>JAQHUG010000101.1:4068384-4100047 GCA_028555095.1 Dicrostonyx torquatus | reverse complement strand
CACTAACATTTGGAAGAAACAATCAACCTGTTCCCTTGAACAGGACTCAGGATTCCTCCTTCTCGGCTTTGGAGCCCAGTGCAGTTTTCCCCATTTGTTTCATGCCCTGCCACCGTGATCTACAGGTCACCTGATTTCTGGCCTTTTTCTGCTTTGTTTTATTTTTAGAAGTAAAATTCATATAGTCTACAAGTAGTTATTTCAAAATAATAATTCAGTGGCTGTTAGAACATTTAATGTACTGTAGATTCCACCTCCATCTATTTACAAACATTATTGCCTTCATCATTAGATAGACAGAGAATCATTATAGTTAGGCAATAGAAACAAGTCGCTCTCACCTTCCAGTCCTTACTTTCTTTCTTTCTTTGGATTTACCCATTCCTTTAGGGAACCATACAATATGGCCTTTTGTGTCTCCCTTTTTTAAATTAGCATAGTAGAAGTTCATCCACCATATAAGTGCATACTTCCATCCTCAGTGAGGCTGAGCAATGTTCTGTCATGTATGTACTATAGCTGGTTTACCCACCCACATGCCTGCTAATAGGCAGCTGTTTTTTCCATTTTCACAATATGCTATACTTTGCTGTTCTCTGTGTTCTCTGTGTTCTCTGTGTTTGAGCATCACTTCTCTCCAGGCAAAACACGAGGCATACAGCTGCTCAAAGCACCACAAAAGTTAGTCTGCCTTCACGTACTAGGTTAACATTAACCTAATGAGACTGAGGTCTGCCGGGTGTGATTCAAGAGGAAGCTACTGTTGCAGCTTCCAAGAAAGGCCTGGGAGGGAGAAAATAGTCTTCTCTTGTTATAGATGCTCTTGTAGCTTCTTCTAACCTCTGAGTAATGACGTTCTCTGATCACATCTAATTCCATTTCTGCTACTATGTAGCTTTGTCATTTAGTGCACATCATGCGTGAGTCTAGACATTCTTCTGGGGTAACCTCACCCCCAGACTGGAGACTTCCATGTGGGCTGTATTTAGGCTCTGGTTCCAGTCCTTGTCCAATCTCCTGGGTTTACGAAATCTCATTTTTCTTAATTAGTGGTGAACTAACTAAGAATTTACAAACAAGTTCACACCGATTGGGTATGCTGCCTCCCTTCCTGATCGGTGTCGTAATAACTCTCCTGCTTTTCTTGATTTTTGAAGAAAATTCATCTGTGATTTCTACAAATTTGTTTTGTTTATTTAAATATAACAAACATTACGAAGTTTAAAGCTATGAAAACAAAAGTGTTTGCAGGTAATCAATTATCCCAAACAATAGTTAATATAATTCTGCTATGGTGAAACAATGGGAACCGTGTCCTCTAGTCTAAAAAGCTTTGTGTCTCAGCATTTCTTTTCAGATTCAGATACTCATTAACTAAAACCCCTTAACAGTCTCATCTGATTGATACTGTGTACTTGAGAGCCCTTGAGGATAAGACCATCTCCTTGATCTAGACTCTGGCTGCTGTATCTGTAAATGCCAAGCTCATGCAGATTTGAGCTAGGTGCTTAAGGGAGGAAAATGCATCTACAGAGGAAAGACAGAGACACAAACAATTAACATCATTCAGCAGCAAAGTGTAATTCTTGAAAATTAAGAATTTTCTAGTGGGAAAATAATGGCACCATGAGAGCAATTGTGCTGTTTATGAATGGCCAGTGTTTTGAGTGTTCATCAACAATACTTGTTAAGTAAAAGAGGAAGGAAGGAAATGGAAGTAGCCAGGGATGTTGGCACTGGGTACCAAAAACTACGATTCTTTGATAGAAGACTGGAAGAGGACACACAGTGACTATGTTAGAAAATATCTACCACATCTCAAAAAGTCCCTAAGGTGACTTAGACCAAGTTTCCATCCATTCATCAGGAAATGAAATTAATAACTATTTCCCTGAAGTACTTTTTCATTGAGTCTTCCCTTGCCCCTGCTGGGAGCCTCTTCTCTCAGTCTTTGTATTGTCTCTCCTCATTTCCTTTATATTTCTTGAAGTAGGTATTTTTAGGGCATTAAATACTTTGTCTTTCTGATGCTTCACATTTTCAGATAATCCTGGTGAAATGCATTTTTATGAGGTGCTTTTGAAATGGGAGGTGGTTAAAAATCATCTGCCTCAAACCTCTTTACCATTGTTCATACTTCAATTCTCAGAATATAAATCCATTTTGCAATTACTCCGATGCTCTCAGCTCAGAAGCTTTGCCGGACATACCATCCCATATGTTTATGATTCTCTGAATGAAAGAGTGTTCCCTGACAACCATTCCGATTTTTCCCTTTCATTTCCATTTATGCCTTATTGTCTTATAATGTTCTACCGAAAATATATGTTGCAATATTGTGTGACATTATCAGTATTACTTAAGATTTTATACACCCATATATCAGCCAAACATCAGATAAATCTCCCTATTCTCCTTCCATGCGTCTTCTTTGCTGGAAGACCACAGGTAATAGATTCAATTTCTTCTCCGTGACAAGTTGACTTTAAGCATTTCTTACAAACTGAAGAGAAGAATCAATTTGCATTTGAGGTGGAATTATTTCTAAAATATGAATCGAAGATAAAATTTGGCTTAAGGTTTGTGCAATTAAAGTGATGGTGATTGCTGCCATGCTGTTCACTCGACTCGTTCCAGGGTTGAATTGTAAAGAATACTGAGAAGGCAGACACAAGACTAATTTGAAGGTCTTGCTAATAAATAATGTGCTTAAAGGAAAGGGGGGTGTTCTGATGATTTGTAATCCTGCAATAATGGCTTCTAAATAGTTAAGATTAGTCTGAGAGATGAGATCCTTTCCACCCTCTATGCCACATGCCAGCGAGGGACAAAAATCAATCTTGCAAGGGCTCTGATTACTTCTGCCGCAAGTTTCTTGTCAGCAGATTCAAAATGTGCAGGGCCATGAATCTTGCACAAGGTAGAGGCGCTGCCCATCAGCAGGAAATCTCTTTCTTCCAACTTCTGGTAGAATATCTGCTTGTGATAAATTAAGGGGAGAGCAGAAAATAGAAGACTCTTTGGTGCTAGGATTTTAATCCTGTGCTATTGGGACAAAGAGAAAGTGACACTGGTTCCTATGGCTTGGAAATGAAAAATGTACCCTTGGAAGGAGCAAGCTGGAAAGTTAAGGAACAAATGTAATAATGGCCTCTGTCATCTTAAAACACTGTGCTGTTTAGCAAATGATTGAGGGAGACGTGTAATAAGAACTGGAACCTGGATTAATAAATACTAATTGGAAGCAAGATGGCTACATTGGATCCATGTTGGCAGCAAAATGAGAAAAGAAATTGAAGTCTGATTGTGATAAAAGGCATGGATTGATGAATACAAGGAACAAAACGGGTGATTCCTGAATCTGTACACATTCTAATCCCCCATCCTGGAAATATATTACTTTACATAGCAAAGGGAATTAGCGGTTTTGTAATTAAGCTGTATACTTTTATCTTAGATGGCCCTGGATTATGTTATCATAGGATCCTCAAAACAGAAGAGGAAAACAGAGGTACTCAGAGTAGTATGAGCAAAATTCAATTTATCTTTGCAAGGTTTGGGGACAGAGAAAGAGGCATGCGTCCCAAAATGTATCATCTACAACCTGAAATAAGGCTGCTTGTAATAGTCTAAAACTGAAGAGTTCAGTGAAGCTATTTGAACAAATTTAGCATAACCTCAAACAACAGGGTGGGTGTGCGTATGTATTCACAACGTTGGGACAGCATCGGCAAGAGCTGTGCAAACTCAAGACGGATAAACCAACAAGAAGCTAAAACACAACACAAAGTCCCACCCATAGCTAAGGAACTATTGGCAACTGACAGCTGCTTGAAGGGGAAGAACCAGTTTGAAGGGTTTGACACCTGGTGGGTTGATCATGCTCCAAACAATGTTCCCACACCCAGGAGGATTTGGGCAGCATAAACTGGACTCTGTAGATTAAAAAAGGGTGGGAGGAAGACAGGAGTTTGGGTTTGTAAGAAGGTAGTGGTGCATCCGGGAGTGTCTGAAGAAAAGAAGTATGATCAAAATACCATGTATGATCCTCTCAAAGAATTAATTTTAAAAATTCTGTTTTTAATACTCATTCATTTAAAATTAATTAAATGAAAATCTATTTAAATGTGGAATGTAATATCAATATGTTGATTTAATACTAGGTAAAAATGTTGCATATTATAATTATACTAATGTGTAACAATAGAAACACTGGTATGTCATATTGGTTGACTTTAGACATAACACACCAATACTTTTTACCAATTTTTCATATGTATCATCAAATATATACACAAATAGTCAATATATGTACAGAATATGTGATTTTCATACTCCTTAGGTTAAGAAAAAAGATAACAAGATATATTTCTACATATGAATTTTTCTGCCTCTGTATACAAGTGTGTATATAAAATTTAGTTTCTAACCAACTAGTGGTAGAGACATGAAATGGTTCCTGTGTCCTAAAGTCTCGTCCGTGCAGACCTGTGAATTCAAATCACTGTGAAAGGAAAAAGTGCTGTCTCCACTGAAAATGAAAACATTCCATTTACTGTGTGGAGGAGGTGGGCATGTGTACACCACAGCGCATGTGTGGGGGTTCTGAGGACAACCCATGGATGTCAGCACTCTCCTTCTCTCCTTCCACTACTGGGCTCCTAGGATTAAAACTCAGGTCTTCAGCATTGAGTGCAAGTGTCTTTATCTTCTGAACCATCCCACCAGCTCACAAATGAAAAATTTTTAATACTATTGAGATAGTGAATTGTGTGGCTTGCTTCCCCATTCCAGTCCCTGAGCCTGTATTACATCCATGAGTAAAATGGTATCAGTAAGGCTGCTTGTAATTGTCTCAATGTAATAGCTCAATGGCAACCAGGAAGCAGGTTCTCCAAGGGTCTGAGGTTTGTATGGATGTAAAGGGTTAAGATCTCTCTGAAAAGATATATACATACATATATCCTTTGAACTAGCAATGCCATTTCTAGGAATTCACAGAAATAATAGGCAAAAAATCTCTCATGAGGAGAAATATTCACTGGAGGCTTAGTTATGGAGAGAAAAAATTGGGAAAGCCTTCATGGTCAATAAGAAGGAAATTGGGCAGTAATTTAAAATAATGTTTTCAAAGAATATTTAATTATATGGGAAAATGTGTTCAATATGCTGCTAAGTGAATAAGAGCAGACTGAAAATTGAATATACAATGTGATTCCACTTTAGTCAATGAAAAAGAAAAACATTAAATGTGAAAGGCAGCCATCTTTGTGAAGAATAGCCGGTTTTGAGTTTCTGTCTGTGTTGTTGCTTTCATTCTTGTACATGAGTGTCTATTTGGATGTACCTAGTAGAGCTTTCTGGTTTTTGTCTGTTTGTCTGTTTTATCATATGAAAATGTTATTTTCCAATTAAGAAGGTGGTGTTTTCTGGTAAATGTGCCCAGTGCCTCTCTGGAAGCAGCCCAGAGGCGGTCCGGCTGATGCTGGAGCTCAGAAGGCATTGAGGTGTTGATGGAATCGAGGTGTCCCTGTCCTGGATGACAAGAATGCTTTATGAGCCCCTGGGATTTCATAACCCACTAGCTACCAGTTATCAACTCTAATGGCAACGCAGGACTATGGAACAGGTAGAGGACTGCAGCTGCCTCTAGGAAGGCGTCTCCTCCAGACAAAGTCAGGGTGCCGGGCAGATGACTGATGGCATCACTGTCAGAGCTGAAGGATAATATGTATTGCATAGTAATGCCTAGGAGGTTTGTCTTCCAGCTCCTACTTGTTCCAAGGACATCCCAGTACAGCAGAGAACAGGTCACAGATTTCTTTCTAGTAATAACCAGACCTTGAGTAGTGAAGAGGCCCCATTACTTTGCCCAGTCTTCTATTCTCTAAAACTGCACGTACCATCATAGGTTCCATCAGTGATATCAGGGTGCAGAGTAGCACAGTATCAGACTGACCGAGAGAAGTCTCAGACTACCTGCCTCAAGGACAGGCTAGGGATGTAGCTCAGGGAGACAGGACTTGCCTCACATGTTCAAGGTCCTGAGTTCATTTCCTGACCCTGAAGAAATAAAGATCCTGGAGAAAAGGTTTCTCAATAGTGGGAGCAGATAAATAGCAGCCCCCTTACTCATCTGTTTCCTCCATCTCCTCCTCGCATCTAGTATAAACTCTTACACGCAGTCAGAATTTGGCCAGTGTTCTCATTCATTGAATGTTAACACTCTGTGCATATGGTCATGATGGTGACTGTATGCTTGCATAAAGTCACTTCATCTTCCTTTTATGGAAAGGTTTACTGAGCCTCAGATTAAAGGGAGAGAATAATTCCTCTCATTCTGAGGAAACTGTGGAGTCTCAGTTCAAGAGATCAAAGCTCCATTAGCCCTTCCAGTTGAGGCCATTTGCTGTCACTTGGCAATCTGGGAAGGCAATCAACTCAATAGTACCCAAGTGGCCTGGCAATTTATTAAGTGAGCAATTTATTCTTTTCTCTTACGGCTGAGATCAAACTGCTCACCATTCAAACTCGCCACATTCCTCAGAGATAACAAGGTGGGAAATAGTCTTTCTTGGAGATGGGGAAACGATGGTTTAGTATTGAGTCAAATTAGCAGAAGAAGTGGGGGGACACATGCCCAATTTGCCCCAGATGCATTGTCCCTGTCCTAAAGTCGGGACAAGTTATTCAAGCTGTAGCTTTCTCCTTTGTACAAATATGTACAGGAGCAGCTGATTTGGGGGCTCAGAAATGGCACCAGACTACAGGAGGGTGAAAAGGCAGCAGAGCATGGGATACTTGGGTGAAGAAGATGGACGAAGTCGGCCAAGTAAGCTAGAAATGAGGCAAGGAGGGCAGGAAGACTTAATGACCTTTGTTCTGTACCGGCAGTTATCAAAAGCAAATATTTCTAGTTACATCCATGTTTATGCTAAAACCCAGCATGTTCTTGAGATTTTATCCATGTGTCCTGCTACTCACATTAAGAAACATCTCATAAGAAGCCAATGATAATGGCACTGGGATTTGTCTCTACTGCATGTTCTGGCTTTTGGGGATCCTAGTCTATTCGGATGCACACCTTCCTAAGCCTGGATGGAGGTGGGAGGGCCTTGGACTTCCCACAGGACTCTTAGGACTGGATGGGGAGGGGTGAGGGTGAGTGGGGAAGCGGGAGGGAAATGGGAGGAAGGGAGGAAGTGGAAATTTTGAATGGTATTATTTATAAATCAATAAAAAATTTAAAAAAGAAAAACAATAAAGCTCTAAAGTTCTATTTTAAAAAAAAAGAAAGAAACATCTTATAAAGCCACGGGGTTGTCACTCGAGTCTGAAGAAGCTGCTGATGCTCTGGTTCAAGACAGCGACAAAACTCTTGGACTCTGCCATCCTGTAAGGCCCCCGGAAGTCTCCTGCTTTGTGCAGACAGCAGCTGTAACCACGGAATGTACAGACGCTCCTAATATGCACGACCTCATTGGACGGTCATCAAATACTCCTGCAGGGTAGGTCTTGTTGCTACTACCATGAAGATGAAAAAATAACCGAGATGCAAAGAACCCAATCATGTGCTCCAAGCACACCTGTGAGAAAATTTGGAGTCCTCTGAAGCCCCACAGTATGGCTGTCTCTTTCCATAGATGGTCCATCAGTGTTTCAATCTCCTCTATGGGCTTTTCTAGTAAAAACCTTTAAACTATAAGAAATGTGCTGGCAACAAAAAAAAAATCCCATAGTGGTGGTGCACAGATACCAGGCACAGTCCTCCAGAAAGAGCCCAACAAACATGTTCACAGAAACATTCCCCAAATGAGTCTTATATCAAACATGATTCTGCAAAGCCGCTCTCTGCCGAAAGTCCACATGAGGAAATATGAGATCCTGCCACCTCCATGGGAGCAGCTCCACAACCCATACATAGAGTCACAGTGCAGAATCTGCTCTAAATGCAGTCCGTGTAGAGTTCAGAAATTTCTTAAGGAAAATTCAACTTAAACATTCAGGAAATGTCTCTTGTTGTTACTGCATTTGAAATAATTTGGCCCCTGGTGTTCATCAACAAAACTTGTTTATCCTTAGATTTTCCCTGATATACCAACAGCATTTAGTAGAACAGACTGTGTCTTGGTGCCTGCCCAATTCACTTCCCATGTCCAGGAGAATAAAGCATATGGGTCACAGGCACGGGATAATTAGCTCTATCAGCAGATTCATGCCCAGAAATCCGTGAACTATCCCAAAATTCTGGGTAAAAATTTGCTTTCAGAGAGATGTATGGAAAAATATCAGTAACTGTCCTAGTTAAGTCTTGCATTTACTGGCTATCTTCAGGGATTTTTTTTATTTTTCCATATTTCTGTATTTCAAAAATTAAGAAAAAGTAGACAAATTAGGAAAAAGCTTCCAATATGCAAGAATAGTATCAATAAATAAAGGTTAATGCTTATTGCTCATTGTTTAATATGCGGTAACCTTCTCACAGCTCACAATGACTCACCTGAGTGGATAATATCTCCATCCTACAGATGAGAAAGCTGAGGTGTAGGATTGTAGATGCATTTGTCTGTGTTCAAAGACACTTAGAAAGAAAAAAAAAGCCACATTGAAAAAGGAAGACTCATTTAAAGATTGTTTTCTTAAATATTGTGTCATTTTATGATAGAACGAACACATTTAGGGTGATATAGCAATATAAATCATTTTTAAAAATAAAGAAAAATATGGGTGGGAAAAGTCACGAAAACATTATTGTTTTCCTGTGATACAGTTACAGCTCAGTGGCGAGGGCACTTGCTGCTCTTGCAGAGAAGCTGGTGGTGTCTTAAGAGACATTGATCTTAAGAGCGTGCAAAGGATCCACTGAGGAGTTCATAGACACATGGGTTTCTCGGAGGCGGGACCTTTGGAGAAGAAGTAGGTCACTGGTGGTGTGGATTCCAAGGATATGCCTTGTCCCTGGTCACATCCTGTCTCTCTCTCTTTCTGATTCCTGGACATTAGGTGGTTAGGAGTGTCTTGTGGATTATGCTTCCCCGGGTCCTGATGTTGGACCTCAACAGCAGTACAGTAATGGGGCCAACCAAGCGTGTGTCAAAACCTTTGGGATCATGAGCTAACATAAATTTTTCCTTCTGTGTTTCTCTCAGTGTCTGTGGCCATAACGAAAAGCTGACCGCTATAGTCTCTCACTAGTCAGTGGGCTTTCTCCTGCCTTGACTGCTTGGAATTCATACTGTCTCTCCTGCAGCTCACCCCTGAGCTTGATTGAGCTCATCTGGTTACTTTTCTTGCCTCTTCCCATTGACTAAGCACCTGGTGTTATCCCCTCACCCGTTCACAGGTAGCAAGTGACTGGCTCTCCCTCTCGTGCCCTGCTTTGGGACTTCTGCTTCCGCAAAGGTAGGACATCATACGATATGTTCTTTCAGTCCCTGACCTCCTGAGCACTCTTCAGTCTCTCCAGAATTCAGCCCCCTCCATGGTGATGTTGAAGACCTCACGGGTCACGACTAACGGCATTGCCTGCGGAGTTTTAATCTCCAGCATTCTGTCTAGCAATCACCTCTCCTCATTATCTATCCTTTCACCTCACTTATGCTAATGAGAAACATTTCACTGCTGAGAATTAGCCCGACCACTCATTTCACTCTCCAGTCTTGCCACCGACCATCTCCGTTCCTCCCTAATGCAACCAGGATTACATGGTTATGCTCATCCCTCACCCCGGCGTTATTGCGGTGCCTTGCTCTCCTTCCATTGCATTCAAACAGTAATGTGTCAACTCTGACTACGCTCATTTCCTCTGTGTCTGCAAGGAAACTATTAAGGGTTGCTGGATATGATCCTATCTCCACAATTAACAGGCTCTTTTCATTTGAGTCTATAAATCTTAGTGCTGGACGCTAAAAGAAGATACGGGATGCTGGTTTGTCAAAGGAGCTGTTCTCCTCTCTTCAAAATATCCATGACATGGCATCTGTGAAGGATGTGTCAACAGAGCAGTGCTAAGAAGTTCCAAGATAGTTCATTCAAGAATTCTCTGATTTGGTTAAATAGTCTATGCTGGTATTTCTGTATTAGATTAGTAGTTCCTGAGTAGACTCAGGAAAGCCCATTGCCTTCCCCAATGTGGTAGACCACATTCAATTTGTTAAAGGTCTAAATGAAACAAAGGGCTCCATGAGGGAGGGACTGCTGGTTCTGAAAGCTGGAACAGCAGTCTTCTCCCGCCCGAGCCAATAGTTCCAGTTCTCCCAAGTTTTCTGTTTTGCAAGTATAGAAAATGGAACCTCCCAACCTCTTAAACCTTATTAAACTGTTTGTGTATTCTCTCTCTCTCTCTCTCTCTCTCTCTCTCTCTCTCTCTCTCTCTCTCTTTCTCTCTCTCTCTCTCTGTCTCTCTCTCTGTGTGTGTGTGTGTGTGTGTGTGTGTGTGTGTGTCCATGGTATGTATGTATCCCTGAATCAGTATCTATAGGGGAGTGATTCCAAAACCATCCGTAGGTACCAATCTACAAATCCTATAGTATATTATATGAAATACATTGAGTTAAGACCTGAACTGTGTCTTTACTCCTGTATGCTCAATATTATCTCTACATCACTTATCATATCTAATATAGTGTAGGTCCTTTGTAAATAACTACTATTTTGTATTGGTTAGGAAACAAAGACAAAAATAATGTGCATGTGCTCTCCATGGAGGTAAATTCTTCCCAAATATTCTCAATCTGCAGTTGAATGAGTGCCCAGAATTTGAACCCACAGATAGAGACTGATTGCATATGTAACCAAGTCTATTATTTCTGTTTCTCTGGGGAATACAGATCAGTACATCTCAACTCTACTCAAATTCTCAAGTAATGTCTATTTTTCTTTCATTTTTTAGTTGCTATTATTTATTTATTGTTGTTATGCACTTTGAGAAAAGGTAGATGCTGTCATAAGCACTGTTAGTTTCTATGACGAACTCAAATGTCCTACTCACGTACACTGTCTTTGGAAATCTGAAAGCATTGTGCCCGCTTTACTTAGGACCAGATCTTCAGTTTCCACTCTGACCTCTTCTTGCCTCCCAAAGCTTTTATTTTACAGACACTGTTCTTTTTCTGTTGTAGCATCAATCATATTTTTCCTATCATTTTCGTAGATGTGTAAGTATGCATAAACCCTTCTTTTAAGAAGAAAAAAAAATGGGTCTGGAGAGATGGCTCAGTGGTAAAGAGTACTGGCTTCTCTTCCAGAGGACCTGAGTTCAGTTCCCAGCACTCACATTGCAGCTCACCAACACCTGTCATTCCAGTTCCAGGCAGTCTGATGCTTTCTCTGACCTCCTCAGGCTCTGCATGCATGTGGTGCACAGACACACACAGGAAAAGACTCATGCACATGAAAAATAGAATCTTCTCCTTAAAAGAAAGAATTCCCTTCACACAGCTCTCCAGCTTTCACCTTCCCATTTAAACCAAGTGAATATTCTTAAGTTGTCTCTAACCCTCAGCCTCTCAGCCTACTTCAGTTCACAGAGTTCCTCTCTTTCCAGGGAGAGCGCACGATCTTTAGTGAGCAATGGCAGGCTTTAATTGCTGTCCTTTCTCTCAGGAGCTGCAGCTCCACACCTAGAACACAATGGTTCCACTGCACTATGCCACATTCTAGTCTTTTCTGCTGGTTTCCCTGATTGTCAGAGCTCTGGTGGCAGAGTACATCAAGGTTGTACTTACAGTCTTTCAGGAGGTGACAGTTTTTAGTACCATCTATGCACTAACAATATTCGGATTCTATCTCATGTGGCAAGCTGCCCTTTGGGCCAGGACTCCTCAGTCTAACTGCCCACTAGACACTGTACTTCACTGTAGTGCAGACATCTCGCTCTGAGTATAAACTTAATACAAGTGTCATAAAATCACTGGATTCTCCCAAAACTGTAACTCCTACTCTTCCCCATGCCTTTTCGATCTCAGAAGACAGCACAATTATCATTTAGGTCAAAAGCTAGAAGCCAATCTTAATTTTTTTCTAATTTTTGCCACCTTTGTTCCTAGCTGCTTGGAGTTTTCTTTAAATTTCTCTAAAGTTGTTGTTGTTAACGTGTGCTGTGCAGGCGCTCACTTGCGTGGTGGTCAGAAGACTATGTTCAGGGTTCGGTTCTCTCCTACTACTATGTGGGGACTAGGGCCCAAACCCAGGTCCTCAGACTTAGCACTTAGCACCTTCACCCGATGAGCCATCCCATCAGCCTGTCTGTTAAGGTGTTGTTTTGGTTCTGTTCCTAAAGTACACATCCCATTTGACTAGTAGTCAGCATGGCTGAGCAAAGGCAGCTGGCAGGGACTGCTGACATAGCCCACTGTTGTCTGCTGCTCCTAACTCTTGACAGTCGGGACTCCATAAAGCAGGGAGTATTCAGAGCACAATCCATGTCACTCAGTCCCCCCACACACAAACACACTCAAATATCCCATCCACCTTCTGGCCTCTGCTCAAACCTTCCCTAGGGCTTCCAATTGTACAACAGAATTGTAACTTCACTGGGACGCACAAGACTCCATCTACTCCTGCCTCCCTCCCTTGTGCTGCTTCTCCCTCTGTTTAGTCATTTTTCCAATATCATTTTTTGAAAGTCCTAAAATCAGACACATGTCAAATCTAGTATTCTTGTGTTTGCAATTCCCTCTACCCCTAAATACCAGTACTTACCACTTTTTAATAAACACACACCACATACACATACCACACCAAACACACACACCACACACACACTATACACACACACACCACACACACCATACCACACACACCACACACTACACACACCACACACACCACACCACACACACACCACACCACACACACATACATACACAGCACACACACACCAGTCACCTGTAATATTAACCTATCTCTTCTCCATCATAGAATTTATGAGGAATTATCTTCATTAGTCTTTGCTATTTTTCTCCCTAATGAGAAGGTAAGCTTCCTGAATGCAGCGAATGTTTCATTCAGGCACCACTGTGTTGGCACGGCAGTGTCTAGTGTTCACTATCTAGATGTCATACAATGAAATATGTTTGACCGGTAGTAGTGTTTGGTGTCAACCGTTTGGATAGGGTTGCAGAGTAAAAAATAGAGTGACATCACAGACTTCACAAAGGGAAATCTGGACCAAGGATGGATGGAGAGTAGGAAGGGTGGTCATGGTCTTAGATGGTGGAGATTCTTGCTTGAATGTGGCTTTTACCAAAAATTTGCTCATCCTTAAGAGATATATTTAAATGGATTTTTTAAAATATGGTGTTATTGAAATTGGGGTCTCAAATGGGACTTAGGACCACAGAAATAGGGTTACCACCAAGAAAACAAAAAGAACAAATGTGAACAGTATGAGGACTGCTTGTGGGGGCCACTATAACAGTCAATACAGGATATCCGCAGGAAATGAAAAGGGAGCTGCCATACAATGCACTAGTCACCAAATCCCAAAGTGGAGTCAGTTTAGGGGCCATCACTGGGTGAACTAATACAGAAAACAGCAGTGTATTGTTAATTCATGAAGAACTAAGTCGTGTCATTGGCATGAAATGGACAGTACTGAAGATTATAGTGCTGACCAATATAAGTTATATATAAAGACAAATGTCAAGTGCTTATGGATGTAGACAGGAACTGTTGAGGAAGAAAGGGGTGTGTTTGATGTCACAGTGAGCTGGGCGGTGATGGCACATGTCTTTAATCCCAGCACTCAGGGAGGCAGAGGCAGGAGGATCTCTGCGAGGTCAAGGCCAGTCTGGTCTACAGAGTGAATTCCAGGACAGCCAGAAATACAGAAAGAAACCTTGCCCCCCCCAAAAAAAAAGAAAGAAAGAAATAAAAAGTCACAACGAAGCCTATTGTTTTGCACAGTTAATGTAAAATATGTGTTCTTGAAAATGGATCTACGGGGAAAGTACTACAGGTAACAAGCGTTTATTGAAGAACAACGTACCTCAGAAACTAGGAGAAGACGTTTTGCAGAGTGGCCAATTTAAAACCCAATGCAAGGACCTACTCATAGGAGGTGAGATCTCTTGAAGTCACACCCCAGTTTACTAACTATGGAGTATAAGAAATTTCCAGTGTTCTCCCTTTCTAGTGTATAAGTAATGGGGAGACCTCCTGGGAGTCTGCCTAAAAGATGAAAGCTACCTTGACTTTAGTATTTGAACTGAAAAGAAACGATTGATTTCTGATACTAGTAATCAGATAATTGAACAGCAGTTCCAAAAGACAATGAAAAGTGGAAGTAACCAGGAGGGTGATTCTGAAGAGCCATCTCTCGGTTTTGTAAACTACCCCTCTCCTAATGGCCCCTTTAATGGAATTCACAGTTTCATCATTACTCTTCTTGTATTAGTAATTATTTCTAAAATACCAAAGAACCATCTTTTTTTTCAAGGTCCTTCCCCTAGTCTGATTTACAGCCAAGCTCAAGTTGGACTCTGTCTTTCTCAGGTTTGACATTTCAAAATATTTATTGCTCTTTTACGTTAATGCCTTTGTCATGAATCTGAAGGTGACCGTTATTTCCTTCATCACTTTGTAATTAAATGGATCAACTATTGCCACGCTATTTCCACGATTTGTCTGCACAGCACATTAAAACCCTCTGATGAGACACTGAGACCAAGCCCTGTGTGAACGACAACAAACAAATGTTCCTGGAAATATAGGGTCCTCTTGATGCATAGCTAAAGAAGCTGTTCCAAGCGGAAGCACAAAATCTTTAATATTTTATTGATCAGATCTAAACCTTCTGCCCAAAGTGGCAATTAAATTTCAATTAAACTGACTGAAAGCATCATATTAAATTTCAGCACTTTACGAGCTATCAGATAATGCTGCAGGACAAATCTCTAGTATGATCACCCTCTTTTCAAATTATATTATCCTGCTCATTCACAATCAAAGTGACAGTTTTAGGTATACTTTCAATATTTCTTGAATATAAACCCTCTAATGAACACATTTTATTGCCTTTAAATCAATTATTATTGGATATTTTAATAAAGTGAATTGAGCACTTTGTTTTACACACTGCTTAGAAGTTATTATATTTTGCAGTCAGCACAGCAAAAAAAAAAAGTGGCTTAGGGAAGAAAGGCTGAACAGCTGATACAGGAGGCACAGCCCCAGCCTTCTCTGAGAAAGGCATCCTGTTTAGCTCTGTCTTTTAAATGATGCAAAATAAATAGCATCTCGTTAATGCTTTTCTTTTTTTTTCCTTTTGGAAATTTAGGTTCAAATTCTTAAATGATCTATTGGTAAAGAAGAAATCACCAAATCACCATTTGGTAAAATATCATGCATACTTTATTATAGAATCTGGAACACTTAGGTCTTTGTGTATCTATCTCTTTTGCCATGTGAATGCGATTTGTAACATTATATTTTAATGTTTCAGAACTAAGTCTGTGTTTAGCATTCACCATGTCTGTGGCTATCTGAAGGACAGAGGTGGCATTCTCACATAACTGGTTCTTTGCTTTGGCCTTTGCCATGATGAATGCAGACTCCAGGCTTTAACACACTGCTGAGGTCTTCAGACTCAGTTGCCAAGATGGACACAAGGAAGCTCAGCTATGTGCTGTCCCGACTGTTCATCACATTCTTGAGTAATCATGCTTCCTTTGCCTCATATAAGCCAGAACAAAGGGACTGGTCCCATTGATGCACATGTACCCATTAACTCACAACCCAGACAAATGATGCAGGAAACCACTCAGAGCGACCACTAAGTATGAGGCTGCCTTCCACTTTAAGAGAACCTAGGCACACATAAGATTCTGGCCTGCTGTGTGAGTCCAGAGATGCCTTTACAGCTAAAGTTGAAAGAACACTGTAATAACCTCAGTGCAATTCATTGGAGTGTATTAAATTAAAATTTAGTTGAAAATCATGGCTTCTTATTGAAATGATTCAATTAGATTATGGTCCCTGAATTTGAGTAATTGAGTCTCTGAGCTACAGGGACTTTAACAAGTCATTAAAACTGTTCCTGTGAGGCTCTGGATTAAGGGACCAACAGCAAGGCTATGCATGGCACTAATCCATAAAGAATGGCAGAACATTGTGTCAGTATACACTGGCCAGCCAAGTCTGCCTTCCATGCAAAACTCACATAGCTGGGAAACCCAAAATTGCTCATCCCTTGTGTAACAGTTTCAGCAAGTCCCAGTTCAGCAACACTACATCCTCACCGTTTTCCCTATAGAACCATCCCTACTCAGCTGGAGTTGATTCGAGCAGAGTCAACTACCCACTGTGTACTTGAATGTTATGAGCCCACTTCCCAACAAAATATGGTGTTTATAGACTTAACGGTGGGTAACGCACTCAATTTAAAAAGCAGGATGTAGCTTTTTTTATTATTATTTCAGAATTTGGTTGTACTTTGTGTTAAGTGATAGGCCTTGGTCCCTGGCTGACTTTTCTTAAGACAAAATCAGTCTCTACTACACTCACAAGGAGAATGAATCCAAGGAAATATGTCAAGTAAGAGTTCTTCTGCATTAGCCCTCACAGGTCAACTTAGGATCCAGGCCACTGAAAATACATTCTCAACCAAAACTAAAATAGTTCTCACTGGGCAAAGTGGTCCACACCTTTCATCCCAGCCATCGAAAGGCACAGTCAATGAGTTCAAGACAAAAAAATAATAGTGAGCTCCAAGAAAGCTAGGGATACATAGTGTCATTAAAACATAGTAATAAGAATATTTCTCACTATTGGAAAACTTGAATATACGTCATTAAAGCCTTGATTAATGACTTCAGTCTATTTGTGGGGGGTCAAACAGATAAAGTAAGAGCAGTTGTGTCTGCAAATTCTTACAGACTGACCTCTTATGAGAGGTCATGTGCAATGGCAAAAGGTCAAATAATGCTATCATGGAAGAATCTTTGTTTGGACTGGTTTTGTTCTTGTTATTGTTTTTGTGTCTTGTTTATGAGGCAGAAACACTTCAAATTGGTTGTTGACTCCTTCAGAGCTAGAAGCCAGAGAGCCTGCCCAGCTAAACCTTGCCAAGCATTGTTAAACAGATGAGGGAAGCAGGCTACACCCTAGGTACCTGCCTGCACTAGGCCCTTTGGGGTTTACTCTTTCCCAATGTTTTCAAAGTGTTCAGAGAGCACTCAAGTGAGAGCACTCAAATGAGCACCTACTAGAAATTCTATTTATATTGGCTTTTGTCTAAAACTAAGGAAGACAATAATGTTTATTATTCTCTGTTATACAGTTAGACCCTGTCAACTACAGTGGTCAATGTCACAGTACATTGTCAATATCACAGAGGAAAACTGAGCCAAGTGTGAATGCCACAGTTGAATGAAGCCCCTCCTGTCGCACCATCTTCAGGCAGCCAGGTTTCCAGATAACACTACCTGGTATCACTAAACTAATTCTGATAGGACAGACAAATCATTTATTCATGTCTTTACATTGCTTGAGACAGAGTTCCACTAGGAAGTGCCAGCTTACTTGAAACCCAAGACATAGCCCAGGCTGGTCTGAGACAAGTGATCCTGCTGCCTCAACCTTCTAAGTGTCGAGACTACAGCTAGGCGCTACATATTTTTCTTACTCCTAGCCCAGTGTTTCATCATTGACAAAACAGGTTAGCAAATAACTGTTCCTACCAAAACCCATGGCAAAAGATGTTTGAAGCAATCAAAATGGCTCTAAACATGAGTTCACATCCACTGCTTCCAGGAATGACCGTTGCTCTGTTCGTGGAATAAAATGACTTAGCGCCTACCCTAAGCCAAGCAGGACTCTGTCCCCAGAGACGGGAGAGCAACAGATTCTTCCGTATTCAAGGGTCAGGGGAGACAGTTCTTTGTAAAGTAGATACGTCGTTCGGCATTGCCAAATGTTAAGGAGAGAATTGAGGCAGCTAAGGGAGAGGGAGTGTCAAGGAGGGACTTGCACAAACTGGGTTAATCAGAGAAGGTACCGCTGAAGAGATGTGATCTGAAAAGTCCTACCAAAACTGGCAGCTTCCCTGTGAAAGAAAAATCTACAAGCTGAAAGTGGAGGGAGAGATTTGTCTATTAATAAAACATTGCTTTAAAATTTCTATGACACATTTCCATTCTAGTTTCTTATTTTAGATATTTTTCTACATCATAAGATAAACATTAGAATTGATATTTGTGCAATAAAACAAGTGTATTCTTTATTTATTTACTTGTGTATTTCACCATGTCCAGTTAGTGTTGTCCATATATGCATGGGTATGAGGCCATCCCCTGGAACATGGAAAATCTGTCAGTGGCTCCATCCGCTAACAACAAAATGACTATCCCTTCTCCAGCTGCCATCAACACCAACAGCTCCCTCCTTCCATACTGGAATGTTTTTTGGCTTGATCTTATGTGGGTAACAAGAGGTGCTGTAAGACCAAAAGTGGTGTAGCCTTGTCACATCCGGAAGAAAGTGTGTCGCAGCTTTACCCCCACCTGCCAGTCTTATACTCTATTTCAGTGTTCCATGTAGGGCTGAGCTCTCATGGCTCATTTACTTATTACTTTGACCAGGCATCAGTCTGTATATCATACATACCCCCACTCCCTAGAGAAACGTCTCTGAACAAGGTTGATTTTCTTGTCACCCCCTCTCCCACATTGTTCCCTGTGCCTGAAAAGGTGGTATGGATGTCCTGTTTGAGGTTAAGTGCTTCATCTTCACTTAGACTCAGTATCTTGAACAACCATGTGTCTCTGCATTCACCAGCCTTCAGTGGGAAGGAAGGTTCCCTGATGAAGACTGAGTGGCATTAGGAGACAGTGAATGCCGGTATTTATTTAGGAGGCATCTTGACACCATGTTAATTCATCTCAAAAGCAATGGTCAGTTCTGTTCCTCAGCCATAGGTTTTTAAACATGTTTACACAACCAAACACAGATAGCTTCTTGTGGAGCATGCCTCAAGACCAATCAGAGAGCCTTTGATGTCCCCCATATCCGTCACACCGTTGTTATACCAGTAGACACATCTTGCCTGGTACATTGGTATTACAGTTGATAGGGTTCTCATCTGGAAAGACTGCTACTGCTGTCTTTTCTCCCCCACAGTCGGTACTATGTCTTCCTACATACCAAAGACTAGCCAGAAGAGAGAAAGCTTCTAGCTCCATTCCAGTTTGATTTTTCTGTATCTTTTACTCAAGATATATATTTACCAATTGGGTCATAATAATTTGTTTTGGTAGGCAGCCAAGAAGAATACCATTTGCTTGTTTTATTATGAGGGGCCTTTGGGGCCTCCCTAATCAATAACTAATTTAAAAAGATAATATGAAATTTTCAGGTAAATGGAAGAAAATGGACAAAATATGCTGAGATAAGTTGGGCTCAAAGACCAATGCCACATATTCTCTCTCTTCTTATATGTGGGTGCTGATATTAAAGACATAAGCTACTATATATTTGGCCTATAACAAAACTTTTTAATCCTAAATTTTAATTATTTCTACACTAAATAGTATAAATGCTGCTGGTATTTGATGAGTTTCCAGTGTTTCGGGTTGTGTCTGATGCTGAGTGAATACACCAGAAATAGTTAATCATCCAAATCCCCTGGGGACATAAGATACAGTCCTCAGTGATAACAAATCTGCATTCATTGGTGATCAATTTTCTTAGCTACATGTCTACTAAATAACAATTCTATGTTTATTCTGGACTACTATGAAAGATACTGTTTATTCAAATTCATGAAGTTGAAATTTCTATATTTTTTAGTTATTTTATCATCACGCCATAAATCCAGGATATAGGCTATAGTAAAACAGCAACACTTTACCCTACCAGCGTGATGAGCCCCACACATGACGTAGGGAGGGAGGGGGCATTTTCCTTGTGTAACCACAAGCTGTGCCTCCTTCAGATTACCTGGAAAGGGAGCGTAGTATGAGGGTCCACGAGACCCCAGCCAAGTTAGCACGCTCACTGAGAAGACACATTAGAGATGTGTGTGTCTCTAAGAAACCAGGCTGATCAGTTTCGCCTGCTAGAAAAGATCTCAGTCTCTTATTTTCCGAATATTCTGATCATTCAAAGCTCTGAGACGAAATAACATCAACAAAGAAAACGGGCGAGCACAGCTGTCTGTACCCAAACTCAGTCACGGAGTAACCAGTCCACATTCTTTCCACAAACACTCCCAATAGAGCCTTTTTTCTTCTTGTTTTCCTAAACACAGCATCCATTTCTGACAGAAAATTAGACTCAACTCCTAACTTTGACCAAGAAATAAAAAAAAAGAAAGTTAAGAAAGAAATGAAATCAATGAACATAAATACAGAACGAGTTCCTATTTATGTATATATCCTTAACATACTCATGGAACTAAGCAAAAACAGCCCAGGATCTGAGCTGCATGTTGTGTTGCTAAAGGGTGATGTATTTGACAGAACAATTTTTTCCCATGACTCAATATGTTTGGTTTACTTTTGGTTATAAATATCTTTCTCATGCAAGCCTGCCTCTCCTTCTAAGACATTCATATGTAACCCTGGCAAACTGATCAAGCTAAGCTGCTAATAAATTTATCTGATGGCTGTGCTCTTCTGCCTCTCCTGCCCCTCCTAAATATATAAATTCCCAAATGTAATAAAAGGCTAATTTTTATTGCCTTTTAATGGGGTGATCCGGAAATTTTTTATGCCTGTGTTTTATTTCACTACAGTGACAGACTTCAGAAAATGTTTCAAGGAAGAGATGTAAGGAGGTGGGCAAGGAAGAGAGCACTGGAGATGGAGGAAAGGGAGCTCCCAGTGCATAAAGTGCTTTGCTGTTTGTAGAGTCCTCACAATTATTTCCATGGATAAGCAACTGTGCTGTGTGAGTAAATCTCTTGGCCAAGACTGTCATAATTGAGCTTTCCCAGGTTTCCTGAGTACATGGAAGCTGCTGCTAAACCAGAAAGGGTGAGCCTGTGCCATCCTAACCAGAAAGGGTGAGCCTGTGCCATCCTAACCAGAAAGGGTGAGCCTGTGCCATCCTAACCAGAAAGGGTGAGCCTGTGCCATCCTAACCAGAAAGGGTAAGCTTGTGCCATCTTAACCAGAAAGGGTGAGCTGTGCCATCCTAACCAGAAAGGGTGAGCCTGTGCCATCCTAACACGCTTACTCATCTTCAATGTTGTGCTGGATTTATATTTTTGACACTAAGAAAAGAACCGTGAATTTTTGTCAACTGCAGCCTAGGAATTTACATTTGTTCTATAAAATGCACTGGAAGGACCAGCCAGCTCTCTGAGAATGGGAAATGTAATCTATCCAACTCCCAATAAACTTGAGAATATATATCTGGCTAAACCCATCTCAAATGAGATGCAGTCCCGACAATATGGTGGGCTCTGAAAGGCTGGCAGTAAAAGCAGATATACAATATCTGACACTGAATTGTTTCAAGCTTAATTTCAGTAAAGTAATAATGTCAGGAATACAAACGCTTGGTGATACACAGATTGATACCATTAGATAGGAACCCTGCAATGTCTTATGAACACAATCATTTTTGACTTGATATTACGTATAAAGAATAAAGTAATATTCAGTATGCCAGCTGCAGATTTGCAGTCATAAAAGACCAGGATAGTGGTCAGGGAGAGGGATGAAATATGACAAAATATATTCTTCTGTAAATAAAGTCAAATAAGATCACCTTGCTCTAAAATATGTTCTGTATGAATGCCCCCTATGATTTGACCTGGGTAACAAGGAACTGCCCACACTCAGTGACACAGAGTCTTCACATGGGATGCTGAACAAAGAATGTGTGTGGATCACAGTCACACAAAACAAAAGCACCCCGGTGGCACTTCTGTCCTTCACAGCAGAGATGCGTGGGATAATTAGGGAAAGACAATGTCTATCTTGAGAAACCCAAGCAAGAAAGCATCACATCCATTTATTTTTTCTTTTAAATTGCTTTCCAGTCAATAAAGAAGCGAGTAATCGCATCCTATTTGCTAGAGAACCATCCCTGGCTACCACCTGGAGCAGGTTTCATCTGTGGGCTCACACTCCTCTTCAGGAGCCCAAGTGTCTTTGACTTTCACAGGAAGAAATTTCAAGTATAATTCTTCTCTCACAAAAATGATTTCTGGTTTTGCCTGTACTGAGCTAAAAGGGGTGGGAGATAATTTCCAATTCTCCTTTCCTTATTGGAAAAAGATACTTAGTTATAGACAAGGTTTATAGAGATGGGTGTGAAACAAATATGCACAAAGAAATGGGTATTCCACACACCCCCAATCTCTCTCTCTCTCTCTCTCTCTCTCTCTCTCTCTCTCTCTCTCTCTCTCTCTCTCTCTCTCTCTCTCTCTCTCACTCACACACACACACACACACACACACACACACACACACACTTCCTCCAAATATCTCTAAAAGCCTTAACAAAGCAGCTACTTAAATATAGACCCTTAAGAACTGGGATACAAATAAATGGCCCATAAAATAACTATGCTTTATGATTTTGGAACATACTATGGCAACCATAAACCAATAGCTTATGCTACAGTGTTTAAAAATTTCTAAATCATTTTATTTAAATACTACACTCATTCTCAGTTATGCTATGAAATGAGTAAAAGAGAGATTATGTTTTTCACTTTAATCCCCAAATAATGAAATTATTATTACTGAAAAATCAATATTGCTGCTATTAATAGTTACATCTGCAAGCCATTTGGGGGGGGAATGTTATGCCTTCCTGTATTTGTACACTGTAGCCTGTCACTCGCTTTCTCTTTAATCTTGTTTGAATGTACAGCTCACTCGTCCCTATTTTATTGACTCCATCACACGCACACTGTCACTTTTTATAAAATGGTCACTGCAGCATCACATCAAGCAAATTTTTGCTTCTGCAGTCAGTAATTTAGTGCCTTTATGGAATTGCAATTTCAGGGCTCACTGCTTGTTTTCCTAAAATGTACTTTAGGAATTAGTTACTCCAGCCACAAATCAGTTGAATTTATACACAGTTGTAATACAGTTTATGGCCTCATGGTACATTGCTTCAAAAACAGCAGATGTGAAATTATGATAAATATAATGAGTGTTTTTTTGCCTGATCTAGTGAAGTAGAGAAGGATCTGGAGCGTGTTTACCTATCCCATACAGTACATTTAATGTCTTAGTCAGGAGCCCTGACAATGGCTGATTAATGTCCTCATCTCCTTTATTAAAGATAAGAGTAGCACTGCAGTCAGGAGATAGAAAGCACACTATAAATCTTTGTAAAATGAGCAGTCAAATAATCACTCATCAGAAATAAAATCTACATACATTAACACTAACACTCAGCCTTCCACGCACACGCCCATAAAAAGCGAGGGGAGATGGCGGCCCCGAAGTTTTAATTTGAAACAGTTCTTTAGCTTGCCTATCACCAACCCTGTAACCTGGATGCAAAAGCTGGCATTTAAAAGCACATGCGAGAGGAGCAGATGCCTCATCATTACATTAAGAGCATGAAGCAGGCAACAATTAAGCGATTCACTGGGAAGACATAATGCTGATCTATGCTAGCAATTAATCACAGAATACATTAGACAATGATGGGTGACCTACAAATTTTTGACAAAATAATTTTTCATCATGTTGGCGATTTCTTAGCCTAATATGCCTGCAAGGCACAGAGTCAAAACCTGTCATTTATTCCATCTCTCCTTGACAGGCGGCAACCTGTCTTCCAGACAAAATGAACATTATCTGTGCTCACTAGACATTTAGTGCAGGGCTTAGCTTATGACTAATGATAATCGACAGACAGAAATGTTAGAGTCTGGAATAATGTTCTCTTTGTTAAAGAAATTTCTCGAGGTAGATTTTTTTTTTTGCCCCAGAAAGATGTATATAGATAAAAACTGTTTTTTATCTGGGTGTTAATGCAACCCAAAGAACCAATATTCCCTTACAAGCACAATAAACAGAATGATGGGACATTTTTTTAAAATTATCATCTCATTTGAATACTGACCCTTGCCCGAAAATCCCTTACATGGTTAGGAACAGTGGTACAAAAGAGAGCTCCAAAGACAGAGCCTTAAACAAGGAAACATAGACAGGCTGTCTTGTACTCCCGGGCTTCAGGTTTTATTTCAAATCTTGTGGAAAGAACCTGGAAACATCCCGAGTATGTGTGCTGCAAAACGTAAATAAAGGCTCTGCAGGGGACTGAACGCCTCCACCGCCAGTTCTCGTCATGGACATTTGTCACTGGAGATGACCGAAAGCATATACTAGAGAAAGACCCTTCTGAAGGGGAGAAATGCATAAAATTATAAGTTTATTAAATGAATTTAAAATTCCACAAGCAAGTACTTTGTCTTATAATTAATGTAATTATTTTATGGGCTTTGGATGAAGAGAAATGGATTTTCTTTTAGTTATTTTTCTTCTGCATTCCATGTGCAGAATGTCATCGTAGAGGTAGATTTTTCTCTGGATTCAGGCACCAAATTTCGATTAGCCTTAATGGGACTTACACATGCACACTGATGGGCGAATGAACCCCTTAGGCTGGAAATTTAAGAGAACAAATGGCAAGGACATCAAAATAGTAAAGTCTAATTTAAATGATCCATAAGGCTGCACAGCTCCTTCCCAGGGAAGCAAACAAATGTTATGCCTTATGATGTTTGCATTGTTCGGATAGCCCCGTAAATACATTCTCTAGACTCATTAGTCAAGGGGAAATCTCTTTCGCTGGCAATGCAACCTTTGACCACACATTCTTGGTTCAATTTTTTCCTATATTACATAATTCCTTGTTGCATGGTAGCACCATGTAGGTGATTGCTTCTCTCGCAGCACCCTGCTTCATACCTATTGCTACGGTTTGTCTATCGCTTCTTTTCCAAAGATACATGGAAGAAAACAAGGATTCTTGACCCCAAATTATAAGTCTTTTCTCATAACTGTCTCAAGTTCCTTCTGGGGGGAGAATTCATTGTTTCATGAAAGAAGAGATGAAAGGAAGGAGAGGAGAGAGAGAGAGAGAGAGAGAGAGAGAGAGAGAGAGAGAGAGAGAGATATGAAATGAACCAAAGATTAAACCACAAAGGAAAATGATCAAACCCTCTAAAATGAGGTTCCCACATTCCTGAACCTCACCCATCTCTACCATATTTGAATTACTTTCTTGGTACCTCTTAGCAAGGTGGTAAGAACTAAGGGCTGTGACACATCCCCTCAAGCACCTCGCAACCATAGCCCGCTAGCCACTATTTTGCTATTTTAGAGTTGTTTTGTTGTCAGGACAAAGCCAGGTTTGCATTCACTGTCTGTTCCTCTGTATTGGAAACCTTCAGAAATTTCCGTTGTGTTATTCAGAACTGAAATTTCAGCGCAACAAAACTATGAATGAGTGAGAAGGACCTGTGTCAACAAATGGCCATTTGGTACTAATCATCTATCAAATGTCACAAAACAGTAAACTAAATTTAGAAAAAAAGAAAAAGAGAGAGAGAGAGAGAGAAAGAGAGAGAGAGAAAGAGAGAGAGAGAAAGAGAGAGAGAGAGAGAGAGAGAGAGAGAGAGAGAGAGAGAGAGAGAGAGAGTTGTGGACTAGGGAAATGCCGTGCCTCTGCTCTGACAAGAGACCCGGGTATGTTCCCAGCATCCACATCCAGCAGCTCACACCACCTGCTACCCCAGATCCAGGGAGTCCAATACTCTCTTCTGAACAGTTCACACCTTCATTCACACATGCACAGACCTACACATAGACACACATAGATGCTTAATTTGAAAAAAAAAATCTTTTTATTTAAAAGAGGGCAATTGTTATTTTAAATTTTCAAAGTGTCCAATCTATATTGGAGCTGAAGAACCAGAGTGGTGTGTCTGCTAAGTCTAACTCAGGAAGTAGCTTTGTGAACTCACTATCTGGCAGCTTTTATTTCATGTCTCGTTCGTCTTTTTTTGTTTTTCTCTCCTTCCTGTCTTCTTTCTCCACAGCTTCAGCTAACAGACTCCTAATAGACTGCTTCTCAAGTGAGAGACGTAACTCGGATGATAGAGCACCTACCCAGAATGCACAAGGGCCTGAGCTCAAGCTTCACATCCAAAACAGATTCTTCCTCAGCTGTAAAACAGAAATGGGTGGAAACCAAGAAGGGTGTGTCATCTCATGGAACAGATAGTTGACAGTGGTGTGGTCACTGGCGTGGTGTGTGTGTGTGTGTGTGTGTGTGTGTGTGTGTGTGTGTGTGTGTGTGTATACATGCTTGACTATGAATGTGTGGACAGAGGTCAACCTTTGGCATATTCTTCTATCTTTCTCTATCTTGGGTTTTGAGATGGTCGCTCCCTAAATCTGGAGCTCACTATTTTGCTAGATTGCCTGGCCAGTAAGCCCTGAGATCCGCTTGTCTCTCCTCCAGCAACTCAGCAGTAGAGTCACAGGCTTGGTACCACACGTGATTTTTTTAATATTTATTTATTTATTACATATATAATATTCTGTCTGTGTGTATGTCTGCACCCCAGAAGAGGGCACCAGATCTCATTTCAGATGGTTGTGAGCCACCATGTGGGTGCCGGGAATTGAACTCAGGACCTTTGAAAGAGCAGTCAGTGCTCTTAACCACTGAGCCATCTCTCCAGCCCCCACATGTGATTTTTTATGAAGGTACTGGGAATTTGAAATTGGTCCTCATGTTTGCCCAGGAATCAGCTTGCCCACTGAGCCATCTCTCCAGCCTCACTGCTTTAACTGTGACATCCATGAGATATTCATTAGAGGAACCTCTGCCTCCCAAAAGCCAGGCCTTCCAACAAACTGCATTCATCATCATAAACCAAATCAACTTTAAGTCCAGTTCTTTGTTGCAAAATCCTAAGACATCATTCTCTTCTACGTCACCAGCATCAGGTTTTTGGCAACTAGAGCATCTCTACCCTGCTCCTACGCCTATAGTCCTGGAATACGATGATCATGAGGATTTTCTTCAGCTTCTTGCTTATGTGTATCTCTGACAACACTTTGTAATTTTTTACAGAAGAATGAACTAACACAAGGAAAAAAATGACTGACCTCCCCAACACCACACAGAAGAGAGAAAATTGAAGGTAAAAACCTCTGGTACAGAAAAAGTACCCCAAAGTCTATGGGTAACAGGCACTGTCCTGCAATGTTCTGAAGAACTGATTCTGGCGTACATAGTTCATACAGGTAGCTGTAATTAATGTTCTGTAATGATCGCATGGACTAGAGTAGATTCAAAGTACTGGTGACCCACTCACTCCGTGTGATTGAGCTTCAGGAAGCCCAACCATCATTTCATTCAGCTCCTTCATCTTTCTGTTAAAAAAAAAAATAGCTCATTTCTTCATTCATCTGGTAAATATTTACAGAGTTTCCACTGTGTGCTGATCATGTCACAGGTGCTAGAGAACAGCTAAGGGGGAAAGCAGGGATGACGACAGCCCTGCGCTTCAGGGTCCGCCGCGCCTGTTTGGAAAGGCTTTTAAGCTGGTGGGTGAGAACGGGTCAGTTTACACTGTTCAAGAGAACACTGCTATGGTCTGGATGTGAAGTGCCACTCCCGGGCTCCTGTGTTAAAGGACTGGCCCCCATCTGTTGGAGGAAATGGTAAAGATTGCCTGTTTCAAATGCTATCCAGAAGGCAGACTGTCGGTGTTGCACAGCCTATCTGCTTGCTCCCTGTTAATGAGTAGCACCGGACACATAACAAACATGAACATTATGCTAATACTGCTCCTACTGTTTTGGCCTTGTTTTTTTTTTTGTTGTTGTTGTTGTTGTTGTTTTGGGTTTTTTGTTTGTTTGTTTGTTTGTTTGTTTGTTTTGCAGGGGCAGAGAGGTCTCATCTTCCTGACAACTAAAGCTAAAATTCTGAGAATCACCTTTAATTTCTTCCTTCGGTTCACCCCAAGCATCCAGTCTTTCTTCCGGTGTTAACTGCATGTGTTTTCCATGAAACCATCATGTCTGCCTTTTCCATCCCAGTCCAAACCTCTCAGCCTCAAACTAAAACAATGCTGTCCTAACCAATTAGTTTCTTCCATTCTTCTCTCTGCTGATCCATGCTCCCCACATCATCAGAGAAGTAGATTTTGTCATTCTCCTCCTTCAAACCCCAAAATGGCTTCCTATTGGAATACGATATAGATTCCTACCCAGACAGACAGGCTCACCTCTGTGCATCTCCATCACCTCACTTCTCAGGAGCACTTCCAGGCTGTGCTTGGGTCACAATGAGTTTGCATTCTTCATGCTAAGCCACCCCTATCATATTTCTCTCCCACAGTCCTTCACTAACTGCTCTCTCCCACATAGCCTGCTTAGTGAGAGCGCTTTCTCACAAGCTTGACAAACAGCTGACAGAGCAGCTTAAAGGGACAAAAGACTTATTTTGGCCCATGGTTTCAGAGATTTGATTTCAGTGTCTGAATTATTGAGCCATAGCAAAAAGTTCAATGCCAGTATAAAGATGTTGTAATTAAGGGGGGAGAGGTGTGGGTTGTATGTTCCCAGCACCCAGCTCCCAGCCACCACCCGCCGGCCTGCTCAGCCGCTGGTTACTTGCTTATGCCCGAAATAACCACATGGGAACTATATTCATTTAAATACTGCCTGGCCCATTATCACTAGCCTTTTCTTGGCTAGCTCTCACATCTAAAACTAACCCATTATAAAAGTCTGTATGTCACCACGAGTGGTGACTTACCAGACAATTCTAAGGTACGTCCATCATAATCCATCCGCTCAGGATCAGGGCGGCTCTCCCACTTCCTTTCTCTCTCACGGCCTTCCGGTCTGTCTACTCCGCCCACCTAAGGGCTGTGTCCTATCTCATAGGCCAGGCATACTTTTATTTAACCAATCAAAGCACAGAAATACAGAAGAAACCTCTATTCCATAAAGAGGGATAACAAAGGGCTATCTGACATTTTATAATTTATGTTATATAACATCGTAAACTCTATTTTAACAGAAAAGATAGGAATATATCTATAATAAAACAAATAACTACATATATATTGTCTCAGCTGATTCTCTTCACATACAAAGCTATTCTACTGCTTGGACATCAGACATGCCTATTTCTAGATGGTATGATTTGACTTATGTTGTCGTCTGAGCCCCTCAGAATTTTTAAATCCATTTTATGACTTTTTTTAAACTATACTCTCTGGAAATCTGGATGAATGTCCTAAAACCTGTTAGACCAGACTGTATATGCTGTATTCTTCTGGACCTCGAACTAGCAACAGTAGGTAACAGTCATCCCAGCTGTGAGCAAGACAATTATGGTTAGCGAATAGTTTGGAGATTTGAGTGACTACAATGTCCATATTACATTTTTCTATGTGTTTCCTTTTCTCGGCACACCTAGAGAACTTGAAGAGTACATGACTGTGTTTTGTAAATTCCTTTCACTTAGTCCTGGCTAGAGCCTCAATGTCCACATGAAGCCTTAATTCTTGAAAAGCTAAGTGTTATAAAAAAAAAAAAAACTTTTAGGACTGTACACACACCCCAATGATAGAGACCTTGCCTGGAGTGTGTCAAGTCCTGGATTCAATTCACAACACCATAATCAATCAACAGGCTTTTATCTAATCTTTCAAACTAAAATTAGTTTTGCATTTTGTTCATACAGGGGATGTTTCATACAGTCACACACCCCAATATATTTTATGCCTACTTTTCTCTTATTCTTGCTTATAATTTCGTATCCACAGTACTGTGTCAAGTAAAGGCTTGAAATGGTTTTGGTCATCTTGAGAACATTTTCTCATGGTAAAAGTGGTCATCTTTGATCACATAAAGACTGACCTCATCCATTGATGATTTAATGTTACTTATATCAGGACAAGCTTTACTCCCAGATGTCCCTTGGGCTTATATAGACATTACAAGAACACATTGCCATTATCACTTGATATCTAGAGCTTATGGAGAAAAGAAGCAGACAGCGTTCCCCTTTACAGGCAGATGCAATCTTGAAGTCATCCTCTGCTTATGTACATCAATATTTGTAGAGGCATAACACAGTACCACCCATGTAGTTATTTGTTGATCCCTTCCCCTTGTCCATCAATCTTTTTTCAATCCTGGGTTCATAGCTAGAATGGTATAGCAGACTATACTGCATCTCTATGGTAATTTAATTGAACTACAGTCAGCTTTGGTCTGGATTGCTCCTCTTAGAAGCCAGGGCTGAGTGTAAGCAGTGCCAAGGTCTAAGTTGTTGTCAGCAATAATTACTGGCTAAAGAGAGCTATGAAAGAATATGACACTCTACATAAATACCCAGAAATAAGAGCCAGAGAATACATGAGGATACCTATAGGGGCAGTTTAACAAAACCATACATTTCTTTGTCAAAATAGTTCGTAACTGATTAGCTAGTAAACTCTCAACGCCCTCTCCCTTACATCTTTATTTAAGTCTGTGTGCTAGCTGCTCGCTCCAAGCACAATTTTTTAATGGATGTATATGTATAAATAATTTGAAAATTAAATAAATGACTGAAAATATATGTGGGAACCAACCAGAAAGAGGAAAGTTCTGATAGTATGTTTTCCCTTTTTGAATCAGAAAAACAAATGTCTCTACGCTCTTTAATTGCTACTTTTGAATGGAGTAGTAATGACACACACACACACTCCAGCAAGTGACTTTATCGAGTGTTGCCACACAATGGCGAATGAACACTTCCATGCCGCAGACACTCTGTAGTGATGTGCTGGATCTGCAGCCCTTGGTCTGTAAAGTCGGAGTCAGAAAGAAGGTGAAACTATCAGTACCATCATTGCAGAAACCCTCTTCCCTTCCCCCACTTTTATGCTAACTTTATAGAAAAGCCGCTACTGAAGAGGTACTAAGAAAAAGAAACTACATGGTTAGGTTTCAAATTTGCTTTTCTAGTAGTTATGGAAACAAGTTTATTTTCAGATAAATTTGCATTCACTCTGGAATACTGTTGGAAACTTCCTTTCAGTGATACCCATGAACAATGAATGCTTCGTGGAGGATGAGGGAATAATTGGTTAGTAAGTTAGGATGAATATGAAAAACTAGTAAAATGTTAACAGAACCTGTTGGAAGAAATGGAAGATGAAGACTAGGCCTAAGGTTATTTTGAACATCAACAAGAAAAAGGCATACACAAAAATTGTCACCTTGATGTGAAAATTACATCACACCATTATGTAAGAATTATCGCACACCATCATCTCAAACAAAGAAAATAAATAAATAAATAAATAAATAAATAAATCGGGAGCTTTAATGGCAGTCTATTCACTAGCTCACTCTCCAGGAGTCTCAGGACCTAATATGGAGATGTAGGCTTGAAGAAGGGTGTGGCCATGTTTTCCCAAACATTCAGAGTCCATCCCAATGTGGTGGTTGCCTCATAGCTAGGTGCAGCCTTGAGATTGTAAAGGAGTGTAACTGCCATCAGGCTAACCACCCACGCTTTCATCATTGCAATGCTAATGAGAAGTGTTCTATCATAACTTTGATCTTTCTTATCCTTGTCTGTTCTATGGAAAAGCTTGATAGCAAAGAACCTTCTGGAAGAAGATGCCTCAAGTCATGTCATCACAACTTAGTATTTTTACACA
>JAQHUG010000101.1:4047758-4062118 GCA_028555095.1 Dicrostonyx torquatus | reverse complement strand
TAAAGTCGATTTCTTCTACTTCTTCTGGATTAGGATGTTCAAGTCTTCCTGTTGCATATTCACTGGATTCTGGTGTTATCATGTTGCTTTTCAGGTTGTTGGAGGAATTCTTGTATTGGCGCCTGCCCATTTCTTCCTTCAAATGCGGCCAGGAGATTCTTTGCATATTGGTTCAATCTTTGCTGTGGCCTTACTGTGTACTTGGGGTTTTTTCTTGGTCTTCCCTCTTTTAGGTCCCCTCAGCACTGAAGTTGGCCCTCAGATCCCTTCCGCCCTGAAGCAGGCTGTGGTGGTGGATCTAAGGACCCCGCAGCTGGAAAGGGGTGCTTGGGGGCAAGATGGAATGAGATAAATAGAGAAAGCCGGTAGCTGGGGAGATGCCCCGCTGAATGGCCAGAAACATTTAGGGAACTGGAGGGGGCCTGTACTCCATTCCCGGGGCATCTGGCCAGCTGGTTGGGCACACACTTACCCCTCCAAATGGATCTCCTCAGTACAGGAGCAGGGCCTCTTGCTGGCCAAAGACCTCGCAGACAAAAGGACGGGCTTGGCAGGGGCAGGGTGGTGTGGAACAAAGAAGCCCCTGCAGCAGGAACACTCACCACTGGCTCCCCCAGACCCTCAGCCCTGAAGCAGGCTGAGTTGGGGGATCCTAGGACCCTGCAGGTGGAAAGGGGTGCTTGGGGACAAGTTGGAATGTGGTAAATAGAGAAAGCCAGTAGCCAAGGAGACGCCCCGCTGAATGGCCAGAAATGTTTAGGGAATTGGAGGGGGGGCTGTACTCCATTCCCGGTGCATCTGGCAGGCCAGCCGGGCACACACTTACCCCTCTGGATGGATCTCCTCAGTACAGGATTAGGGCCTCTACAGTAATCATTTTTAAAGTAAAGAGGGAAGATAAAAATTAGGATCACTGGAATACAGTCAACAGGTGAATAGTGGAGGAAAAATGGAAGAGGTGCATTCGTAAGAATAGAACTGCACTCTGCCCATAGACTATGTCTCACTGCTGTGAACACCCAATAGAAACCATTTCAGGAACCCACCCTTTCAATAATACTTTGTCTTCATGATTCAGCTATAAAATTCTCCGTCTACCCCTGAGCACATCTTCATATAAAACATAAGCATTCATCCCATGTGTTCTTTTACCAAAAGTCCTTAGCCAGGGTCTAAGAACTTTGCTGAGAAGAGAGTCCACATCCATCACTCACTCACATAACTAACAAAAACCCAGACACTGAACTCTCTAGGGAGTTATTGTAGATTATGTATTTTCCTAAGTATCTGTTTCTTTTCTAATGCTGTCATAAAACATCCTGACAAAGTTCTTTTATAAAAGAAATGGTTTAATTGGGCTGTGGTTTCAGAAGGTTTGAGTCCATGATGGTGGAGCAAAGGCATGACAACATGAACAGCCGAGAGCTCACATCTTTGTCTTCAAGCACAAGACAGAGAAAAAGCACACTGAAAACATCAGGAAGCTTTTGAAACCTCCAACCCCACCTCCATGACACACCTCCTCCAGAAAGGCCACACTGCCTAATCGTTCTAAGTTCCTCCAGATGACTGAGGATCAAGCATTCAAATATATGACCCTACTGGGGACATTCGCATTCAAACTGTCACAGTCATCCTCCAAACTAGGGAAGCATTGTTGTTCTTTGTCCAGAAAGCTCTAGCAAAATGGTAAATGTTTAATGGGATATAAATACAGTCACATGAAATGTCAGTCATCTGATTCCTGTCATGGTCTTCAGAGAATTAAGGAAATGATTAACTGAAATCATTAATCTTAGTACTTGTTTCATCCACTATTGTTTCTTGAAAGTAGTATGTGAATCAAGCCTTAGAACTACACTCTGATCCTGCTAGCAGGATATAGAAAACCACTTTCTGATATCGTTATCAATTATTGATTAATTATGATTGATTAATGATGATTAGCCATCAAAAGTATTTTAACATACAGAACATACACAGATTATAAGATGTTAATAACCATGTACTTTAACACAAGATTTATGTTACAGTATTCTATATCAAACATCAAGGTTTTGTTTTTCCTAGATATTATCTATTGAGAAAACATTGGCCTTGTGTGTCTGTTGGGGTTTTGTGTTGTGACACTAAGGGAATACATTTTTTTCTCTTAGAAGTAGGCTCATGGTTGAAAACATGAAATCAAATACTAACTCAGAAAAAAATACTACTCTAGAAATATAATTGCAGATTTAGGGCCCACAACTGCCTCCAAGTCAAAAATGTCTGACACACTGATTTTTCTCTAACACTTTTGCTTTAAAAAAAAAATCAAGCTAAGAATGGCCAGATACACAGACCACCACTAATGATTGCTTTACAAGGACTCAGAGATTTTGAGTCTTTGTCTGATCTTGAAACCCAGCCTGGCACCTGGCAACACTCCTCTGAGCTGTGATCATTTTACCTGTGGATACAACATCTCAAAGCAAAACACCTCAAAAGTTACAAAGAAAACACTGTTCTCTGCATAGTAGCAGCAAAACAGTAGGTGTCTGGACTGTCATAGCTAAAAGAACTTGCATGAGGGAAAGCGTTTTCTTAATTCTTTCTATTTGTGTTTTTATTTCTTTATTTTTTTAGAGTCAGCAATGTGGGGGAAAATAAAATCACCTTGTCAAAGGGCTGACCTCTATTTTACATAATGTGTAACTAAAAATCTTATATCCTAAAACATGTAAATATATGCAGATCTGAGCACAAGACCTCAAAAGGGAAATGGTTTAGCAAGACAGCAGAGAGTATGGGAAAATACTAGGGCTCTTGAAACCTGAAACTTGAAGTGAATTATTATCAGAGTCTTGTTGTGACCTATACTTTGTATCCTGGAAGTTTGTTGACTTAAGGAGAAGTCTGGGGCTGTAAATATCTCTTAATTATTTGACCTTGAAGATATAGGAATGGGGAAGACAATTGCTGTTTCAGCCCAAGAGCTGATGTGGCTCTAGTTTCAGACCAAGCACAATGCTTTAAGGTGGCTCAGTGGTGCTCAGGACTAAGTGGGGAAGAGGGGAGGCAAAGCATATGTCTGCTACAAAATAACTCTTTTCTTTGGAGATACTGTAACTAATTTGTAAGTATTCTAGACAATAGCAGTAGACAAAACAAAATGGATAAGAATTTTTCCGGCCATCATTTTTTGTTGTTATGGCTACATGCTGGTGAAAAGAGAAAAAGAATGTGATTACATTCTTGAAGAAAGAACTGGTCAGTGCTTTGAATGCCAATCTGCCAAGTTAGATGAACCCATGTTGCATGGAGAGCTTTCTGTACCAGCCACCAGGCTAGTTTCCACCCGAAATAATCACACAGAAACTGTACTCATTTAAATACTGCCTGACCCATTAGCTTTAACTTCTTATTGGCTAATTTTTATATCTTAATTTAACACATTTCTACTAATCTGTGTATCACCACGTGACTGTGGCTTACCGGCAAGATTCTAACCAGCATGTGTCTCAGGCAGGAGATTCATGGAGTCTGCCACTCTGCCCTTCTTCCCAGCATTCATCTTTGTCTACTCTGCCTACCTAAGTTTTGTCCTATCAATTAGGCCAAGACAGTTTCTTTATTCATTACCCAATGAAAGCAACACACAAACAGAAGGAACTCCTACATCAGGCCCAGTGAAGCAATAGTGGTATAAATGTTTCAGAAGTAACCAACTGACTTTCCAATTTGAGGCTAGCCCCACAACAGAAGATTCATTCCTGGTCCTATAAAGCAAGACAAAGTCCCATGGCTGGGGAGGTCTTAGGTCTTGGGAAGAAGTCTGCAATTTTTGTGTAGCTAAATTGACATGGCTCCAAACTCCCTTCTAAATATTTATACTTATACTCATAGACAAATGCTACTCTCAGTTGTAATCAGAGAAACTTCTCTCCACAATGAATGGCAGTGAATGCAAAGATTCATGGCAGCTCTAAGTCATGAGAATAAGTGATGATTGAGTGCTTAGGCTTAAGCAGGACATTCATACCACGCTCTTTGATGCTTTTGGAACATTCAGCAGTGCAGATGGAGAGAAAATGGAGAGCCAGACAATAAGAAAGAGGGCTGTGAAATACTATTGTCTAGGCAGAGCACAGCCATTGCAGTCACTCTGCAGTAGCTGAGGTTGTCTCCACCAGCACAAGGCTCTGGCTGGCAATAGTCAATTATGGATCAGGAAAGGTTTCATGTGGCCTTATCTCATCTTGGTGAACTATCAGTTTCTGACAGATTCTGTGGTAGGGGTAGTCATTGAGTACTTGAGCTGACCAGGTTGTGACACCAGTGTCAAGGGCATGGTCAAATAGTTTGTCCTGCTTAAACTGGGTGGGTTACAAAACAAAACAGAGAGATAAGGATATAATAAGGGGACTTTTAGGGAAAGGGGGTGAGAAAGATATGAGGGAGATAGTAAGAGCAACCAGAATGCACTACATACATGTGTAAAATTTAATCTGTTGCTTTGAAAAAAAAACAAAAATACATTTCTTCAAAAGTAAATGAGACTACGTGAATGAAAATGGACTGCCTCTCTGTAGTAAGACTTAGAAATGAGTGTGACATGTTCCAAAACCATCCTGTTTTTCAACTACATATTGGGATGCCATTGAAGACCTGGGATGATCCAGTGCAAACATCATTTCTGAAGGTTAGCCACGACAGCTGAAGATCCAGATTCAGTGCTGCTCAAAGTAGGAAACCAGAACTCAACTGTCTGGTCCCTCACACTTCTCCACATTTGGGCCCCATTCTTACTATTGGCAGACTGTTCTTTCTGGGTCCCCTCAAACAGTCACAAGTGAGGTGACTTCACTGTCATTTCTTCTTCTGAGGAAGAAACCATGGAGATGCCAAATCGTGCCCTCCACTTCAGTCAAAGCAGACAAAAGTCGTGGTTGGAATTGGACCCTAACTTTAATTTTGCTTGTGTACATTCAGTGTAAGATACATGTCACACAAATGGATTCTTTCAGAATAACAAAACCTTGAGAGGTTGTGATTGATGGGAAATTCCAAGAAACCCAATTAACACCCATGAGGAAGTCACCAAATGTGAAAACCTTAGGTGAATTAACTGCCATCCTGAATGTTATGATGAGATGAACAATGGGCACCTAGGGTTTTATTAATGAGTATCTAATGGGAAAGATCGAACTGGAACCAACAAGTTTAATCCCCAATAATGTATGAAACAAACCAGAGCTAAAGCCAAGAGAACTGTAGGCACCAAGGCAGATGACTTATAGCTTTTTAACTCGTAGGTGTGATCGTACAAAGACACATAGCAGTCAGCATAAGATGTACTCATAGCACAGGGTACTCAACTTTATAAAAATGTTGTCATTACTCTATTGTCTTGAATACAAGTCTGTCTTATGAACATACTATCCAAAGAATTGCCCATCAGTGATAGCTTGCTATAGTTAGTAAAGTAAGCAGAAAAAAGAGGGAAATGTTTCAAGTGATAGGTTTATGAACATTAAAGATGTTATGGCATACTGAATAGATGTTGCATGCCTGGAAATATTCTTTTCATAAGGACTTTGTATTAAGACTATTTCATCCAAGCAGTGGTGGCACATACCTTTGATCCCTGCACCTTAGAGGCAGAAGTAGGAGAATCTCAGAGTTTGAGGCCAAGCTGGACTACATAGTGAGTTCCAGGACAACCAGACCTTTACACAAAAACCCTGTCTCTGAAGAAGAGAAGGGGGAGGAAAAAGAGGAAGAAGAAGAATTTCAATATGGAATTGGGCTTACTTGTGGCCAGGATGAATAGCTGCCTCTCATGGGATAGCTAAAACAACCCAATATATATTGAGAAAAAGTTCCTGCTCCTGCCTGAAATGCCACCATTACACTTTGTTTCCTAGTCAGGGACCCTCTTTTGAGAAAGCGGCTGTTTTCAGGAATAGCAGTTACCACCCTACAAGTTGGTGGTAAATAGTCCCAGGAAGGTTTTGGTCTCCTGCTGACAAACAGCTATGGCAGAGAAAGCAACAGAAAGGTTCTGATTCAACCCTGCTGCTCAATGGGGACCCACAGGGTTTCAAATCCTAGATACCACAGGACAGTGCTAGCAGATTTCATTAAGGGAGTTTGTTTTAATACAACTGAGTCCTGGGAACTCATCAAAAGTGCCGGGCTCTTTTGTGTATCCAATCTTTGCTCAACTTGATCTCTCCTCATGAAAATTTCTACCCACTCCGACTGTCCCTCCTGTGTTCTGGCTGAGAATGTTTTAAGACTTTGGGTGGGAATTACTTTGTTCTTTCATTCCCATCACAACAGCTAGAGCGTCATTTGTGCTTAACAGCTTTTCAGATGATATTTAAGGAAGAAGTTAATGGGACAGCTAAAAGCAACACGAGCCACCTTTTCAAGGCAAAATGGAATTATTTTCTCAACAGCTCTATGCCAATAAGATGAAAATGTATTTGACAAGAAAAATATCAACAATAAATATGATCATATGTTAGAATCACATCCATAAAACTTAAATCTGAGCCCAATGATGGTGGGTCACGCCTTTAATCCCAGTACTCATGAGGCAGAGGCAGATGGATCTCTGTGAGCTTGAGGACAGCCTGGCCTACACAGCAAGTTCCAGGACAGCCAGACCTATACAGAGAAACCCCTATCTCAGAAAACAAAACAAATGAACAAAAAGTTTTAAATCTATATCTATAAATAAAGTTATTTTAATTTTTAAGAACACAATACAAACAAAACAAACTTCAATGCCATTATGCTTGTCAAGGGGGATCATGTCATTACTAATTTTTTAAATGCAGAAACTCATTAATATGATTTTTCTAAGTCTCAGAGATAATTTTGAGGAGAAAAATTAGAATTATTCATATTTTACAGCCAAAATTTATCCAACATTTTAACTTTCCTACATGAGAATTGCATTTGTCCGTTAAACATTTTGGTTCCCTTTCAAGTCTATGTGTGTGTGTGTGTGTGTGTGTGTGTGTGTGTGTGTGCGTTTAAAAACTATATAGTTTTTAGATTTTCTGTATGTAATATTTGGAAAGAGGTAAAACAAAAACCAAAGAATTCAGAGACCCAATGCTTCAATAAGGCTGAATCCTGTGTCCACAGTCACATATGCTACCCCTGAAGGGGATCTCTGTGTAAGAGGTGGCCAGCAGAGAAATTTTGGTCATTCTGTCTTCAACCTGTGGTGCTAAGAGCCTCTTAGAGAGCAATCAAAGCCTGGTTTGATTTGCACTTTACAGTGCATTTGTTTCCTTGCCAAGGAAGTAAAAGAGCACAGTTTACACATGGAGCTTCCTTACGAAAATGTCCTTAAGGTGTGTGCTGACGGGTGCAAGAGGGAAGGCATGCAAGGGCAGTGTGAAGCCCTGGAATTCTAGAGATGAGAAGTCTTTATCAATGCACAGGTGAAAACTTATTTAACTCCGCTTCTGATTAAGTAAATGTCTATAAAATACAAGATTTTTGTATTTGAAAAAAAGTGAAAATACCATTTGTGGCTTGTCAAAAGAAAGAAAAGAATGAAAGGGGCAAAAAATGGGGAGGGCAGAGAAAAAAGGGGAAGAAGTTAGGCAATGCAGCACACTCTAGAATGATAATTGAGCTGGTCATTATAAGCCATGGGACTTTTGATCAGGCATTATTTCCTGAGACCGCATACAGAAGGTGATTGTGCAATATGTGTCAAAGCCTACAAACTCTTCAAAAATCTTACAGTGACTCCACTTCTTGAAACATACTTCAACAAAATCAGTAACAAAGTGTATTTAAAATTCTGTGGGTAAGTGTTATTTGATCTTTTATTATGAGAAAGTCACCTAGTTTACAATGAGAAGTGCTGGGTTAACCAAATAATTGTACTCTATAATGATGTAGATGTGTACTAGTTGGCATTGAAAATGTATGGTAGCAAGTTATGAATCAATATATATGTATAATACATATATATATATACATATTTCCTAACACAATACTATAGTATGCTTTTGAACGTTTTGCTAATAATGTTTTCTAGTGTATGCATCTGTTGTTATCTACCCAAAATGAAACTATAAAGAATATATAAGTGTGTGTTCATCAATGAAGTTTGTAATTCAGTTGTGATATTTCACAATCTCATTTTTTAATAATAGAAGTGATACCGACAATAAATACAAGCAACAAATAAGGGCTCCAGACACAGCTTAGAATAGATCTAAGAATACCTTTGCATTCCCAAGACTCTATATTCAATTCATAACATCAAAAAATTAATATAAATATAATGAAGACTATTCCTGATATCTATTATTGAGCAGGGCACAATGGTGCACATCTTTAATCCAAGAACTCTGAAGGAAGAGGCAGAAGGATCATCGCAAGTTCAAGGCTAACCTTGAAGTGCTAGGACAACCAGAGCTACATAGAGAAATCCCATCTCCTCGTAAACAGACAAAAAATCTGGAGAAATGCTGTGGTTAGGTGCTCTGGCTATGTTCCAGAGACCTTGGGTTTGATTCCTAGCACCTACATAGCAGCTTACAACTATTGGTAACTGAGTCCCAGGAGATCCAATATCCTCTTCTGACCTCTGCAAGCACCAAACATTCACTTGGTGCACAGACATACATGTAATCCAAAAGCCCATACACATTCAACTTAAAGATTAAAACAACAATAAAACTGATTATAGATGTTAAAACTAGAATTTTTTATGTTGATAACACTTTTAACTGGTTCCCTTTTTATTCAAAACTAGAAAAGAACAAGTCATTTAAAGGGATTAAAACTAATTCAGCTCCAAAAGTTTTCGACCCTCAAAGTACTTCTCTCAGACTTGTATTTCTTTGGTATATCTTCTGGGACACAAAGAAAGATTGTTTCCCAACTTGGGAATACAGAACCCCAAACTAATATGCAGAACAAATTGTTCCGTCATCCCATCGTTAACAATCAAGAAGAATTATTGATATTGTAAATAATATTCAATTGAAATTTTAGAACAGATATGGTTCTGCCTGAGTAGTTTATTGGAAAATCGTTTGTTTCACATCAGCTTTGGCATCCAGCATTCAATGTGAATTATGTGGTTATTGCCCAGTTTATTACATTTCGTTTTATTCCACTGTGTATATACGTATCTTAGGCTCTAAAAAGGTAATTTGTGCCCTCAAAATGTATTGTGTAACAAACTGTGATTCATGCAAATCACTTTGATTTGTTTTCCAAAAATGTAACCTGCTTCAATTAATCAGTTGCTATTCAGCTTGCCTGTTTCAATTGCACTCAGAACAAAAGCTCCAGTGGGTTATCCCTTACATGGGGGGTTGGCGTCCAGAGAGTATGAATGGCACAACAATCAGACGTTATACCAAGCATACAATTACAGTGCGTGTCCCACAAACTTCAGTAAATAACATGTCCCATTATGCCGGAGTCCCACCTTCAGAAGTTCTCCACCGCCCGAGCCACATACCTGCTGTAATCACAGCGTTCTGCAGTGCGTGGGTGCACAGCTTTCAACCTGCTGGGACCTCATCCACGATTCCCAGTGGGTAGCAAAAATCAGCCAGGCAGATTGCTATATCTATGTTCTGCAGCCTGCCCGTCACGACAAATGAGTGGCTGGAAGTGTTGTGCTTATGGGCCTGGACTTTGTTTGGAAAAGAAAGCATGTAAAAGCACCATGTCAGTCCCCATTGTGCTTGGAAATTGATGGGACACAATATTTTCATGTAGAGCTTTTTCTTTATAAAAAAAAAACTCAAAATGTAAAAATGGACATGGCTAAACCTTATGTGATGCAATAAGCCAAGGGAAGAAAATGTTCTTTTTTATAGAAGTTTTAATTACGGACAACATAAAGTATAATTACCACTTGGGCTTTTCCTTAAGTGTCTCATTGTTTCAATCCTATGCAGAGGATGAACCAGTAATAATGAAGTGGGATTAACATTTTATATGAAGTTTGTTATTTATTTTCTTTACAATAGCACGATATTTAGTGTCATCTAAAATAGAGGGCATTATTAAGCTAAAGGACTTTTCTATGCCAGCTATTTATAAATAACATATGAATAGTTCTAAAATATAGGGTACTGAAATGACTAATTGTGGTGGGTAGGTACTCATTATAGGCAAAACTGCCCACAAAAGGAAGCTGTGTATGGTGGGATTCTGATATTACTTTGTTTACCATTGCCAAGTTACTTGGGTGATGATGAAAGATTTTATTTTGGGTTATTTCCTCTGGGGCCAATTTCCATAGAAAGAAGTCACCCCATGAGGTGTTAAACAAATTTCCACCTCAGAAGAATATCAGATCTGAACTTGGTTATAGGAAGCCTTGGGAGAGTCAATGGGACAGATGCCAGCTGTGTGTTGATGACCCTGTGTTTACACGTTTGACCATCAATAAAGCAAACTTCAGTTCCCACAAATTAAAGTCCCCAACAGTACTAAGGAGCACCCTGAAGAGTATCATTTGAGCATTGCATTGTTGTGGTTTTTGAAGCCCCTTCTAGTATTTTCCATAGAGGTGGTATTAATTTACATGTTCACTGATGGTGTGTGAGGCTTCATTTTTGCTCACATCCTTGCCAGTACTTGTTACTTTTCCTTCTAAGCACATGTTTTGTTTTTTAAAGGGGTTTGTTAGCGTTGTTTTTGTTGCTGTTTTGTTGTTGATAATAAATACTCTGACTGGAGTAACATGGAATTTAATGTGGCTTTGATTTGCCATCCCCAGATGCTTAGTGATATCATGCCTTTTTCATACAGATTTTGGCTGTTCGGACTTCTTTTGGAAAGTGTCCATCGGGTACTTGTCTGTTATTTGAGTCGCTGCCTTTGTTGTTATTTTTGTTTAGAGCTCTTCATAAGCTATGAATATCTGTCATTGTAGAAGGCTGTCTGGAGCACATGTGTGGATCAGAGGACGACTTGGTTGGAAGGGTCAGACACATGCTGTCAGACTTGCCAGTAAGGCTTGTTACCAAACAAGACATCTCATTAGCGCTATTGCCTAGTCCCTGAACTGCACAAGAGCTTTCGGTTCAGTGTGGTCCTTTCTGCCAGTTCTGGCCATTACTCCCTCAGATACCAGAGTCCTGGCCAGAAAATAATTGCCTGTGCCAACATCTTGTTGTTCTCTTCTTGTTTTCTAGAGAGAGTTTTGATATAAAGGTCTTTGGCTCATTTTTGAGTTGATTTTTTGCAAAGGGTGAGAGATGAGAGTCTCATTTCAATCTTCTACATGTGAAATTTCTGTTTTCCCACCACCGTTTTTGAAAAGTATGTAATCTATAATTTGTCCAACTCTGTTGAAATCAATTGCAGATTCATGGATTCATCTGTGTCGTCTAATCTCTTCCATTTGTCATTCCAGATTTCTGACCTCCAGAACCATAAAATAGCACATTTGTGTAGTTTTAAGGTGTTAATATTATGATAATTTCTACAGCATCAATGGGTAGCCATCGAAGATTCAAAAAGCAAAGCAAAAGAAGCACTCTAACACATAGCTTTTACATTTCTAGGGAACTTATGACTAAAACAATCTTGAGAGGATTAAATTTCCATGTACTTTCTAGAAGATACTCACATGCCTGACTTTACTGTTGAGGAATGGTCACGGAAGATGCTAATCTCTACTGACAGAGCATGGGTAGATTCTGATCAGCTCTCAACAAAGTATGAACATATGTCTTCATATCACAATCCCAGTGAGCCTGAGTCTCTGTAGAAAGAAGTTCCCAATGGCCAACTATTTATTATCCACAATGTTGCCTCTGGGTGATAGGGACAAGATACCAAAGTCTAAAGGCAAGAAAACATTGAGAGAGACCCCCTCTTCCAGTGTTCTAGTCCTTAACCAAAGTTCAGCCCTGAAAATACTAAAGCCTACAGGTAGAAGGAAGGAAGAAGGAGGACAGAGAGCTCCTTGGTGGTGTGAGTTACTCACTGTGTCTTTCCTTGACTTCAAGGCAGTAGCCACAGAAGGCTAGGAGAAGGACAGAGAATTGAGAACATAATCCTAGGAAACAAGGAAGCAAGACAAACAGATCTTTCTCAGAATCAGAAAACAAGAGGGTATGATGGTTCAGGGAACCAAATACAACCAAGCTCTGGTAACTCAAAAGCTGAGAGTGGAGCTTTCAAATATCAATGCATCTGATACAAGAATAAAATTGCTTGTATCTCAAGAGCCATGAAAAAGAAAATGCTGATCCTGACTGTGAAAGTGTTTGAATCCAACTAGATCTGCACAAAACTCCTGTGCAGCTCAGCCACAGGAGACTCTGACTCAGCACCCATCCTGACAGTCTGGCAGAGGAAGGCAGGTTCTCTTTACTGGAAGTTTCTACTCCTCTGGACACAAAATGACTTTCATAGGATGAAAATTATAAGATGTGGGGAAGTAGAAAATGTGATGAGCAGGGGAAACGACAGCCAATGGGAACGGGCTGACAAAAACCCAGATATTGGATTCAGCTTGCAAGAACAGTGAAATGTCACCACTATGGGAGATAGAATTTAGTAAAACTTGATGTGGGAAGGGCTTAAAAGTTTCAGAAGAAATATGAAACTATCTTTTTAAAACCATAACTGAATGTTAGAAAAATGTAAGAAATGATGATGCCCTTCAACAGACAGAAAAGGGCACACTGGAAAGAGCAGAAGAAATGATAGGTGAAGCGGATGGCAAGAGAGCAGAGATTCCAAAGTCTTAAAGAGAAAGAGACAGTTTAAGAACTGAACAAAGACTCCCTCCAGCTCCTGTTTTAGTGTGAATGCAAGTGTGTATGCAGGTGTGTCTGGAATATATGCACATATTCCATAAGGAGAATAGGAAACAAAAGTAATTTGAAGAGGTGAGAGCTGAGAATTTTCAAACATTACTGCAACGTGTCCAAATAAGGTTAAAAAAAACTTAAAATATTTCAAGTCAAATAAATAGAAAGAAAGTCGCTGTCAACATACGTGGCAGACTACTAGAAATAGAAAGGTTAAACTGGGTACAGCCATAAAGGATGCGCTGCACACAAGTGAAAAGAATAAGAGAAACAACTGAGTTCTCACCAGGAAAAAATGAAAAAGGGCACCAGAAGGATGTCCAATGACATCTTTGAAGTGATGAGAGTGAAAATAGAATGCTATAGGCAGAAAAACCACACCAAGGTTATTCAAAATGAAGAAACTATACCTTAGTGATTCCCAAAAGAACACGAAAGAGGTATGAAGGAATGACCCGTGGTAGAAGCACACATCCACAGGGAAAAGTAAATACGAGCAGGAAGTAACAGTGGGCAGTTATTAGTCACATAGCACACATGGTGTACATTTAATGTGTATGTGTCTCTGCTATTCTAAACAAAAAGTACAGAAAAAAGAATAAGGTTTTAGTTTTGGTTTTCTTTTGTTTGTTTGTTTGGTTAATTGGTTGGTTGGTTGGTTGGTTGGCTGGCTTGGGTATTATTTTGGCTTTTCTTTTTGGTGTTTTGAGACACGGTTTCTCTGTGTAGCAGCCTAGTTTGGCCTGTAACTCACTTTGTAGACCAGACTGGCTTCTAACTCATGGAGATCTGCCTCCCACTGCCTCCGTAGTGCTGGGATTAAAAGCATGCACCACCACAGCCCAGCTGAGAATAAGTTTTTAAAGTGTAATACATACAATGGCATGAAAGACAGCAGGAGGATTTAATACAAATAAGCTTCCACAGGTAGATTAAGCTAAAGAATCGAGTATTCTCCAAATAAATACTAAAAAGTTAAAAATAGTCAAGTACAGACATAGAATAGGGCCCTTTCTGCATTTGTCTTTGTTGGATGGATGTTTTGTTCATTGGTTTTTGTTTTCTCTCTGGTATTCTGGCCTAAGTGACCAAGGGTAAAGGGAATGGGACACCAACCCAGCCACATAACCTTCGACCTACAGTCTTACGTGCCTATGGGATGTGCTGATGTAAGGGTGGCCTAGAAATTGAATGAGTGGCCAACCAATGAGTGGTATATCCTAACACCCTTGTCAGGAGAGGAAATCTACCCTTGACACTACCTGGAGTGCTGGGACCCAAACGTTGGATGCCCCAGAGACCTAAAATAGAACCAAACCCAACTGGAGGGTAAAGATGTCAATGTAATGGTGCCTGATTCTATTCTGCTGTATCCATAGATCAGGGCTTTGTCCAGTCATCATCAGAGGGGCTTCATCCAACACCTGATGGAAGCAGATGCCAACCCACAGCCAAACATCAAGTGGAGCTCTGGGAATCCTGCAGAAAGGGGGAAGAAAGGATTATAGGAGCCAAAGGAATCAAGGACACGACAAGAAAACTCTCACAGAA
>JAQHUG010000101.1:4029885-4043322 GCA_028555095.1 Dicrostonyx torquatus | reverse complement strand
AGAGAGAGAGAGAGAGAGAGAGAGAGAGAGAGAGAGAGAGAGAGAGTGAGAGAATAATAATGATGATAATAATAACAAATGAATGAAATATTTTTCAACAGTTTAGAAAATGAACCTACAATGACCTGCAGAAGAACAACACACAGGGAGATCCAAAAGCAATTGCTACTAGCCAGGAGTCAGAGAAACCAAAGGATTAGAAGTTTAAATCTATTGAATAGCAATTAAATATTTCCCATTCTAATTCAAAGAAAGAATTCTAAGTTCATTCCTTTCCAGCCTCCAAACTGCTGTATTGTCTAGTAGTGATTACATATTTCCAAGTCCTCTAAGTGACAAATTCTCTAAGGTGACCCAAGGTACACTCGCACATGTGGCTGTAATAGTCTGCATGGTTCTTGTTGAGTGTTCTGTGTGCATGCATGCCTGCACACCAGAAGAGAACATCAGATCCAATTATAGATGGTTGTGAGGCACCATGTGGTCGCTGGGAATTGAACTCAGGATCTAAGGAAGAGCAGTCAGTGCTCTTAACCGCTGAGCCATCCCTGCAAGCCTTGCAACCAATATCCTAAGTCTAACTAACCTGCAAGGCTCCCATAAAATAACTATGGTGAGGGCTTGAGAGATGGCTGGTTGGTTAAGAGGACCAGTTACTCCTCCAAAGAACCTGGATTCATTTCCCAGCACCCACATAGCAGCTCACAACAATCTATAATTTTAGTCCCAGGGAATCCATCATGCTCTTCTGAGCTCTGCAGTCACTGCACACAAGTGATACACAGACATGCATGGAGACAAAACACTTTAAACACATATTAAGGTATCATTTCAAAACATATAAACAAGTATGGGGAATGATCCAGACTAAACAATGGAGATGTCTAAACTTAACTAGAAAAAAGGGAGAAAAACACTGGGGCTCAGTCTTTTCAAAGTGGTCTAAGTTGCCATACTGTGGTCTCAGAGACAACCAATTAATTTACAGAACTGTGATCTAACTGCAAACAAACACAAGTGGGTTTTCTTCAGTCTTGGAATTTTATAGACATTTCATTTTCAAACTTCTTCCCCGAAAATCTTTTCTTATTCCCATTGTCCCATGCTCACTGAATCGAAGAGAAAATCTGCAGTCCAGCGTGATGGAATGTCATGGAAGGTTATACCAATAACATAAACCTTGAACCCCCTCCAAAAAAATCCCTGAAATAATAAAGCTATCAATATAATATAACCCACCTTCAAAGCTATAGTTCCAAAAGACACAGTACTCAGATGCCACCAACCAAAGCTGATCATATCAGAGTCTAGCTTTTCTTGGCTTATTTATACATGCTGCACTCACTGTAGAACAAAATTATAATGAAATATATTTGCATTATGACCTAAGGCATCTGTGGGTAGCCTGGGGTTTCTGGGGCATATCCAATTCTGTATAATTTTATTCCTTTTAACAAATTAAATGTCACTTCATTTGTATACCTTTGTAAAACTTTTTTCTATAATAGATTTATAATTCAGAGGGGAAAAAATACCTTCAAGAAAAAAGGTTTAATTAGAAAGATGCCACAGCCATTTCTATAACCTATTTGAAACTAAATCTCCTTCAATTCAAGTTGCGTTCCCAGAAAGTGGTATGGGACGTCAGTGGCTCTCAGAGGCAGTCCCAGTCCAGCTGGGTTGATTTTGGATAGTTCTGACCCTCATAGTGGACAAGCTATGGCTGCTTGTGCTAACATGGGTTTCTTTCAGAGCAAATCAGAATGGCTCCAAGCTCTCCAGATTAGTTTTCCAGGTCTCAAACAAACGATTTTGCATGAATCCAACTCTCCAGTGGGGAGATGACTGAGAGGTGCTCTAACCTGCCAAGGACATGAAGGTGTCTTAAACCATGAACACACAGCTGCTTATCAGGCTGCACCAGATGTAAGCCAAGGAGGGTCTTTCTCTCCAGGTTTGGAATGGTTTGGTCCCATCTGATTTGCATCCACCTCCTGGAACAGAAGCATCCTTCTCGTGTTCTTATCTGTCGCATCTACCATTTTCCTCTGTGGGTGTTAGGTCGATTTTCTTGTCTGTTTCCTCACTTCCTTTTCTATTCTTTTCTTTATTTTTAATTCTCATATTATTACTTCCCAATAGCTTTATGACCCCTGATACTCCCCCTCATAATAACCTTACTTCGAAGAGGCAATATTTTATCCTCTGAAGACACCAGCAATGTTCTTGAACGTTCCTATCTCAACCTGAGCTGCTCTAAACTAAGCGACAGTTTTTTAGTTTATGTCTCTGTCACAAGGAGAGGTTTCTTAATAGGCCCAGTGAGCCTTGATTTCCTACTCAGATAGAACTCTACCTAAAATAGAGCTCTCCATGTTGGTGTTAAGTTCCAAGTTCAAGAACTAAGCTTTATTGACAAGAGATGGTGCTTGTTTTATCAGAATAACTCTGAAATTTGCATATTTAGGAAGTGTCCCAGGAAGACATATTACAGGCTCCCAACCAGAGGGTCCAGCTGTGTCTGGAAAAGTTCTAGAAAAATGAACTAGAAGTCCGATTATATGTGGGGTGTCTTTCACATGTGGGGACAGTCACATATGTTCTGAGCTGCGGCTTGCCTCCAGACTCTCCTTTAGACAGACTTTCTGGTTGATTATAGCCTGTCTTCTTTACTTTCAGAGACACGTGAGGTTACAAACTGCTGAACCTTTTCGATGTTCTGTGATATCAACAGGGTTCACCTCATTGCTACAACATTTGTTCTCCAAAGTCAGAAGTCTATCGCCCTTGCTCCGCCCAGTTCTTCCATCTTCTGAGCTTATTTATTTGTATACTTATCAAGGGAGGAGTGCTGTGCCCAGAGATATGTGGGGAGTTTGTAGAACTGGGATCTTGTCTGTTTGGTTCTATCTATCACAATGAGGAAGGATGCGTGTTAGCATTGGATAGGTGCAGGACAACTTGCCTATACTCATTCCATAAACATTGGGCTCCTAAAATCATATTACAGTCCAATCCTAGACTAAGAAACATGGCATTTTTAAATGTAATATAATTTTATTATTGATTCTTTAAATCTTTCATCCAATGCATTTTGCTCATGTTCACCCATCATTCCTCCCCCAAACTCCTTCCATATCGACTCCAACCTCCCTACCTCAAGTCCAGCTTCATGGGGTTTTGTTGCTGTTGTTATTGTTTTAAAGAAGGAATTAAGAAAATTGGAGCTGCCCATATTCTCCGGTGTGTGTGGCCATCCAGTGGGAAATGGTCAACCTACCATAGACTTCGGGGACTTTAAGGAAAACTGAGTCTCCCTCTCCCAGAAGCCGTTAACTAACTGCTCATAGATTCTCAGTTAGGGGTTGGGTTTTTAATCCCCTTACCTCACCATACTGTAATGTTGATTGGCTTGATCTTGTACAGGTCTTGGACAGACAATCATAGCTACTGTGATTTTCCAAGAAGTGATCATGCCAGTCAGTTACAAATGATGCTCCATTCAGGCCCTCGCCAACCTTTGACTCCTATAATCTTCTTTTGCCCTCTTTCACAAAGGTTCCTGAGTTTGGGGATGGTAATACCAGTGTCTCATTTGTAGATAAGCACTTCATAGACACTTTTTCTCCGCACTTTGGTCAATTGTGAGTTTCCATAGTAATTACGATCTACTACACAATATTTTTATTTTTAGAAAATATTTATTTTGTTTATTTATGTCTATGTGTGTACATATACATTTGCATGCATTGTTGGATCCCTTGGAGCTGGAATTACAGGTGACTGTGAGCTGCCAGACATGAGTGCTGAGAACTGAATTCAGGTCCTCTGTATAAACAAGAAAGCCATCTCTCCAATTCTTAACCACTGAGTCATCTCTCAGCTCCATCATAAGATTTTTTTAACGTATATTTTAAAGGACCTTTTTGCTTTCTTATTTCATTTTGCTCTAATTAGAAGAAAATATTCTCTTTCTCTAATTTACCCACTTAGAATGCAAATTGGTTATGCTGATTTTATTAATAGCATTTTGAAAATTTTAGCAAGCTGCTAAGTTTGCAAAAGTGGTAGCTAATGTTTTTGCTGCCTTTCATATTTGTAATTTTCTTTTCTCTAAGAGAATGCATAATTCATCCTTGAGTCTAATTTGCAATAAATACAATTAACAAAAATATTTAAAAGAAATTAATGATACCACGCTAAAGAACAAAATTACTGAAATAAACAAAACAGCTAAACAAACTGGAGTTTGTTGTCTTACTTTCTTCACTGACTCCAAGATATGTGTCTTCACTAGCAAGAAATGAGATTAAAAAAAAAGAAAAATATGATGGAGGAATAGACACCCAGTATTATCCTGGGTCTCCATGACTATGAAACAAAGATTATTTGTGTGATGGCCGCAGAGAGAGGAGGGTGGTCCAGAAAGCCATGGTAGCACAATAAACAGAAAACAAAAAAATAGCAAGCAGTAAACAGAAACCAAAAGAAATTCAGAGAAACTGAACTTTCGATTTAGAAAAGAAACAACAGACACTAATAGCAGGTACCAGGCAAAACAGAAAGGAAAACTGAGATCCTTTGACTTTCAGCAAAACAGAACAGAAAGCAACAAAATAGAACAAATCTAGAACTCTGCACAAGCGTGAGATGTGGACAGGCCTAAGATGTGGAGAGACCTGAGATGTGTGCAGTGAGCAGATGTGGACAGGCCTGAGATGTGTGCAGTGAGCAGATGTGGAGAGACCTGAGATGTATGCAGTGAACAGATGTGGATAAGGAACTCATTGGCCTGTCCTCCCTTATGCTCATTGGTGCCATGGTGGAGAATATCGTAAGACAAGCCTTATGGTCCAGTAAATCAGAAGCTGGCATTGTTATATCTTTCGGTCCCAAAGGTTCCTCACACCACACTAGGCAAGCATCCATCTCTTCCAAGAATCAATATGGAATTCCAAAATTGGTTATGGCTTGGGGGCAGATTCATAGGCACAGATCTACTTCCATGGGTTGTGTGAGCTGTGCTGAGAAAGGTGTTCAGACTTACTGCATTTGTCCAGCATTTTAAGGCTAGAGAGAACAGGTGTGGGATTAGGAGGAAAGGAGAGAAGTAGTACTAGAACAAAGATGGCCCTGGGTAGAGCTGGTAGGAGCTGTATCCTTTGTCCCTTCCTACATTGCTTCGATTTAACTGCTTTCTTGAACTCAGAGCCCCAGAAAAACTTTGTGGAATTGCAACATGCTTGGACATCCCCACCCTTAGGCCTGCAGTGAAAGAACTTGTCTGTACGAAGAGACACCCGAGTGGAGGAGAGAGGCCTTAAGCTTACTGGTGGGAGCAATTTGAGAATGGATACTGTAGGCCCGCTTTGCAGAGCATGGGTGCAGAAAACATCAAGATCATACACAGAGAAAACAGTCAGAACTCAGCTTGCAAACAGGCCTTTCTGGTCCAACCTGTTTAAACCAGGGACAGAAATGTTTCAAGACCTGGACACTAAGTAAAGAGCAAAATTGGGAAGTCTACGGAAACAGCAAGATTTCTATAACCTGTGTCTCCTCAAAGAGGAAGTAACATTGTCTAGTCTTGTTAGTCTTTGAGGAGGCAGAGGCTGTCATTGTTTTATTTGGTTGATGGCAAGTTTAGATGTCTTTATTTTATCTTATGTGTGTGAGTGCTTTGTCTGTATGTAAATATGTCTGCCACATGCTTGTCTGGTGCTCATGGAGCTCAGAAGAGGGTTCTGGATCCTCTGAAGCTAGAATTAAGGATGATTGTGAACCACCATATGGATGCTGGGAACTGAACTCAGGTCCTCTAACAAGTGCTCTTAACCATTGAGCTGTCTCTTCAGCCAGTGTGTGTGTGTGTGTGTGTGTGTGTGTGTGTGTGTGTATGTGTGTGTGTGTGTCTGGTGTTTACAGGAGCAGGAGGAAGTACATGGCATTAATGCTGTCACCTTCCATCATGAAGTTCATGGGGTCAGAACTCAGGTAGTCAGGCTTTGTGGCAAACAGTTTACTCACAAAGCCATCTTGCGAGCCCTATTCTTTTTGTCTTTCTTGTCTTATCTGTCCTGCATTTGCTGTCCTGTATCCCACTTATCTTTGAGACCTTCATCCCTGCACTGCCTTTCCTTGCCATTTTGCACTCTCTTTCTTCCAACCTTTCTTTCCTTTACTTCCAAATTATCAATAATGTTTAATCATCTTGAAATTCCTCATTTAACCTATAATGTCCTATCATTTTTCTTATCTTATTGGAGTGTAGCTGATGTCTCTATTTTTTAAAATAATTTCAACTATTTGATTTTTTTTCTGTTGCTTTTATTACTGTTATCTGCTTTCTCTCCTCTGAAGGGCAACAGCATTGAGAACCTAAGAGACTACCCACTATAAAGATCCAGATGTAAAACTAAAAAGGTACCTTTCCAACAGATACACAATTGCAATGTAGAAACAAAGAAATATGAAAGACGAAGGCCATAGTTCATCTCTTCCAAAGTGTCAAAAGCCTCAACAACTGAACGCAAAGGCACTGAAATGATTGAAATGCTAAACACAAAATTCAAAAGTATACTTTTTAAAATTATAGTGACCACTGCTTGTACTGGCTTTTTGGAACTCATTCTCTTTGGAGAAATACCTTGCTCAGCCTAGGGAGGGCCTTGGACCTTCCTCAAAGCAATGTGCCTCCTCTCTGAGGAGTGGATGGTGGCAGGGAGGTGGAAGGAATGGGAGGAGAGGAGAGAGTGGGAACTGGGATTGGTATGTAAAGTGAGAAAAGATAGTTTGCTTTCTATTTTAAAAAAATAAAATAAAGATAAAAAAAATCAGTGACCTCAAGAACAATTCAAATAAAATATTGAATAATTCAGTCAACTCAAGACTGAACAAGAAATTCAATAATATGTATGAGCAATTCAGTAAAGAAATTGAGATTCTGAAGAAAATTTTCAAATCTTTGAAACAGAAGTCAATAAATCCAATTTTAAAACCCATTCATTGACTATCTCAAGCCCAAAACAAAAACAAAGAGAAAAACAAAACAAATTAAAAAAAAACATGAGGGCTAAAAGGACTAGTCAAGGAAATAAATTAAAACATCAATTTTAAAAATCATGATCACAAGTAATCAAATAAACAAACATAAAAATACATGGATGGAGGAAGGAGCTAAGATACAGAATAATGACATGGATGACCTGTTCAGTAAATTTATACCAGCTATCTCCCCAGATTTAGAGAAAGATATGAGCAACCAAGTATATGAGACATTCAGAACCACAAAAAGACAGGACCTAAAAGGACCCATCTATATTATATTACAGCTAACATACCAAGAGTACAGAAAACAAATTATATATCTGTGTATACACAGATATATATGTGTGTGTATACATATATATGTATATATACACATATGAAATTATTTCATAAGAATAAGATTTTAAACAAACCCTTCAGCAGAAAATATAAAAACATAGAATGGTACACTTCAAGTTCTGAGAGCAAATAATTGTAAACCAAGATTACTATATCCAGCAAAGAAATTATTCAAGATTGACAGACAAATAAATACTTACCAACATATTCATAGTCTTTAATATACACTAAGCCATCCCTACAGAAATTATTCAAAAGACGATAACACAGAGATAAGGAACAAATATGCTTATGATCATGAGCGCTTAAGAAAAAATAGATTTAGTTAGAGGAATACATAAACAAACAAAAACTGAGAAATAGCCTAGCATGCTCAACTCAGTAAATGAGCAAATAACTCAGACGAATGAGTGAAAACAAACATGAAGAGTTTGAACCAACAACGAAATTAGAGGAACTGGTACATAAGTCTGAATAATAATCCTAACAAGGAAATGGTCTTAACTCCACATTCAAAAGACATAATCTGACTGATTGGATTCAAAAACAAGAACCAACTATTTGTTGTCTGCAAGAAACACAGCTTCCTGGCAAAGAAACATAGAAACTTGAAAGAATGAAGAAGAAGATATAGCAAGCAAACAGAAACCATAAACAAGCCAGAGTGGCTACACCCATCACTGATAAACTAGACTTCAAGACAAGGCTGATCAGAAGAGATAAGGAAAGTATTAAAAAGGGAACAAGAAAAATGAATATGAAATGCATATGAATGCACCTAACATGGCTGAATCTCATTTCATAAAACAAACACTATGAGAAACAGAAATAACAACAGACCCATCTAAAACAATGGTGGGAGGGTTCAAGATCCCACTCTATTCAACACTTCGATAATTTAGACTAAGACAAAAGTTAATGACAACAAAACTCCACTTCAGAGTGAAACTGCTCCCCAGGTTAAATGGACTTAATAGACATCTACTGAGTATTTCGTTTCAGAACTATGGGGTGCACATTCTTTATAGCTTCCTGTGGAACAGTCCTAAAATAGATCTTTTTCGGCCATAAGGAACATCTTGAGGGAAGAAACACTAGGAATCAAACATTTCAAGGTAATGGGGATAAGGACATAGGGAAAAGGAGATGGTGTGGTGAATTCGCCAAAATGAAGAATGCATGAAAAAAAAACTTATGTAAATTCACTACTTTGTAAGCTAATTTTAAAATACACTTTTTAGGGGAACTTGAATGGAGGTACCCCGCATAGGTGGGCAGTGCTGCTTTCAGAAGACATGGGTTATAAGTGAAATCTCAGTACCCAGCATAGCATCTCTACAAATTGTTGGCAACAGAGACCCTCAAGGCACCCGAAACAACATAAGCAGTTGCCAATGCTAGTGGTTGTCTGCCTGTAACTACATGGTAGGACACTATTGCTGAGGACACCAAACATTTTGATGGCAGGACATAGAAAAATTGACTGAGAAAACTTGTCACCCCGTGGTTAAATTTTATTGTTGTGGAAGGGGCTACTCAGGCCAGTGTTGGGAGGGAGTCTACTCTTAGGTAATGCTGGATCTTGCATGCCATACTGACCTGCCAGGCATGATGTGCCCATTGCTGCAGTGCAGCAGTGGTTGCTGCGAGGGTGAGCAACCACTTTCTGACTGAACTTGCGGCCTATTCCACAGGAGGGAATTTATGTCTGGATGCATAGTATAAATCTGTTCAAAATCCCATGGCTCTGGAGCTCATAGGCTGCAGTGGGGCAAGCCTACTGCGGCTATTTTGTTAAATGGATCTACTGTCAAAGTGCCTTCTAAACATTTATGTTCATTCCCACCAATGTAGGCTGCTCTCAACCTTGGTCAGAGACTCTTCTTTGACAGTGGGCAACAGTTAATTCAGAGAGGTAAGAGTGGTGAGCCAACATGATAAGGGTGAGTGACGATGAGTTCTGCGCCCCACTATGATGTCTGTGTCAACTTCCCCTACACCCTCCCTCTGCTTTCATGAAGTTTAAAAGCCATAAATGGGGGAAGGAGTAGTTCCGACACCAAGAATTCGCTCTCAATGCCCTAAAGCATTTTAAGCTGATGTGCTTTCTGGTCACCATAAAGCACTGAAAGGATAAAAGTCAGGTTCGTTAATTCTCAAAGTCAGCCTTCAAATTAACGTATTGACAGCTGTAACAAACAGCAAATTAAATACGCACAGAACTGAGTCGCAGGACATACACCAAAACACAACCTGACTGTATAGCTGTGGGATTGTATTCTCTTCCACATATTAGCATCTGTTCCGGTTTGCTTCTGACCGAAAGCAAGTTGTCGGGGGCAGCGTTGTTTTGGCTTCCATCATAACACAATTGATCATTGAGAGAAGTCAGGGCTGTAACTCAAGGAGGGGAAGAGACAGAACCACGAGGAACACGGCTTATTGGTTCGCTCTCCGTGGCTTCTCAGCTTGCTTTCTTATACAACCCCGACCCACCTGCACAAGGGTGGCAATCCAGACAGTGGGCTGTGCCTTCCCACATCTATAATCAACCAAGAAAGTGCTCAACAGACAGACCCACACGGCAATCTGACAGAAACAATTTCTCTAGTGAGATTTCCTCTTTCCAGTTACAACTAGATTTGTGTCAAGTTGACAAAAACTACCGAGTATAATAGCTTATAAAGTTTCTGTAGCTGCCTTGTGGCAAAAATTATTTCTGGTCAAGCACAAATTAAAATATGACTTAAAATTTTTAAATATGTCCTGCCACATAAGGCCATAGTGTCATCCCAGCTCAGGCTGCTGCAGAGGGCAGTGTCTGGATCCGTGGTCCTACCACAACCAGGGTCTGTGTTGATGTCCATGGCTCCTGATACCATCAAAAGTTATGCCTCTGTTGAAAGCCATGCCAATGCCAGGGCTCTGGGCCATCACTTGGGGACATGTTGGTATCCATGGACCACGCTACTACTGGGAGCATGACGATCTGAGTGGCCTACACTGCCCCCTGGGGCCATGGCAACATCTGCACCCAAATTGCTGTAGAGGACCACGTCCAGGTCTGCAATCCCATTGTAGCTGGGGTCTGTGTAGGCATAGGAACCATGAGTGTTGAAATCCGAGGGCTGTTCTGAGTTGGCTCTGCCCATCACCTTGGGGACAGGGCAGTCCAAGTGGCCCAGACTGACCAGCTCAGCTACCTCTCAGACCTACATCTTGGATCCACCCTAATATCTACCCCATCTGTGACCTGCTGGAGTGTGTGAAACCGAGAGGAGTTTTGGTGAGAGTGAACTGGTGCTGGCCTGCCAGAGGCCAGAGGCCTTAAACCAGACCAATGACTCATTGCAATGAACATTTGCTGGTGGGGCTACCTGGCACAAAAAAAATTAAAAAAGTATACTACATGACACACTACAGCTCCCAGTGCCACTAGGACAAATGAAAAAGTGTTGGAGAGACAGAAATGAAGGAGTAAGGTGGTTTTTTTTTTCTATTTGTTTGTCTTCTTATGTTTTTAATTAATTTGGGAGGGGGCTTTCTGTTGAGGGGGGGACACTGCAGGGGTGAGAACAGATATAGAGGGATTGAGAAGTGAGCAGGATCAGGGTGAATGATGTAAAATTCCCAAAAGCTCACTAAAATATTATATAATGTATTTTATATATTAAAAGCTTAAATAATAAATAATTTTTAAGTTTGTCTTTTTAAAATAAAAAAGATTCCATTTAAATAAATTTTTAATTAATTTAATTTTTCTCTATTCTTGAGTATTTCATACATTTAAACAATAAAACAGGTCATATCTACCCTGCCACCCTCTAACTATCCCCAAAACCTCCACTGACACAGGTCCTACCCAATTTCATGTCCTCTTTTTAGTAGTCAACTAAGTCCAATTATGTTATGGACAGAGGTCAGAATTTAATGTTTTAATTTAAATAAATTAATTTAATTAAAATAAGTAATTTTAAAACACAAGGGGGCTTTAACTGGGCAGGAAGTGAGAGGGACAGTACAGAAGGGGGGAGGAGGAGGGAAAAACGATCTATAGATGGTTTTTTAAAAGCCTGGCTTGGTGGTACAGACTTTTAATCCCAGCACTGGGTGGGAGAAGGCAGGTGGGTGGTGTGGGAGGTCCTTCTGCCTATGTGTTGCTTTTATTGGCTAATTAATGTTCGGAAAACTAAACTGAATGTTGATAGAAAAGAGGCAGAGAGAAGCCATGTAGCCCACAAGGAGCCAGGTGAAACTTTACCTGGTAAGTCACAGCCACATGGCAAAACACAGATTACTAGAAATGGGTTAAATTAAGATGTAAGAGTTAGCCAATAAGAACCTAGATTTAATGGGCCAAGCAGTGATTTAATTAATATAGTTTCTGTGTGATTATTTTGGGAGTCTGGGCTACAGGAAAACAAACAAGCAGCTTTCCACTACAAATTGGCACCCAATGTGGGCCTAGCTAGTTCCATGTGAAACCTGAGAAAGCTTGGAAAGGAATTCTAGGCACATAAAAGCAAAGTTTAGCTGCATTTGGGGTTGGGGCTGGCGGCATGCTGCAGTTCCTTTAAGAGAGTTTTTTCTGATTCAGTAGTAGCAGAAAAAAAGGTGTACATTTTGAAACTGTGGCTTCCTGGGCTGTGCTGCCAGCACAAACTCTGGCTCTTTAAGGAGGCTGAGAAATTAAATGGGGGTTGTGAGCAGAGTGGAACAACTTGCTTGATGGCAACATAGACCAGCTTCCTGAAAATGGGGCTGTGAGCATAGCTCATGGTAACAGACCTCCACCCCGCCATGTTGGACTAGGCAGAGCCAAAAGGCAAAGCAGCCTTAGAAACACTTATCATTTTAAGAAATGCTCCTGGACAGAAGAATTACTAATACACAATAGGACAGATTCAGACATAAAAGAGCTCTAAACAATTCACAGTGTTGAGTAAATGTACGTAAGCTTGGGAGAGAAAAGAAAAAGGATAGAGAGTTATAAAAAGAAATAAATGGTTAAAAAAAACTCTTTAAAGAGACAGAGTATAGACAGTCATACATTAAAGGAGTAAAGATAATAAAATATTAAAAAGTAATAGAGTAAAAACAAATAAGCCATGTAAAGATGGAATATAGACAGAGATTCTGGATTATGTACATTATTGTGTTTTCCTTGAATTTTTTGACTGTGAAGGAGCTAATATATATATAATATATATTATATATATATACACATGTTAAAGGTTTCTTGACTTCAAAATATGGGGCTAAGAATATGTTGCTTTGGAAAAGAGGTTCTGCTTTTGTTTCCACTGAAGATGAGAACCTGTGGACTAATTCTGGACTAATGTGATTTGATAGACGAAGACCCCCAAAAGGTCACCGTGAACACCGCCAAAAATACTTTGTCCCACAAAAAGCAGAAAGCAGTTTGGAGAAAACTATACTCATATTCCCAAATATTGTCTATAAATGTTTGTTTATATTTAAAGGGGGATATGCTATTTGCATGGTATGGATCTTACTTTATTGATACAAATTTAAGGTCAATTTTGTTATATGTGTATTTCTGTTCTTGATTAAGGTATTGTGTTTGTGCAGCTCATAAAATGTAACATATAATTAAGAAATATAACTTTTTTTGATTAAAAAAGGGGTATTTTATTGGAGGGGATAAAACTTACAGATCAATGTCCCAAACCACGTTAACTTAATAGAGAATCATCTGTAATAGTCAATCTTGTAGGTTTTCTCGATGTACAGAGATAAATTTCAGATAGATAGGTATTCAGAAGCCATTTCAAAGAGCTACAGAATATGGCATTTTAAATGTTTTAAAAACTTAAGACTTTTTATGACAGTGAGACTTATCTGTTTCTGGCAGCACCAAGCTACTTCAAGAGGATTATGGGCATCAAAGAGGCTCCTTATGGAGTTTGCTAGCCATTTGGGTAAGAAACTTCTCTTCCCTGGACTGCTTGATGCTACGCTGTATGAACTGGACATGCAGGACTCACAGAGAAATGACTGCTGAACTTGCCTAAAAGTGAAATGGTCCTT
>JAQHUG010000101.1:3960135-4029678 GCA_028555095.1 Dicrostonyx torquatus | reverse complement strand
TATGTCCCTATTGCTGAAGATGCCAGGCAATAGGAAATCTTCTGTGAGAGCATGTCTCCTAGAAATACCCAGAAGCTTCAACCATGGTACTTTAACAATATGACTGCCTCAACAAGACCTGAACAATTATAACACCAACGGACATGGAAGGAGGACATCTCAGTGCTGAAGTGTTGACAGAGGTTTCTGTCTTGCGAGGTCTCACAGCCGTTCAGAACCAAAGAAACACATAAATTATAAACAGGTAATCCTATTAGTTCAGGCTTCTTTTAAACTAATACTGACATCTTACTTCAACCCATAATTCTTGTCTGTGTTAGCCCTGTGACTTGTCCCTTTATCAGTGAGGTATTCTCATCTTGGTTCCTCTACATCTGGGTGACAACTGCAGACTGAGCCTTTCCTCTTTCCAAAATTCTCCTATTCTGGTCATCCTGACTATACTTCCTTCCTGTTTACTGGCCAATCAGTGTTTTATTAAACCAATACAAGTGAAAAATCTTTACAGGGTAAAAGACCATTGTCTCACAGTACTGAAGCAAAGTGTTGTAGGGTCTATCTGAACTAAGTTCCTAAGAAATCAAAGAATAAGCAAAATGTAAAATGTGAAATGATGACAACATGCTTGTAATATAATATTTCTAATAGTAAACTGAGAATCATTTGAATCATTTTTCTAACTGGGTGTTTAAGGTGCATAGAAACAAAAGGGTACAATTTAAATTTTTATACCAAATAAAGTAATCATCTAATTTTATGTTAACTCAAATATTTATATAGTATTGTCACAAATATGATAAAGTCCTACAAATTTGGATGATAACAGTGGATAAAACAGAACACAGTAGCAGCCACTTTGAATCTTCCATCCATACCTCTGTTTTAATGCCGATCTTATATCTAACTCTATATTTAATGGAAATATAGTTCTGAAATAAAGTATTGTTCACGTTCAATTGTTAGTATCACTAGGGACCTATTAACATTGAATATTTTTCCTTTAGGTATAAGATTTAAATGTAAAAATAGAAGATGTTATAAATTATTTATATTTTATCTTACTTTCATGCCTAATATAATATTCACATGAATGAAAAAATTATCCTCACTTTTCAGTTGGTATAAGATGAAGCAAAATCCCTTCAGCAGAGGATATGAAAGTAATTGTACCTCTCAAAATGTTGTTTTGTTTTGTTTAATTTGAGTTCCTTCAGAGGCCATGTGTGTATTTGTGTGTATATGTAGGTATGTGTGCATATATGTATGTGTGTGTTCTTATAGATAAGTGTGAGCATATGTGTGGGTGTGTACGTATGTGTGTCTATAGGTGTGGATGTGTGAGTATACATTCCTTACACTGCATTGCATGTATATACTCCTTAAAATTCTCAGTTGATAGACCAATCTATGCTTTTAGATAGTTTTTCTAAAAATAACATAAAATAAAAACCTCAAGTGTTCTGCTTGAAGGATTATTTTAATGCATGCTACCACCTAGAATAAAAACCTAGAATAAAATACAGGATATACTTCTCTGTCTGGAATCTATTGCTCAGAATTTCAGCCCTGAGTTTTCATCTACTTTCGTGCACTGTAAGGTACTTTCTTATTTTTGTGCTACATTACATATCTTTAAATAATATATCATAATTTATATATCCAACCTGATGTTGGTGGGGTTATTTGAACCCTTTCCAATGTGGAGCTATTGGAAATGATATAGCAAATATTCTTGTGTCTTTTGTCAGATCTTTTACTCATTTATCTTGGGTAAATGCCCAGAACTAAATTCTTGGGGTGATGTATAAATTGAGATAAATACAGCTAAGTAATTTCTGCAAGTGTTCTCGACCCGCTTGTTCTCCGACCAGCATCATATGCTGGTGTCATTACACATCCTTTTCATCCACTAACATTGTTGCTTTCTTCTTACATTTTAGACATTTTTCTGGACACATATTTATATTTCTTTTTTAGTTTTAATTATTGTTTAAATTGTATTTTGAGCAACTTGTTGAATCCCTGGTTTTCTGAGCATGTTCTCTGAGGATGTCCAAGCACTGCATGTGTTTTCGCTAATCTGTCTCTTGTTTGTTGCATTATAGATTCACTTACTGGATTTTTACCTGTGTATAATTCACTTTTTCAGGCAATTTAACTTAACAAAGAACCTCAAAATCTCAGTGGTGTGTAACAATAAACATATATTTCATGCCCAGTTTCCATTTTGGTAGCAGGTCAGATGCAGCCACTCTGGGTCATACTAGGCTAATTTGGACTTAGTTTTTCTTACTTCATTCAGCATGGCTTCATGTGCTTTGTCATCCTAGGAAGCAGGCCGAAGTTGAGAGTTTCCATGACTGAAAGTCACAACACACTAGCAAGGCTTTTGACATCACTGATTCAGTCGAGGAAAATGCCCTATGTCCTTGCATGCCATTGGACAACACCAGTCACAGGGTCAATCCTAGAGGCAATGTGACAGAGGAATCCTATTCTCTTTCAAAGGAAAATTATGTAGAAAGTGGTAGAAGTTTAAAAAACAAAGTAAAACAAAAGAATACATGTTACAAATATTTTCTCCCACTCTCCCTCAATAATGTCTTCCAAACAAAGGAAAAAAATGTAATAATAAGGTAGAATGTGAAAATATGTTCCTTTAAGGTTTGCAAGTTTTTTGAAAAGCACCATTATCTTAGATTTGTGTACACCTAATCATATAACCTCACTCACACACTGAGGCATATGTTTTATTGACATTATACACACACACAAATAATAAATAAATAGCCAGTTTTAGAAGGGAAGTATGACTGCAGCATGATGGCCCAAGTTCAATCACCAGGACTCCTGTAAAGGTAAAAAGAAAGAACTGACTCCACAAAGCTGACCTTTGACCTCCACGCAAGCACCCCACTCACATCACACTCATACAATAATAATGTACTTTTAATTTATTTAGGAAAAACATACAGCCTCAAAACATAGAGCGAAAGATGAGGAAAGTCCAGTGTGGCTCACAACTGTAAGCCCAGGGCTTGAGAAGCTGAGGCAGGAAGATCACCATGAATTCAAGGCAAGCCTGAGCTACAGAGAAAAGTCCAGGCCATCCTGGGTTATGGCTATGATCCATCTTCATAAAGTAGACAGGAAAAGGCAGAAATCAAAACAAGTTTGAAGCCCAAAGCTGCACTCTGAGTGGTGTAGCTGGGGCATATGACTCTCCCTCGAGTTTTTCGAGAAACCACCATTATATGTTGTGATGAAGCCCTTACTTCATCTGATGTTTAATGTAAAAAGAAAATTTGATCTAATATATTTTCAAGTATTTTGACCCCATTCTGTATGGGAACAGGGCTGGATTGAATTCAGGGCCTTGAGCACAGTAGGTAAATGCTGTCACCAAGATACACCTGCCGGTCTCCTGCCCCATTTTCATCTCATCTTGCTTTGGAGCTTTAATTACACACACACACACACACACACACACACACACACAGAAGCACACACACATGCATGCAACATACACGTACATAATCACACACACATACAATAAGCACATATGCACACACACATATACATACACAGTACATATAGGCATGCACACAAACACATAACTACCTCCAACACAGATAGACTGACAGAGACATAGACACATATCTGCATGCACACATACATACACCTGTAAACCCATGCACAGAGATATATATACCCTTATACAGAGAGAGAGAGATTTTCTTTACCGAATCTCATATTTTTAAAGCTATTTTGCATTTTACACTTCTACCCAGTCACTGCTTCTCTTTTCTTTTATCCTTCTTTCTAGCCTATTGTTTAACCTATCAATCAGATTTCTCATTTCAACTATATTGTTTAATTCTAGAATTTTCTCTCGATTTTTTCCATTCCAGTAACTTTTCCATCTTTTCATTTATTTTCTTGAACTTAAGAATCATTGTTGCTTCAATATTAATCTAATCGTTCTAATAGCTTCATGTTGTACTCCTCTGATTCTAGCTTATGATTTTATACTTTTTTATGTCATATGAGACTGCTTCTAGGACATCTGGTAGCTTTGACTGAATGTCAGATGTCTAATATTCTTCCAACAGATAGAGTATTTATTGACCTACTAAAATTGAGTCTTCATGAAGCTTCCACTGAAGCCCTGGGGGTTTCACAACTGCACCCACCCACACTTTTCCCCCAACATCTTGGGAATTCCCAGATCTTTTCTTGGTTGCTTTCCTCTTAGCTGTTTCTTCTGCTGGGCCTTTGATACTTGTTTTCCAGGACACTTAAAAAATTACAATTTTTTTAAAGTTACAACTGTCTCTAAATTTTCCATTGATCAATGGACCTATTTCTTTGCAGTTCTGTTTTCTTCAGTTTCCCCTTTGACTGGATAGTGCTCCACCCCAACCCTAGTCTACTAAAACTACCTTCTACCCTAAATCCTGTCCTCTGTGAAAGTATCAGACCATCACTAAAGCTCACCAACTCTCTCATAGCCTAAAGAATAGAAGAAAAACAGGATCTGCCTCCTCTAAAGGTGTTTCCTTTACTCCTAACACTTTCTTTGGATGCAGTCAAATGAGTGTTTTGCATGTGCAGGAACTGTTTCATTTTTTTCCATTTATTTTTTGCATTTGTTGTGTGAATGGAATTCATTCTATCATGGGCAGAAACAAAATTCCTTTTCGAATATCCGAGTGTTCCCTCCTATTTTCTATCTAGCCAAACGTATGCATTTCTGCATTGCTCTTGCACCCCTGATCTTTTCGGAGCCCAACAAGCCAGAATTATACATCTTTGAGTGAGAAGATGCCAAGCACTCTGCCCTGAGACCCTCCAACATGCCTCCACACCTCCCAAAAGGTATATCTTAGAGTCTATAAGATGATGATCTCAATCACCTTTCCTGGTTTTATTTATTTCTCCTGTTTCTATGGAAACTGCACTGGCTATGATAATGAGCCTTGAGCACAACAATGAGATTTAACACCACAACAGTAACATTATTTTAGGCCGAAGCTGGCGGGGGGGTGGGGTGAGGGGTCAAAATGAGCAAGAGCTACAACAGGGATTGCTGTTTATCCATAAGCTAAAATCTAAATGGACTGAATTTTCCATCACTTGCTTGTCTTGTCCACTATATGTCTAGTCAAGACTTACTTTTATCCCCCTGACCAGTCTGACCCAATTCTTCATCTCTCTCCTGCTTTCCTGTGCTAGCAATGGCAGGCTTCCTCCGTCCTGTGTCGACTTGATGTGTGTGAGGGCTGGAGGCAGAGGCTAAGTTGTCCTGACACAGTAAAGAAGTGTGGGAGGCAGTGCTGAACAGCCAGAGGACACAGGAGTTCCGTCATATTAGGCTGTTTGTCACTCTGATGTGAACAGTGGCCATGAGGTTATTAAATAGACTGTCCTGGCTTTTTCCTCTTGTTAGCATTTCTGCATTCTCTCCCATGCCATTGTCCTGGGTTTCGTTCCATGGCAGCCTCATAATTACCTTGTGGAGAGGGATTCACCCACTGGAAATCAAGCAGGCCTGAGCTGTTGAAATCCACTGGGCTACTCATTCGTGTGTTTCTGTGTTTACAATTTAGCTGTGCTAACTCATGGAAACTGCTCTGGGACAGACTTAAATCAGGACAGACAGCTTCCATTCTTACTCTGAAAATCAAATGGGAAGACTTATTTTAAATGGGTCGTTGGTGGCTTGCCCCAATATGTGAGGCATGTGTGTTTACTTAGATGCAGTGGGATGTTAATTTTTAACAAGTCCAAGTAAGTGCCTTTGTCAAACAGACTTAAAGACTAAGTGCCTCACGTGGAGTGTGAACTGTGATGGCCTTCTATTTGTTATCTGGGATTTATTGAATAAGTTCTATATTCCAGTACTATCTGAAGTGATCCTAAAGGTAAAGAGGTGAATAATAAAGTAAATCTGGGCTGGAGAGATTGCTCAGTGGCTAAGAACCCTTGCTGTTCCTCCAGAGGATCAGAGTTCAGTTCCCAGCACACACATCAGGCAGCTCCCACCGTCAACTCCAGGGAATCTGACACCCTCTTCTGGCTTCCAAGGACACATGCACATGCAAATAAATAGAGAGATGATCATGCCGGGGCTCTAGTGTTGTTCATGGAAAATACTTACCAGTCCCAAAGGTAACTATGGAGATGAGCATGTTCATTATTCTTACTATAAAACTCTTCACTGCTGACACCAAACAGTACATTATTTATACCTTAACTCTATATAGTTTATAGCTAAAAGAGCAAAGTCCTTAGATTAAAGTTCAAATATCAAGCCAAGAGCCAGGAATGAAAGTTAAAATATCAAATCAGGCAGTCTTGGAGCATGCCTTTAATCCCAGCACTGGGAGGCAGAGGCAGGTGGATTTCTGTGAGTTCAAGGCCAGCCTAGTCTACAGAGCAAGTTCCAGGACGGGTTCCAAAGCTACAAAGAGAAACCCTGTCCCAAAAAAAATATGTATGTAAAATATATATATTATATGTAATATATATATATATCATACTATTTAAAAGATCTGAATAAAGCCTTCATAATAGCTACAGTGTGAGTTCAAATGTATACTTTATCCTCTGAATCCTTCCCTCCACATCAAAGAACATACATAGGCATTTACACAGGTAGAGTACACCTTGAAACTCATCACCTAATTAGTAAATAAGTTAATCACTATTAAGTATTTAATTTAGCCTGTACCCTGTGAGGGAGGTGTAACAAAACTTTCCTGCTGGGATTAAAACCGCTTAATATTATGTAGCCTATCTTCTGGAGGTTAAACAAAATGAATAGTATAGTTCCCAACCTCAACAACATCCACATCTCAGGACATGCCTTACCTCGTTAGACTCTACACAAACACCCTAGTGTCTTTGTCCACTTCTCCACGTTGTCCTGCCTCCATCATAGAATGACTCCCACACAACCAAGAATGAAAGCAGCTGACGGATTTGCACTTGTCAGGTCTCAAGTTCAATCCACAGAGGCTTCCCTTCCCAGGACTTTTTTAATACTAGCTTGTGAGGCAGCAGACTGTGTGGTGTGGTGACTAGTTTGCAGGCCATGGATACAAAGGCAGTCATGCAAGCCGGTTAAGTACAGCAGTTCAGCCAGGCATTAGAGTTCAGGCCTTTAATCACAGCACTTGCGGGGCAGACGCAGGTAGATCTCTGTGTGCTTGAGACCAGTCTGGTCTGCACAGTGAGTTCCAGAATGGCCAGAGCCACAAAGAAAGACCCTGTCTCAGGAAAACAAAATGCCAGAAGGTGGTGGCACATGCCTTTAATTCCAGAACTGGGGAGGCAGAGGCAGGTAGATCTCTGTAAGTTCAATAGGTGTAGACTGCTCATTCGTTTTTCCAGATGCCCAGACTCAAATATACATGCAGAAATTTTATTAATTATAACACTGTTTGGCCAATGGCACAAGAATATTTCTAGCTAGCTCTTACATCTTAAATGGACCCATTTCTATTATTTTATATTTTACCACGAGCCTTGTGGTTTGTTACCTCCTGCTTCTTGAGCAGCTCCACGGCGTCTTTTTCCTTCGGCAGCTACATGGCATCTTTTTGACTCCAACTACTCTCTCCCTTTATCTCTGTTCGGATTTCCTACCTGGCTTTACTCTGCTAAGCCATTGGTCCAAACAGCTTTATTCATCAACCAATAAAAGCAACACATGTACAGAAAGACGTCCCATGTCAGTTCAAGGCCAGCCTGGTCTACAAACCAAGTTCCAGGACACACAGAGCTACATAAAGGAACCCTGTCTCAAAAAATAAAGTAAAAAAAAAATTAATTAGTTAAAAATACATAAGTAAATAAATAATAAAGCTGTTCAAATGCAAATTGTAATGAAATACCTTAATCACGTTTGTACCGGATTATTAAAGTTAAAATAATAATTTTTTGCCATACTTTGTAGTCTGTAGCTAAATTTCACTGTAGTCTAGCAGAGTACTATGATAAAACAGCTGACCTTTACCCATGAGGCCACTTCCTGCAAAGGAGTCCTCTCAGAAAATGGACTTAGCCCACCCTCTGATGTGACTCCTTGAAGGCAGTATCCTTCTTTCTCTGACCTGACAAGAAAGTGCCCATTTTCTAAGGGTCTGCAGAATGACCGCCTTCCTCGCTTCTTCAGAGTCCACCTACCGTGATGAAGGAATAGCGCTCTTCCACGTTATTCTATTCCAGGCCTTGAGGCTGCCGGTACTTTATTCACCTGAGTGACTACTCATCACACAGAGGGGCAGGGACGGAGAAAGGTGAAGAAGGATGGAACAAGAGAAAGCAGAGAATTTTTCACACCGCCAATCTGGACTTTGGAAATCAGCGTTTTGCCAGGCAAGCAAGAAGATGAAACAATATGAAGGCATTACCCGTTCCCCAGGAATATGCGGCACTGTGACTGCTCCTGGATCGTGCAAACCAGCTGACCCAGGACGGCCATCTGGGAGTCTTCACTGCACTCTGATGCTGCTAAAACACTCTACTGTGGAAATCAGTTTTGATCAGAGGTTTATAATGGTACCTTTAGCCAGACCAACGTGTTCACCCCTTTCTGGACTCAGGATGTCTTTGTTACAGAGTGTCCTTATAAAGGAAGGTTTCTTTCAGGAGACAGAGAGAAGGAGAGTCCTTTATTTAATAGGCCTCCTTTAAAGCAACTTAATAAATATAAATAAATACAAATTATTTATAAATATAAATTAATTATGAATATAAATCTGTTTGTAAAAGTATTAAAATATATTTGCACACATATAGTCTATATAATGCATTTGTGAATATATTTATATTTCCAAATATAGATAAAATGTTTATGATACATAGATATAGAAATTTATTAGGGTTTCAAATGCTGGGTGACTTACTCTTTGAGTGGCCATTTCAAGTCCCCCACAGTCCCAGTGGCACTGATGGCCAAGTGTCACTCAGCTCCTTCAGTATAATGCCAGGAGGATAGGTGCTTCTTGGTGAGATTTGGAGTCTATTTCATTTCCACCATTTTCCTACATTACTCATTCTTCCATTGTGATTTCTTGTGCATTTTACTTACGTGTGGTCAATATTATTTGCTTTATATTTTTTCTATTAGATAATTAGATCATATGTTTTCTGGAGAAAGAAGTGGAAGTATAGGGCAAAAGAGAAAGCCATATAGAAACCTACTGTTTACTAGGTTTTCTTTATATAAAATAGTTTGATTGGAGATATTCTACAAGGCGATAATGATGCCAAGAATGGAATACCCACCCCCCCTTGATTGGTTGGTTAGAGATGTCTCAGAGAACCTCAAAAGAATACTGCCTACGGCCATTGCTCTTGGGAGCGTACAAGAACCTGATGGTAAGATCCTATAGCTAAAGACACCATATACTTTGGCCAAAGGGCATGGAGAAATCAAGGTGATCAGGAAACTTCCTCTTTGCTGGCTAACATTCATAGTACTAAAAGGTGCTATGCAGGCTTTGGGGGAGACGGGGCAGGAAGAGGAATCCATAGACTTATCCAGCTGAAAACACCATGAACTACAATTATGGTCAAGTGGCAAGATGTGCCCATAGGTGTAATAGTAGTAGGAACACCATGGGGGTAACCAACTGCCTTCTGGTTGGATTTAAGATGTACTCCACAAGAGAAAATATATACCTGGTACTGTAAATCTATGCAAGAATCCATGGTTGGAAAACTCACAGGCTACAAGAGTGAACCTTGTATTATTTTAGTATATAAATTTCTCTTAACTCATATCTGTATGCTCATAGATTGATGCATCTCTTAGACCTCATTAGAGAAATTTCTTTATACAATGAACTATGGTCAACACATAAACTCACAACTGGTTAAAGTGCAAAGATTAAGTGTCAGGGGAGAATTCAGTCACAAACTGGATATGTACATGACCTCCAAACCCCAGGATTAGAGACCATATTAGAGGAGGGAGTGGAAATACTTTAAGAATCAGAGGTCCTGGGGGAACATCATGAAATGTTGTCTTCTGGACCTGCACTCATGGACCCATAGCAGTTTTGGATGCCTGCACAAGACCAAGCCAGTCAAAATTCTAGCATGGAAAGAAGAGGGACTCATAAGCCCCATCCCTAACTGAAGAGCGATTGACAGTTGATGGCTTCAGAGGATGGAGAATCAGTTTTTATCAAGGGTGTATCCCCTAAGAGATCAACCATGCTCTAAGGGATAGTCTCACATTCATAACTCTATGAGCAGCACAAATGGGACTCAATGGGTTATTTTTTCACCTATTGAGAGACAGAGAGAGAGAGAGAGAGAGAGAGAGAGAGAGAGAGAGAGAGCAAGAGCACAAACCTCTTCTATTTATTGTCCTTGAATCTCCCAGTCTAAGGTTCATGTTGTAATTACAGGAATCACAGACAAAAGTATGAGATTGATAATTTTACTTTGTAGCCCATGAATCTTAAGTTTATGAAATAGCCGTAGTTTTTTATGATAAAAAGTTAACAAAATATTTTTAATACTTATTTGGTGAAGAACGAAAAGTTCGGGGAACCAAATATCTAGTTATTGCTCATCATAGCTAATCTCACAAATATGTGCCCAGTGCAATCCCATGAGCCCATGGTAGGGGACTCACCATGTATTACCACCATGGCAGGCCTACTCCCTGCCATCGCCATTCTGTAACTCTTGGTACATTTTGAACTCTGTGTGTCCATTTTGCAGCAGGCTCCTGGTTTTGCAGGCACTCCTGGAAACAAGCCTCTTGTCTCCTGATATGTAGAGTAATAGTGTGTCCCTCCCTGCTTAGAACAACAGTCCCCTTTGCCTCCTGTCAATGGTTAGTATTTCATGTCATCCTTTTGTCCCTCCCAGAAGCTTTAATTAAGAAAATATACAATCCCAATGCTGAAGTGAATCACTGAATGAACACTAGCGGCCAACAGTTATTTCATGCTCAAGGGTGCATACAGGGACTGTCCTGATTTGTTTTTATTGTCAACTCAGCACAACCTAGAGTCACCTGGCAAGGGAGAACATCAACTGAAAATTTTTCTAGGTCATATTGGCCTATGGGCATGTCTATGGAAGCATTTTCTTGACTGCTAATTGACATAGGAAGCCCATCCCACAGTGGGTGGTACCCTCCCTAGGCAGCTTGTCCTTGGCTATATAAGAAAGCTAGATGAACATGGAAAGTGAGGAAAAAACCAGTAAACAGTGTTCCTCCAAGGCTTCTCAATTTCTGCTTGAATTCCTGCCCTGAATTCTCTCAATAATGGACTGTGATGTAGAAGGTATAAGTTGAAACAAATTGTCTTCTCCCCAGTCAGATCATTGCTGTGGTCAGAACACCTCATTACAACAACAGAGAAACAACTAGAACAGGGACTAAAGCTGCTTGTCCAACATTTCTGATAGTTCTAGAAGTACCAGAAAGAAAGAATCACTTCACTCTTTCATACAAAAGGGGAATGGTATAGTCCCAGTCCTAGACTAGTTTTTCTGTAAGTTCAGTGAACCTCAGTGATTGTTTCCAGAACCTATGATGTCCTCACACACCCTATACCATCTTTGAAGAAAATGCCAAAATTGTGTCAATGCAGACCGCTCAGTTACCAGGACACCATGGTGCTCTGACGTCCTCTTAAACCTCTTGCATCCTTCTAGGCCCTGCCTCCAGCTAAATAAAATTCCATATGAAAATCTTACACTCAAATAGGGTGTAACCTGAGAAATGGCTTCTGACTCACATGCATGTCCACAGTGGAAAGCTGTGAACCCACTGTGTAGTCCTTGCTCCAGCAAAGCACATTGAACTTCAGGGGAAATTCTGCCAAAAGCAAGCTGGTGTCACAGGGCTCAGTGGTGTCAAATCAGATTAGTTCTGTCTGCCTTTACCTAGCTGGGTGTCAAACAAGATGGTACTCTTTTGTTGTATATAACTACTTGTAGTCCAATCTGTTCCTAGCTTTGTGTATAGCTACATGTGCAAAATGTAGTGCAGTTGCCTTTTATGGAGGTGATAAATTTCATTTACAGCACGTACATAGTACGCATGTTTGCAGAAAACATATTGATCAAACCAGCTTCCTTTGCTATACTTAAAATGCAGAGAAAATGCAACATTTCCTAGATTAACATATATTGACACAGCCAAAAAATGAGAAGGAAAACATTAATAATGTTCTGCTTAAAAAAATGCCCTAAAATGTCTTGGATGATTTTGCAAGTACTATCAAAAGGAACTTATGCCCAAAATATGTCCTTGAGGTCTTAGAACAGTAACCCATCAAACCAGGGAGGAAAAGTAAAATTCCTGAGCTTCTTTTTTGTCCTAAACAATCCAATTTATTACATCAAAAATTATCATTCAGAAGGATGTGGTACCAACATGTATATTCAGTACATGGTGCCTGAAATAGGAGAATCTTAAGTTCAAAGGCAGCTTGATATACAAAAAGTTCCCATCTCTAAAAATAAATAAGCAAATAATAGTCACCTTTGGAGTCCACCATTGCTGGATGCCAGGTTGTTTAGGATCAAGCAGTTTGTAAAGTGCTACTCTTCAGTAGGACAGCAGCCACGGAGCGAAGGCAGTAGAGGCTATTTGAGTCGTGGTGAGATGGCATGTGGGTCCCCGGCTTCTCTAAACACAAATGACCCCTCAGAGATGCCCAGGCTGGTCCAGAGGCCCAGGGCATGGCACCCTTGCATCTACCAGTCTTTCAGTGAACTGCTCTCATGAAGGAGGCATTTCCTAGGGCAGAGGGGCTGTTTTATCAGAAAATGAATCTCTTAGCTATGAGTTACAGCCCATAGTACTCCTGGCTGGTGGAGCAGTCATGCCCTATCCTGGATGTGGTCTCCACTAGCCCACCTACTGTTCTACTCAGATTCACTTGCTTTGGATGAATCCACTGCTCCTAAACACATGCTATTCTCCTGGTCTAGGGAGTATGAAGAGAGAAGGCAATGATATCCTAAAGCTTTATGTATTATTTAACGTTGCTGCAATAAAACACTGGAGGAAAAAGCAACTTACGGAAGAAAGTTTATTTTGGCTTGTGGTTTTATCAGGTGGAGTCCATCATGGTAGGCAGGAAGCAGCAGTAAGCAACAGGCATAGGGTCAGGAACAAGAAGCAGAGATATCACATATTCATCCAGACAGGAAGCAGAGAAAGAGAATAGGGAAATGCCATAAGGCTATGAACTTCCAATGCCTGCCCTCAGTTCTGTATTTCTCCTTGTACGGTTGCACTGTCTCTCAAAAATGCACCAGCAACTAAGGACCAAGGGTTCAAATTCCTGAGCATATGGGGAACGTTTTCATCCAAACCTTTACAACGAGACCCTTGGTGCAGACTCTAGCAACAGTGCTCCTGTTGCTATGATATGGGATGAGGGGACAAGTAGATGCCATGGCTTTATTCCACCTGCACATATACCATCATCTCACAATGTGTGATCGAGGAGCCTGTGTTAATAGACTATGCTGTACATACTTTCAGATAGGAAAGTTGACTGTAAATGGCTGCTTCCTCAGTCAAGCCTCCAATGACATCATGGTGCTGATTGACAGCTACAGTCCACTTTGGTGAAGCATTGGACCATAAAATCAAGTTGGCCTGTGCCTAGATTTCTGACCTCAGACACTTTGAGATTAATAAATGCAGGATATTTAAAAGTTCTAATTTTGTGGTATTTGTAATACAGCATAGAAAATCCTTATTCCTGTGTGCAAAGAAGACAAGTCCATATTTGGAGTACTGTTAGGAGCTATCTTAATGAATGAGAACCCGTGTTTCTGGACTTGTGCACAACTGCCACCACTGCCACTGTGGCTGTTCTCCTCACATACTCATTGTGTCATGGCTGGATGATACAGGATGCTTATTTAATTGTTTGGCCCGTTGGTACTTCCATCTTAGAGAGGACTGCTTCTGGACCTTGGGGAATCTGACAGTTCAAACTCATGATGAGTATCATTGGCATTCTGAGACATGCAAGTAAGAGTTTTCCTTTTGTTTTAGAAAAGATGTCCTGACATGCCTCTGGAGCACATGTGACTTATTAATATTTACAATATACTTGCCCATTTTTATTTATGTAGTTTGATGTCATGGCAGAATGGACAGCCGTGATGCTCAATCCTAGGTCTTTATCAGGAGATGAACAGGAAAGTTAACGTGACACTGGACAAAGGTGTAGTCCATCCCATGTGTGTGAAACTCTTCCAATTCATCTTCTTGTTACGTATTTTAAAAATTATGAGCTAATCTCTAATTTCATGTGCTGGCTGCCACCTATATGTATACATCTGATCTAACAAAACTACCATATTAGGTATAACCCTGCAATTACTTTTCTGATGGTGTTTCTGTTGGTTCATTGTCTTCCTCCATGGTTAGTTTGGAGCTTGTAATGGTTGGAATATGAAGTCGAATAAGACCACAACAAAATGGGATGGGTAGAGATGGCCCAGCAGCTAAGATAAACACTTGCTTCTCTATCAAACTTTGTTTCCCAGGACCCACGGCAGGCAGGTCACAATTATCGGTGACTCCAGCTCCAAAGTCTTTGGTGTCCCATTCCAACTTCCACGGGCATTCATACACACATGGCATTCACTCACAGACACTCGGGAATATATGTAAATAAAAATAATTTTAAAAAACAAACTTTATAAAGACTACACAAGACACCAGGTCGTGGTGGCTCACATCTTTAATCCCAGTACTCTGGGAGCAGAGGCAGGTGGATCTCTGAATTTAAAGCCAGACTGGTCTATAGAGTAAGTTCCAGGACAGCCAAGGTTACATACAGAACCCTTTCTTAAAAAAAAAAAAATCACAGGAATACCCACAGAAACAACTATCCTGGCTCATAGGTGTTTTGTTGATACCCTTGGGAGGCCTGCCTCTTTCTGAACAGAAGCAAAGGAGGAGTGAGGGGAGGGAGCTGTTGCATGAAGTGGGGAATGGGAGTGGAGAATGAAGAGAAGCTGTGGTCGGGATGTAAAACAAATAAATAATTAAATAAAGTTTGAGGAAGATAAAAAGCTATTAACAGTAATGCAGTTTTATTTAGAAAAAGAAAACATAAAATGTGAAAGTAACAAAGTTAAATTTATTGCAGTTAATCTGGAAGCCAAGCACCCCATTATCAGCATCAGACCATTGCAAAAGAGGAAGTAAAAGGTGTGGTACACAATGCACTTTTTCTAGATCACACAGTTTCAAGGTGGATCATTCAACGTGTACATTGCTTGCAATCTGTCATTTACATGTGATTACTTAGTTAAGGATACTAAGAACTGAAAAGCAGAAAGCAAATCTCTCAACATGAACGTGGATGAGCAAATGATAATTGTCTTGGACTATGTAAAGTTTGACAGACACTGTGGGTTAGAAAGATAAACGTAGATTAGTAATATGCTTTAATTTGCTTGCTGTTATAGTATTAAATACATGTAGAGAATGTAAAATTTTAAAAAGCTGAGACAAAAACTAAATAAATAAAGGACTATGCAAGACTTCCATCCCTGAAATATTTATGTCTCACACATGGCACCAGCTTTACTCATTCACTGTCATACCTAATACTGATTCTGGTTTGCCATTTCAGAGCTCTGTACCACTAGTGGGTCTAATCCTACAGATGAAGGAACACATGTAGGGGTTCTACTAAAATGTCTAAGAACTCTTCATTCTAAGTACACATTCTGAGACTGGGAAAATGACCCCAGAGTTGGTTCGTGGACCCAGTGGACCCATTCTGAGCTGGGACTTCTGCCAGAATTTATTTCCAGGCTTTAGATACCCTCATGCTAAAGGGTCATAAGGAAGTTTTAGGTCTCCAAGTCAGCAATCCTTAAAATATCTGGTCGTTCCCCTTCCCCAGTGACCAGTGATCATAGTAAATGAGCCAAGGGTCCCGTTGGGAACAGAATTAGAAAGTCGCTGCTGGGTGTGCTTTTTATGGTGTGGCAGGGTCCTCTCTTGGGAATTCTGAGTCTGAAAACTGACTCATGTCCAAAAACTGGGCAAAAGGTCAGCATTTTTCATTAGCAAAGCTGCTGCAAGCATTATACATTTCTAAACTCCTTTGTTTTGCAGAGATGAGTAATATCACTGTCAACTGCTCGTGCATCTTGTCCCCAGTGTCCTGGGGTCTAGTCGTCATCTCCACAGCACTCTACAGGTAAGGGCTCTGCTACTCCAACCTTGACACTCATGGCGACTGTGCATCCCTCGGTGTGGCTAGAGCTGCAGCTCCTCAAGGGCCATTTCCCTGGTCTCTGGGTTTCTGCGTCTTATCTTTATCATCACTGGTAAGAAACACTCTTTCTTGTTTTAAAATTTGTGTATTGTGGGGAGTGGATGGATGGATGCCCACGGGTAGGGAGGACAGCTTACTCCTGTCAGTTCTCTCTTGGGGGGTCTCAGGGCTCAAACTCAGGTCCTCAGGCTTAGTGGCCAGTACTCTTCCTGCTGAGCCATCTCACCAGCCCCTAAGGAGCTATCTCTACAGCAGTACTTCAGCATGTGCTTGAGCCTACACTGGGAAGCCATGATGCAATCCAATTCACGCACCAATCTATTTCCTGTGGTTTTGATAAAATTAATTCTAGGTTTTCTCCATGAATATATTTGGATGAATGCCTTTCTGTCTGTCTGTCTATCCACTGAATCAGGATTCCTTAAATATTTTTCACTCATGACCCCTTTCTACATAAGAAACTCTTATGTGACACCACCCCCCCCCAGTATATAGGTATATTTAGATGGATATCCATGGATGGCTATTGAAAATCAAACCTTTACTATTAATAAATCATAAAGTAATTTACTTTAAAACAATTAATTGGTATATATGTAATTGTAAAGATGAGAAGTTGGAGAGAGGGCTCAGTGGTTAAGAGGACTCGTTGCTCTTCCAGAGGACCGGGGTTCAATTCCAAGCACCTATGAAATAAGCAAGCATATATGAAGGCGAAACACTCAAACACATTAAAAAAATCTCTAAGAAAAAAGGATAAAAGCAAGTTTCCGTACTTATGGACAGGTGCACTTGTTTGCTTTAAACAAAGAACCAGATCTTGGCCAAGAGTGATGGTGTAAATTTTATTGCAAACATGTGGAGGCAGAGGCAGACTGATCTCTGAGTCTTAGGGGCCAGCTCAGTATACACAGTAAGTTCTAAGCCAGCCAGGGTAATACCATGATACCCTGTCTCAAAAAATAATTTAATATTGATTGAATAATTCATACTACATGACATAGATTATCTTCAATGTTTTCGTAGTTAGTCAATATTTTGAATTATAATCATTGATGCTGAGATCATCATTCAGCATAAATGTATAATATAAAATAGCAGAAGTACACCTAGGGGTCTTTTTAGAAACTGTTCAGAATTCTGTCCAAATCCCAAATCATAATTCTTTGAATAATTTTGTATAAAATTTGAGTCAACAACTCAAACAGCAATTTTCAAAACCACATATTCTTATATAATACAGTCCAAAAACAGACTTACATGCTGAGGGCTGATGATAGGAGAATATTAAGTCTTTGTTCTCTGCAATTAATCATTATGTCCCATAATTGCAAAAAATGCTGTAGATATGCAAAAGAAAAATGCAGTTCATAGCAGACAGAAGTCTCAGATCTTGGTGGAGGTGTGTATTTGGTGTTCATCGGTCACAAAGGCATAGGTAGACTTTACCAAGTGTGCACACCCTGTGTTCAGAACCAAGTCTTCAGTGAAGTCATGCTGTAACACCTGCAAGCCCTCCCAGAAACCGCTGGGCTTCATTGGATTTTGAGCTCATGCTTTTGATGTACTCAGAATTTTTTCACTGTTGCCAAAGTTTTTATGACTCATATATTTGATTACTGAATTCCATTTTGCTTTGGTACCTCCATTTTAATAAACTGTGGACTTCCAGGTGTGATGGCTCATGCCTTTAATCCCAGCACTCAGGAGACAGGAGGCAGAGTTCAAGGCCAGCCTGATCTACAGAGTGAATTCCAGGACAGCCAGAGATACATAGCGAGACCTTGTTTTTACGCCTAGATTTTGAGTCCCCATTATCTGCCGTGCACACTAATGTGAGTTGTTCTTCTTCCTTCCCCTTCTTCTTCCTTCTATTCTCTATATTTCTTTTGTTTGTTTTTTTTTTCTAAGATGAGATACTGCTATCAGCTAGGCTGACTTTGACCTTGGCTCAAACTTGGAATCCTTCTGTCTCACCCTCTTGAGTCCTGAGAGTAAAGGCAGATGCCACCAGGGGCTATCACATCCTTCATACTTAAAATAGCCATCATAGCAAGATACTAACAATTCGCCATATCCACTGGGATCTTTGATAGAATATTACGTACTTACCACACAACAGAGTTCCCTTGTCAGTAAATTTCTCTAGCGTGTTCTTTCCCTTGTTTCAGCACCTTCGGAGTCCAGTTTCGCTACACATTCTCTTGACTTCACAGTGACATGCTGGCTAGATCCTTCAACTAGGAAGATCCAACAGTTTCCCAGTTGAAAAAATATTATAAATTAATCCTCTGAAGAGCTACGGGTCTAATATTCAGGAGGCGAATTGGTAGTATATTTTGAGGGGAACGCAAGAGGCCTCTCCATTTCTTCAAGTAAGAAAAAGCGTTAACTTCTAAAAAAAGGACATCCTTGTCAGCCACAGCCACCACTACCATCAGTGCTCAGGGACCGTCCTGAAAGAGGGGCAGAGGGTGGGGAAGAGTGTTGTGAAATGCTGACTGCTAGACACGATGCAGCTTTGTACCCGTGAGCTCACAGCAGCTGTGGTTACCTGCACAAGGTAAAGCCAGACAAAATGCCAGCAAGGATGAGAAGAATCTCAGCAGGGCCCACCGCTAACTGAGGAGCTATTCCAAGTTATTAATTGAGATGCAGAAGTGGGTAAAGGGGAGAAACGGAGAAACGGAGGTGGATATAATCATATTTCACTGCACACATATCTAAAATTCTCAGATAATAAAAACAAAAGAGGAGTAAGAGACTTGTACAGAGATGGGGAGCTTAGGGGATTTAGAGATTTGAGCTTTTGAAGCCAGGGTTCCATGGCTTCCCACTCAGAGCCCAAGCCTTGACAGTCAGAATTTAAAGTTAAAAATAAAACCGCTCTAAAGATGCTGCACTCAATATTAAATCCTGAATTGTTTCCTTGGCCCTTTCTCTCTCCAGTGGCAGTGGCTGGCAGTCTCCTTCTCTGCTGCCGCTGGTGCCCTCTGGCTTTCAGGCTTCACCTCTACTTCATGAGGCCTTTTATGTTGTCTCCAGTTTCTGCATAGCCCACTATCCAGGCATCCAGTTCTGTAGTTTTCTATTCTCATTTGCTACTAGAGTCTCAAATGCCTAAGATATAGCCATCTTGGACAATATTCCTTTCTGTGGCTAACCCATCACAGAGCTACTGTCAGAGAAAATTTTGACAATTGTGTTACTAGGTATCAGCACCTTACTGATCCCAGGGGCAGATGGGTCCTCATTTCCAGCACTCAGCAGAAATTTCACTGTCTTGACTACCATGTCCCACTTTAGAGTTGGCATCATAGGACCATGCCACCATGACCAGCTGTCATAAGTTGGCTTTTCTATAAAATAAACTCGTTGTAAACATGATAAATAGGTAGCTTATTGGGAAATATTTCAAGATTCAACATGTATAAGGAACAAAAGAACCAGAGTTTGTGAGAATAATGCTGAGTTATAATGTAGGCACCACAGAGACCTCAGACAGCTCCCTGTAGAACTCCGGAGCTGGGAAGACCCATTCGGAAACATCTCACTGAGGCAGGGTTCACTCAATAGATTCACAAAACTGTCCCTGGAGAAGGACTCTAACTTTGAGCAAGGTATCTGTCTTTGGAAAGATATAGGCAAATCCTGTGGGAGGACATGACAGTCAGCTATTGGGAAAGACATACCTCTGGGAAAAAGAGAGCTTTCATCTCAGTGAGTCTGGGTAGCAGACCACCCTATCTACTATAAGCCTTAGGGTAAGGGGAGGGTCAACACAACAAATGAAGAACAAACAATTGAGTCTTTTTTAGCTCTTCTAATGTTAAAAAAATAAGGTAAACTCAAATCATTGTAAGCACTGAGAGATTCCAGATCCCAACTACCTCTAATTTCAGAGAGCAAGGCCTGTAGTCAAAGACAGAGAACACTCCTCCAGATTTATTCTTGTCCACCTTAATGCAGGGCTCTCCCCTCTTCAGCCACTCAAGCTTGGTAAGTAAATCAAGAAGACTAAAATCCCAGAGAAGTATCTAAAGACAAAAAACAAAAAAAAAAAAACAAACAAACAAAACACTGGATTTTTCCGTACAAATAATCAGGTTGGGTATTTTCTTACATCTATGCCTTTTGTGACACTTTTATTCATCCCAAGGGACTTCTCTCAGCACTGAGAGTATAATTTGAAAACAAAACTTATTTGAACTAAATCATGAAGCCTAAACCATAAGGCGAAAAAATCAGTAACAATGCCTACTGCCACCGTGCATGGAAACGAAGACCTCCCACTCTGCGATGGACGATTCCCAGTCAGTCCGGGCTTCCTAAGACAATGAGAACAGGGTGGCGATGCTGTCGTCTGTGTACCCTCGCTCAGTTCCCTGATGGAAAGCATCCTTCCTCTGCCAAGCCACTCCTGACAATGTTAATGACTCACTTTAAAGCGATATCTGGGCTATGATTCGTGACACTCAGCCTGGTTAGATGGGAGGGTTCGGCAGGTTTCTGGGGAGTATCTTGGATGCAGAAATGCCTTGAAGACAGCACTTTATTATATTTAGGACAAGTATGACATCCCACTTCAAGGGAGAGGCTCCTATACATATTGAGAAGGGATTTCTGTGGTTTAAGTGGGGAGGAGAACTTGGATGAAAAGAATGTCTCTGGGTTTTTCTTTCTTTTCTTTCTTTCTTTTTTTTTTTTTTGAGGTAATATAAAGATAGGAAGCAGAGAAGTGGAGGCAGGAGGCAGTAGGATTATGGGTAACGGAAGAATTCTGCCTGAGGGTATATGCCTGCTTTGCCTATTCCTGTATAACTAGAATATTTATAATTCAAATACTTATCTTTAATAATTAAAAACCAAGGAACATTAAAGACAAAAGGTAGAGAATATTATGTACACATGTGTAGGCGCCATGCATTAAATCCCCACCCTAGCAAAATACAGCAAGAGGTGGCTTTTACATGAGGTTAAAAAGTGAATATTTTAAATGTCTTGGAAACAGAATTTCTAATTCACTCCAGTTCCGCCAGGAGTGATACCTTGACTTCTGATTCCTACGCACATCATCAGTCATGGGGCTAGGAGCTAAAAATACCCAGCATGGTGGTTTGACATCGGCACATCAACAATTAAAAACGATACAAATATTTCAGATTTTCAAAACCATAAGCTATCTCCCCCAAGATTTATGAAAATATTAGGTTTGTGCAAGAAAAAGAGAAGTCATTTTCAATTGTTTTCACTGAATACTCAGTAGCATAGTCTATGTAAACCACTTCTCACAATGGAATGTAATATTCTCCACAGCCAGGAAGGCTCTCTGATCTTCTGCCTCTTCTCAGACAGCAAAGGCACAAAGAGAAACAGCCATTGCTGTGAGTCAGAAAGAGAGTTTGAAAGGAGAAAGAGACCTCAACTGTGCCCCCTGGTATTCTAAAGCTGTCAATTATAACTATGATTACAATGAAAATACTAAAATAAAAACAGTATTTATTGCGGAGAAGAAGTAACTGCATTTAAAGCAAAAACAAAGAGAAATAATGACCAAAATAGGATGATGTGACTGAACTGTTGAAATATTAACTTTATGCACATATAGTTATCATATATATATACATATATATATGATAACTACAGAGAGAGTTATTGTTTCAACCTAACAACCAATGCTAATGGTGGTGATTAAAAAAAAAACTTTACAGCAAAGTAAAACAAAATAATAAACTAACGGAGCTCAATTGTTTATGCTACAGAAAACAGAATACTTAGCAACCAAAATATGAACAAATGAGGATTGTGGGTGAGATGATTCAGAGCCATTGTTTTTGAGGCTTGCCTGCAAGTGAGGTTTCCATGGCAGTGAATTTACACATCATAGTTTCAACTTGTGTCTAAAAACAGAGGTGTTAATATTTACACCTTTGCTAATTACAGCAAGGAAGAGATTAATGGAGAATTAAATGTTCCTATCATTTTACCTTCCCATCACACTGCGTAATTCCGAGTGGAACATTAACGCAACCTGACAACAATATGCTGCCGATGGAGAAGGAAGAAGGGAGACACACAGGCCCCTCGGTTCTAAAAGGATGAGTGATAGTCAGAATGACTCTGTGATTACAGGCAGTGAAAAAAACAAAAGGCTGTGTTAAGACTCTTTTTTTGCAAAACTGCTCGTTTTTCTAATGGAAACTGGGTTTGGATTGCTACAATGAGTTCACAAGAAACATCTTTTGTCCACCCAAGAAACTACTGTTTCTATGCTGTTAAAAATGGACAGGTGTTATTGTTAAACCCATTTTGCTAGGGATGGTGTCTGTGGGGTACCAGCTAAGACCACAAGAAAATAAGAACTTACTGGAACGTGATTGGGATGAAGGAAATAAAAAAAATTATCCTTCAGCAAATATGTCTTATTAATTGAAAGGAATTCTGATTTTGCAAATGCTATGCTTTGGATCTGGAATGTCCCGAAAGGCCAATGTGTAAAAGGATTGGTCCACATCCTGTTGCCCTGTTGGAAGCTGGCAAATCCTTTCAGGGCTGAGGCTGAGTGGGAGTGCTTCCTGCCATTGGATGTGCACCCTCTCCTGTTCTCTCCTTGGCTCCCAGCTGGACATTGTCATGTTCTCCCACCATGAAGTGCTGCCTCATCACAGTGGGTTCAAACACAAGGCCAGCCGTGTTCTGCCCTCTCCCAAACTGGGAGCCAAAGGCAGAACTTTCTGGGAGTGATTGAGGCCATAAGGATGCTGCGTATTCTGCTGTCTAAAGATGGGATATCTCAAAGAACACGCTACTCTCCATGTTCAGATGGTTGGCATATCTGGGGAGAGTTTTGAAACTCCACAATTGCCATTGTCATGTAATACTTTTCTTGTCTTGAAGATGAAGTGCGGGCTCACAGAGAGGGGCTCTTATCTACTTCCACTCTCACTGTTTGTCTTATATCCTTATTAGCTTTCACCAAAGGGCAATCATAATTAAATTCTAAAGCAACGGATGAAGTCACCCACACCGTCATCCGAATGGCTGCAGATGACAATGTAACCCTGCTTTCCTTTGATTCTAGCTCGACAGCATTAACTCCCTGACCCCCTGCAGCTGTCAGTGCCACGGGCTGCTTAAGTGCTATGCAAAAGCATTTCTGTTTTATTTGTTCTAAATTTACTGGCTATTAATTTCACAGTGTGACCTCCTCGTCTCTCATTAGTTGGCAGATTCTGCTGTAGCCTTCAAAAAGCTCAAGATTCCCGTAAGTTCGTTCCTTTCTCTGCTGTTATCTGGTCACCTTTCATAGCATATGAAAATCTCCTGTCTTTAAACATCCATGGTACCCTTTTCTGAAATTCCTGTCACATGCATATTCATTACACTTAGAAATTTATTCCATTCTTTAAATTTTATAACGGCTTGCATGCCTTCCCCTCTTTCTCATTTTCTGACAAATTCGAAGGAACCTACTTAATATCCTGTAATGAAGAGTTTTCTCAGTATTGAGTCCTTTAAAGCTCTCCCTTGGTGTTGCTCTCATTCAGAACCAGGGACAGGGAATGACTTCTATTGTCTTAAAGCAGCAGGTGAATTTAGTGAGACTGGGTGTCATTGTCATCTCCTCTACATATCTTCTTTTTTTTTTTTTTGTAACAAAATCTCACAGCATTTATTGTCACCTGATAATAACATAAAGGCCACTAAAACAACATAAATAAATGTTTTGGACTATGCTTCCAACAGAAGACACCTTTAAAAGCACTGCACTTCCTCTTCAACTTCTCAAGTTCCTGATGGTCTCTAGTTGGAAACACTTTGGAGCAGAGTATTATTATCTCCTTTCAGCATGATCTGACTCAATTGTTTCCTTGACTTTGTTTTAGAGTGAATCTCTTCTGCATCATCTTATACGAGGTTCATGCACTCATCAAAGCCAATGATGCAACCTTCTATCCGCATCTTCACTTGCTCATACAGCCAGGCCTGAATCCGAGACCTGTTTTGCAAGAGTCTGAAGATGAGGTTGATGGGCTGCACCATCACTTTCTGCACCTTCTGGCCCTGGTCGCAGTACGCCATGGTGGAAGTCACAAAGACCACTCGAGCAGGAAGCTCCTCTACCTATCTTTCGAGGTCATGAACCTCCCATTCCTGGCCTGGATGTTAGATTTCAGGAGAAACATAGTTCACTGGCTGTTGCTCCAGTCGAGAGCATAAATAATAACATGTTTCTGCTTGGGAATGGATTTATGAATCTTCAAACTACATGGGCCCGAGGTTCCAGAGGTTTCATGGTATCCAGTGTTCTTTTTTTTGGAGCAGCTGTACCCACCTATCTTACAGAAATATCACCTTTGCTCCAGCTCACAGTTTGAAGGCAGCATCCTTTGGTACTGCCAGTCCAATCTTAAGGAAAGAACCCACCATTACAGCGAGTGCTTCAAAAACTCAACTCTGTGGCACTTGCCTCCCCTGAACTCTGTCCATAAGCCACAGGGGATTTGTAGGAATGGTAAAAACTAGGAACAAGATAAACACTAGTAGGAATGAGTGACCATGTCTTCAGATCAGCTCTACAAAACTTGGGTTTGGCATAGTGGTGCACCCATGGAATAGAAGTACTCAGGCAGAGACAGTTCAAAGCCAGCCTGGACTATATAGTAAACTGCAAGATAATTAGGGCCCTCTACCAGAGTATCAAACAATCTTAAGCACTGAGCCTTCTCTCCAGTCCCCTTTTTTACTCTTGGACCTAGCTTTTGCTTTATATTGAGGATTACACTCTGAGCACTGTAACTTTACACTCAATGAATTGCAATAGCAGAAATGTGCCATCTTTCTGTTTTTACAAATATATCATGAAAGCTATTTACTAAAGATTCATGTAAGCATCTCTCTCGGTTTCTAAGATTGTTGTAAACAAATAAAAATACAGAATTGGCAAGATTATGCTACATTAGGAATTATCCCCAAGTTGACTGATTGGCTAGAAATAATAAGTATTTATTAATAATGTATCATTCAGTTGAGAACAGTAAGGTTCTATAGATTAAGAACTAGAAAACACTAAATGAAACACCCATACTCATGCCCTGATGGAGAAAGTAAATAGCTGTGAGCCTTCTAAAAAAGAAAGAACTCTACACAGTGGAAGATCTTAGGTGGAAAATTTAAATGTAACGAGATTTAATTTAGATAAATCTATAATCATTTGCTCATAAGAAAGCAACTCCTATCAAGTAATAACAAGCAAAATTTTGCAGGGAAGTCAGAAAAGGATTGAGTTCAGCAACTGACGCTTGCTGAGCACTGATGAACAAATCACAGGGGGAAAATGTTTTTTAATTTAGCCTTTTCTATTGTTTCATATTCACCATTTTGCTGAAAATGCATGTCTGTCTATCTTGTGTCCGCATCTATGACTTCCTGTCACCTGATAAGAGGTCCCACCTTTAGCTGAGTCTGGCTGGGGCTTTAGGTTTGAAAAGGTCTGAAGGCTGCTGAAATAAGCTCTCTCAAAAGTCAAACAAGCACACTACGCATTCGCCCCTCCACTTCACGTTTGTTATTTTAACTTATTACAGATTATTACAAATTGGTTAATTTATATGTAGAGTTAGTCAGTAAAAAGCCTGAGCCATTGGTCAAACAGTTTGTAATTAATATTAAGCCTCAGAGTAGATATTTGGGAACTGCCAGGCAGGAGGAAAAGATTCAGTTACAAGTAAACAAGAATTTGTCTCCAGCTCTGGCAATGTCATCTCAAATAAACAGCAGAGGCAAGACTGCAAATGTGGAAATAGATGATATTACTTGGTTTTTATTTCAGAAAAATCCAATATATACAGATCGCAAGTGATAGTCATTAACTGCCTGACATTGAGATCACAGTTAAGAACAATATCTATCTGATTACTTGGCAATTTTGTATAGAAATGTGAAAGTTGAGTAACATCCCATGAAGATATGTAGCAACAAATATATATATATATGTTTGTGTTGTGTGTGTGTAGTGTGTGTGTGTGTTTAGAGATGTGTGTATACAAGTAATGAACATATTACAGGACAGTTCTGGCTGTCCTGTAACCAACTATGTAGATAGGTGGATAGATAGATAGATAGATAGATAGATAGATAGATAGATAGATAGATAGATAGATAGACAGACAGACAGCTATTACTTTTCACCATGTGAGCATAGCTTAATTTTTACCCAGAATGAAAACAAACTTTAAAATGGAACAGTACCTAAAATCCAGTAATGAGCCATACATTAAAGAGAATATTATACAAATTTATCAGGACCTAAAACCAGCAATGAACTTGTACATTGTTAATATATAGATAAGAATAATGTATTTGCCCAATTTTGTTACTCAGTTGGTTTAGGAGTCTTATGAGGCTTCTTTTCACTGAATTTCTATTTTAGATTTTTCTCTCTTCTATGAATTGCTTCAACATGTAGTAAACACTGTCATTTTGTGGCTAACTAGGACAGGAAAAGGTCATGTCATTGAGTTAGGACTGCAGCGGACATGTAGGAGAGGGAGCAGGTAGCACTGGTAAGGAAGCCTCAACTCATTTAGAAACTGCTGAGAAACAGTAGAATTCTTCTAGCTGCATTTGCATAAAGTTGACACAAAGCTGACAGACAGAAAAATTCAAAGTCTGAAAAGATGGCTCAACCGCTAAAGTATTTTCCAGGCAAGCAGAAGAACTTGAGTGTACATCCTTGGGACCTAGAGGCAGGCACAGCAGCACACATAACCCGGAACGGAAGAGGAAGTGAAAGGTGGACTCTAGAGTCAGTCTGAACTGGTGAGCTCTAGGCTCACTGAAGCTCCAGGTTCAGTGAGAGACCCTATCTCAAACAGTAAGGTAAGGAAGAGACACCCAATGTTGACCTCTACCCTCCACATGCATGCACACACATGTGCATTGGCACACATATGAGCAAATACTCACATAAACATGTACACACACCATACATATACCAAGTGCATACACACAAAAAAGGAAAATTCAAAATACTTACCCTATATTTGTACACATATAATATATATCCTACATAATTTACTTATACTTGGCTAATGATAAATGATTATTTTCCAATATTTGAAGATTCAAAGAAAATTGAGTTGAAATATGTCATTTGAAATTTTTCTGAAAAACTGTAGATAATAAATTTGCAAATTAGTTTTGCAAATGTAGTCCCCAAATTTAGCTCCCCTTGTATGGTAGTGAAAAAAAAATATGTATCATCTAACTTCTCAAGTTCTTCCTGAGCAGTAGTAGACTTTAACTTCATGAGGGTGAACATAGTCAGAGATTGCATTATCCTGAGTGACTTACACCCATGGCACTGAAGCAACTTTCAGAAAGATTCAGTTGGTCAAGTTCAGCCCAAGTTATATGTACTTGAAGTTTCATTCATAAAGTTTCCCAGGCAATGCTCTTACATATTCAACCATTCAAATCTTTAAACTTTTCTACCCAGAGAGTTAGTCATTGATTATATCCATCGGCATTATGTGTAGTTAGTCCTCAATGTGTACAAAAGTTGTCTTAAAAGAGTTAAACTTGAAAAAATAGGTCTTTAAAGGTGACTCTTTTTTTCCTGCAAGATGTAGCAGCTCACATCTTCACGTGGAAGTGAGGAGCTGGTGAATCTCTTCATGGGAAGACCAGTCTGCATAGGGAGTTCCAGGACAGGGCTATAGTGAGACTCTCTAAAACACAGCAACAAAATTACTTTCTCCTTAAAAAATGGGGGTGGCGCTCAGTTCCCATCACCAACACCAGGCAGCTCATAGCATTGTTTTCTGGCCTCGGAGGGCACAGACACACATGCATGCTTGCACACATACACATATACTAAGCAAATAGTCAAGGACTTTCTGTTTTGCATCCCATTGTAATCTTAGAAATATACTGTGCTGCACTCACATGGAACACGGATTTCAGAGAAAGTAGCAAAGTGTGGCTATTCTCTTCCAGAACTGTTGGTGGGGAGCTGGCACACCCTCAACATTTGTGCCAGGCGCTGTCAGAGAGGATGCTTTCCGGAAGGTGCCCCAAACTGAAGGAAGTTCACCTCTGTCCTTCCTGCACCACGTTTCACTCTGTGTAAATGCAACAGAAGAAAAGTAGTGTTCAAAGGAACACAAATTACCTGACTTAAAAGCATCACAGATTTCAGATTCCTCATATTTAACCAATTCTTGCCTGCTTGTAGACTCAGTCATTTAGAGTTCTGTGTACTTTAGTGTGCACTTGTGATTCTACCTGGGGTGGTCTGAAAGAAAAGATTACTCATAGGAAGTGGCACTATTAGGAGGTGTGGCCTTGCTGGAGGAGGTGTGGTCTTGTTAGAGGAAGTGTATCTCAGTCTCTTCAGGCAGCCTTCAATGCAGATTCAGAACTCTGAGCTACCTCTCCTGCACTGCGTCTGCCTGCAAGCCACCATGTTTCCCACCAAGAGGAAGCAAACAAGATCGCCAGGCAAAAGTTGGAAGCACGGGTGTGAGGATGGGGGTGGAGTTAGGGGTTGGGGGTGGGGTAGGTGAAAGGGAGGAGGGTAGAAGGGAGAAGGAAAGAACTGGGGAGAGCCTGGGGGTGGGGCAGGGTGGAGATGGAGCAAGGGTGGATATTGGAGAAGGGAATAAGATATCTACATTAAGAGAGCCATTTTAAGATTGGCAAGAGACTTGTCTCTAGAGGGGATCCCAGGTGTTCCCAGGGATGTCCCCAGCTAGGTACTTGGACAGCAGAGGAGAGGGTGCCTGAACTGACCTTGTCCCATAGGTACAGTGTTGAATATTTTAATCGTCACCATAGAAATTTCACATGATGGATGGAGATAGAGCCAGAGACCAACATTCACATCAGAACAAGGGACTGAGCTACCAAGGTCCAGTGGAAGAGCAGAAGGAGGGAGAAGATGAGCAAGGAAGTCAGGACCGTGAGGGACTGGCCCACCAACTGAGACAGTGTGCTTGATCTATTGGGAGCTCATCAAATCCAACTGGACCAGGACTGAATGAGCATATGACCAAATTGGACTCTCTGAATGTGGCTGCCAATTGGGACTGACCGAGAAGCCAATGATAATGGCACAGGGACCTATCTCTTCTGCATGTATTGGCTTTTTGGGAACCTATTCTATATGGATGCACACCTTCTTAGACTGGGATGGAGGGGGGAGGGCCTTGGGCTTCCCACAGGGCAGGGTATCCTGCCCCATCGTAAGGAAGCAAGGGGATGGCGGTGGGGTAGTGGGGGAGCGGGAGGGCCTGGGACAAGGGGAGTAAATGTAAATTTTTCTTTTAAAAATAAAAAAAGGAAAAAAAAACCTCTGAACTGTAAGCTAGGCCCAATTAAATGCTTTTCTTCATGGTGTCTCTTCAAAGCAATAAAACACTAAGGCACTGCCTATCATTTCCATGAAGATGTAGAAGTTAGTTTTTTCCAAAGAAAAATAGGACACAGAATTTCAAGGATACTTGAAACTACTTTCCAGAAAGAAGAATGCTACACTGAAGTCATCAGATTGGAAAACAACTTGCCCATAAATTCCAGATCTCTCCCAAGAAAGCCACATCTGAGGACTCCTTCACACTCAGCAGACAGGGAGAACAGCCCAGCTCAACAGTTTGCTGATGGAAAGGGTTACACCTACTGCGGCCACTTATAAATATATGTATGGCTCCTCCACAGAAGGGATGGACTTCAGAATCCTAAGACATGATCAGTAGTGTAAAAAGATCGTTTGTGCTTTCCAGTATTCAGTGTTAAGTTCAAAACCATTTCGATGCTCCAGAGAAATGGTTCAGTGGTTGAGAGCAAATGCTGCTCTTGCAGGAGACCCAAGTTTGAGTCTTCCCAACATTTATCTTCTTCCTACCTCCTGGAACTCCAGTTCCAGAGGAACCCATTACTTCTGGTTTGCACTGACACCTGCACTCATGCACGCACACACACACATACACACACTTAAAAATGAAAATTTAATAAAAAAGAAAAAGCATCTGAGAAAACAAGCAAGAAACATGAGTCGGCAGCTACTTCTCACTGCGATGTGAATCAGGTGGATGTTTCTGTAATGAGTAAAAAGGGTTATTTCTTTAAGCCCAGATCAGGTATCATACGGCACCACTGCTAGGTAGTTGTACTGGTAGTTTCAGTCTCAAGGACAACATCTCTACTGTGTCATTTGATGTGACTGGTGAGTTTTTGTTTTTATTTCTTTGTTTTATGGTTGTATATCTCTGAATGCTCTGACTGTGACAATAGATTCCTCTTTCCCTGCTGGATTATAAGCATCACAGACAGGTCTGAGGAAGACATCAAATCAGTCAAGTGGTGCACTCCTTTAATCCCAGCAATCGGGAGGTAGAGGAAGGCAGATCTCTGTGAGTTTGAGGACAGCCTGGTCTACAGAGCGAGTTCCAAGACAGCCAGGGCTACATAGAGAAATCCTGTCTTGAAAAGCCAAAAAAGAAAAAATTATAGTGCACCATAGATATTTATATTATTTTTTCATTCATTCAGGACTTTTGAAGATTCATTAACCTTAGTTAATGACCGTGTGAGAATGAGCAGCAGGGGGAGGAGGAGTCCTATCTGTGAAGGTTGATGTATTTCCTTCACCTCCTCCCATATGTCTGCTCTTACTCATCATGATCTTATTGACGTCCATGCAGGCAATGACCACCTGTGCACAGAAGCTTGATCTATAACACAGGATCGGTCGACATTCTATTTTCTGTACTTGGAAAACATTTGATCTGCTGTTTGCCAAGAGTCATTGCAAGACTCAATAATATAACATTCTGAAAGGGTGATTGGTCTTCAGAAATCACTCATTTGGGTTCTCCAGCACCCAATAGCTACTAGGAAGTTATAAAGCAAACTTCAAGAAGGGACAGAGTTTATAAGGCTTGAAGCATACATGATTTGGAGGTTTGTTAAAAATGGAGATGGGGGAGATTGCCCAATAGTTACAAGCTTAGGCTGCTCTTCCATAGGACCAGGGTCTGGTTCCCAGCACACACATGGAAGCTCACAACTGTCCTCAATTCCATTTCTAAGGGATCTGATGCCCTCCTCTGGCTCCATGGGAGTTAGGCACTCAAGAGGAACACATGTTTACATGCAGGAAAAATATGAATACATATAAAATAAAAATAAAAAATACTTTTTGAAAATTAAACCCACAATATTTCTATAGGATAAGAAATAATTTATAACAAATTATTAGGTTAGAAGATTGTAAGTGCCACAAACATCACAAAATGCAGAAAAATAACATCTCAATTTGTTCTCCCATGCCTGCTCTAAAACACATTTTACTGCATACTTCCTTATACAAAAATAATTATATCATGATACATAAAGGTATTCTTTTGTATACCAAGACTAATGAAAGTTATTTTTATTTTGGAAACTGGCATATATTCATTGTATAAAATAATGAGTGTTACAATATCATACATGTATACATCGTATTTATCCGATATTAATCCTTTTGTCTTTCTTCCCACGCCTCAATCTCACTGTATCTCTTTCTCTTTGCAAGTACTAGGGACTTCTTTATTTTGTCCTTGTCTCAATTCTATTCCCCATATGAAGGAAAACATCAAACACTTATCTGGATCTCACTTATTTTTCTTACCATGATGGTCTCCAGTTACTCCATATCCCTACAAATGACAGAGCTTGCTTTTCTTTCTAAGTAAATAAAATTCCATTTTGTAGATATACCACATTTTCTTTACTTTTTCATCAGTTGATGGGGCACCTAGACTTACAGCCCATCACACCTATTGCGAATACTGCCACGATGTTTATAAATATATGTGGACATGCTGCTGTCTTAATTATATGTCAACTTGGATTTTCATGTATTTCAGATTTGCATCAGAAAGCCAGTCATATTTTCAGCTTAAAGTTTCACTATTAATATTTATACCTTGAAAAGGTCTCCTCTCATTTTTCTTGTTAAATGGTGATTCTGATGTGGTGCTAATTCTATCAGGACAAGGTGTAGGAGGTGAAAACAGAATGCCTTACATTAAGGATCCACACAAAGATGTCTTCAGGGGCTGAAAATATGGATCAGTGGGTAAACTGCCTTCCACAAAGCATAAAGACCTAAAATTCAGATCCCCAGAACACACCTAAAAAACCAGACATGCTAGCACTTCCTTAGAACCTCAGGTTAGTAGGAGCTAAGACAGGCAGATCCCTGAAGCATACTGGCCAGGCAACCTAGCCAAATCAGTGAGCTTCAGGTCCAGTATCTCAAAATAAAGATGGAGAGAGATCAAGAAAAACACCTGATACAGATCTTGGGCCTCTATATATGGACCAACACACACACACACAAACACACACACAGAGAGATATACCAAATGTGTACAAACCATATGTGTATACAACAACACCATACACACTCAAAGCCAAAAATAATTTAAAGGAAGAGATGACTTTCCGTGGCCATACCAACTGCCTCTGGTCTTGTTTACAGGTTTGGAAATTCTTAGTTTCTATATAAGTCACATCAGAAATAAAAACAACTTTTGGGGCAGAGCAGAGGGATCAGGGTTTCTCTGTGTAGACCTGGCTATCCTTGGACTTGCTCTGTAGACCAGGCTAGCCTTGAACTCAGAGATCCACCTGCCTCTGCCTCCCAAGTTCTGGGATTAAAGGTGTGCACTATCACTGCCCAGCTAAAAAACAATGTATTTTATCCTGTAATTGTATAAGATTTGGCCAAGACCCCATGTGAGCCGTTGGAGTGGGTCATGCTAATGCTCTTAGTAACCAAATAGGACATAACTCGTAAGTCCCGACCAAGTGTCCAGCCACATGAATGTTCCCTCTATCAAAATCTCAAAAACTGTGTCCCCAACATTACCTAGCGTGAGAAGGAAGTCGAAGTAGAGGCACAGAGCAATTGAAATGGGCTGTGGTTCAAAAGGCTAATTTCACCAACATTTCAAAGATATCACCCTGGGAACAGACTGTGTCAGTACCACCCATAGAAAGGGCACAGTCAGGCACAGGACCTGGGAGGGGAGCAGCACTAATTCCATGGTGCAGCTATGAGCACCAGCTACATGGTCAGGAACATGCAGACTCCATTCCCTTTCTAGTTTTCAGGCAACCCACACCTAAAACACAAACATGACAGAACTTGCCGTGAGTGGTTGTATTGACTTTAAAAGAAATTTTATGCATAAAGGTTTAGACAGTGATCACTCAATAACTGATAACTGTGTTTACCATGTTAAATTTGGATTAAAGGTTCAGGTTTTAAAAATTACCTGAATGCCTGCATTATTATCTAAAATAAAGATCTTCAGGTTTCCGATACATGCCACTTTACCGTAATTTCCTATTCAAGCACACAGGCAATGTCCCAGAGTTTTCATATTTGAGGGTGGTGTATTCTTCCAAGCGCAGCTGCACCTTACGTCCACTTTTTTCTCTTCCTGTTAGGAAAGTCGCACTGTGAAGGTCTGTAGCAGCACTGGCCAAACAAATCTACAATGTGTGACACACTTGTCATTTTAAATTGAATAAAGCTAGGTATAAGCTAAAATCTTAAAACCATGTAAACTATATTCTACTAATATTTTTATTTAGCCCATTATATCAAATATATAGTTTCATCATGTAATCAATATTTTTGTATTTGGGGAGGGACTTAAGTATTCTGAGGTTGATCTAGGAATCTGGTACATACAAAGCACAGGCATTATCACTAAGCTACACACCTGGACCAATGTTTTTAATTGTTGATGCCATTTTTTTCCACTCCTTTGGTCACTCTGTCTTCAGACACCCGTGTATATTTTACACTTTGCAAGACTTTGAGTTCTGCATTCCATATGCTCAGTAGCCACACATAGAATGATCCCCATATTCTCCTGCACGGTCTTCATTGCATGAATAATTTACGCAATACTATTTAGCATGAAAATTTTCCTGAATGGCAGACCTTCCATAGCTATCTCTAGGTTCTTTAAAGAGACTTTCTCTTAGGAGTCCTGCATCTCTGGGACGCTGCACCCCACCTCAGTAAACATTTCCTGATGGATGACGTGGGTATACTTAGTAATTCTAGATGGGAAAACACTCCCAACCATGTGCCTTCTGCTTGTGGTATACTCCTCCCTCAGAGAGTGTTGTTTATTCCAGAATGTAAACGCTCAGGGTGTGTGGAGCAATGCCAAGTGCAGCTAGTATCCATAGCTCTCCTCTGGCATCCGTGTGAGCAATGCATCAAAAACATAAGAGATGGGCAGGGGAAGAGCAAGAGGAGAAAGGACTGAAGCACTTCAGAGTAAGAAGCGAAGCGATGTAATTCAGCCCCACATCTCCAAGTACAGGTGCAGTTTTTAAAATATTTACTTAGCAGTACTCAAAAAAATAATAAGACACTCTTTAAAAAAACAGAGAGATTCATGTACTGGATAGTGTGGCTTAACTGTTAAAGGCTAGGTTCACAACCAAAAATATATAAAGCTGTATTTATTTTATTTTTACTGGTGTTTATGTGTATGCATGGGTGTGTATATCACTACAAGTACCACAAAGGCCAGAGACTTCATATCCCCCTTGAGCTGGGGCTACAAGCAGCTGTGAGTTTCCAGTTACATGTACTGGGAATTGAACGTGGATCTTCAACAGGACTAACATATGCCCTTAGCCACTCTAAGCCATTTCTCCAGCTCAAAGCTAGAGTAAATTTTCTATTCATTTTTCCTGAGACAGGTTCTCTCTATGTAGTCCTAGCTGGCCTTGAACTCACTATATAGACCAGGTTGGCCTGGAACTCACAGAGATTTTCCTGCCTCTGCCTCTCCAGTGCTAGGATTAAGAACAAGAACCACCATGCTTAACACAGGAAGCTAGATTTGTAACTCTGTTGTGAAAGTAGAGGTTTGTTTTAAGTCACAACAAGGGGTGCCACACCCAGTGACATAACTGCACCCAGGATCATATAACATGCTCAGGTCTTTTCATAAATCTTTAAACACGCAACTTGGTAAGAGAAAAATGTCAAATTTCTAGCCTGAACATTTTAAAATTTGTAGCTAAGAATCATCAAGCCACGCAATACAGATGCAAGGAACTCAACTTCACAACCCACATTGCAAGAGGACCAAAGGTCTCCAAACAAGGGTTTCACTGCTCTTGACATCTAGAAACTGCAGCTTGTGCTATGGAAAATCTCCAAGGTACAGTGGGAGACGCTGAAATGGGAAGCTGTGACTCAGCTGGGGAAGCACTCGCTTCTCTTTGGGGAAAAGGGTATCTTGGCATTTTATGGTTATGCGTATTAAGAAAAAAAAACTTGACAATGTATCATGATTATGAACTTGACAGCAGGAGTGCTCTCCACATTCGTTACATTGGACTAAAAATGTCGTTGGCCTTTTTATCTTTCCCTGTGTGTAACAAAGGCAAAGGAAAGTTCAACAAAATTCGGTGGTGTTTGTTGAGTGCTGAAAATGCACTTCCTGGAGCTGGAGAGAGGTCTCGGTGGTTGAGTTCATTACCCTGCTTTTGCAGAGAACTGGAGTTCAGTTTCCAGCGCCTGCATCAAACAGCTGACAAACCCCTGCAACTCCAGCTCCATGGGGTCTGATGCTCTCTTCTGGTTCTTTTGGCATCTGCAGTCACATGTACACATGCGCAGGGGAACACAAATGACTAAAGAAATAAAGAAAACCTGCCTCCCAAACAGAACTCACAGAATGTTCACAACCATGAATAAATAAAATATTTACCTCCTCCAGGTCATCATTTAACCTTCATCTGAGAAGCTTCTCTTTGCATGTGGCTGGTGGCTAATACGGAGACCCACAACTGGCTAAAGCGCAGAGAAGAAAAGACTGTCCCATGGAGAACCCTAAACAACTCAACTAACACCAGGACAGAGGGGTGCCCTCAGAAAATGTGCAGCCTTTACCTGTATGTTCCAGTCTCTTTGGCAAGAAGAGATGCTTTACAGGCTACCAAAAGGGAAGCATGGGCACCAACCCACCCACAAAACCTTTGACCTACAAACTGTCCTGCCTGTGAGATGAGTTGGGGCGTTTTGGTCTCACAGAACTTGTGGGAGGGGCCAACGGATATCTAATTTTACTTGAGGCCCACTCTATGAGAGGGACCCTATACCTGACACTGCTCAGATGGCCAGGAACCAAAGACTGGATAGTCCAGAGACCTAGGAGAGAAACAAACAGGACTCATTAAAAAAAAAATCAGTGAATGACCCTTAAAGATATTCTGCTATTTTACTATATTCATCAGTGCCTTGTCGGTCATCATCAGAGAGGCTTCCTCCAGCAGCAGATAAGAGCAGATGCAGAGTCCGACAACCACATTAGGCAGAGTCTACGTTGGAGGTTTCCACTGGATCTCTCCCCTCAGAGATTGGGGAATCTGTCAGAAGAGGGGCAGAAGGATTCTAGGAGTCAGAGAGGATGGAGGACGCCAGGAGAACATGACCCACTGAATCAACTGAGCAGGGCACATATGGGGTGACAAAGACTGAAGTGGCCAGGACAAAGCCTACATGAATCTGTACCGAGTCCTCTGTGTATATGTTACTTGTTGTGCCCTAGAGGTTTTGTGGGACTCCTAACTGCGGGAGTGGGTGTGTCTTTGACTCTTGTTTTGTTTTGTTTTTCTTTTTTTTATGTGTTTATTTATTTATTATGAATACACTGTTTGGCCAGAAGAGAGCACCAGATCTCATTATAGATGGCTGTGAGCCACTATGTGGGTGCTGGGAATTGAACTCAGGACCTCTGGAAGAGCAGCCAGTGCTCTTAACATCTGAGCCATCTCTTCAGCCCTTGTTTTGTTTTTTGAGACAAGGTTTCTATGTATAGCTTTGGTGCCTCTCCTAGAATTAGCTCTTGTAAACCAGGCTGGCCTCAGATTCAGAGATCCTCCTGCCTCTGCTTCCTGAATGCTGGGATTAAAGGTGTCGTCCAGTGTGGCTTTGACTCTTTTGCCTGCTCTTGGGACTCTTTTCCTCCTGATGGGTTGCCTTGTCCTGCCTCAGTGTGCAAGGGAGACGGAGGGTGTGTGGATGGGGGAGAGGTGAGGTGGGGGAACAGGACTGGGAGGAGGGGAAATTGTGGTTGGGGTGTATTATATGAGAGAAGGGTCTATTTTCAATTAAAAAGAAAGAGAAAAAAAGAATGTTCTAAAGAGATCATATATTATAATTCTACTCCATCTCCAAACCCTCAGGGATCATTGCAGGACAGTAAGCAGGAAGAGCATCAGGGCAGAGAAAGTGACAACCAGGAAGGAGCATCTGGATACGGCGGGGCAGTTGCACATATGAACTCACAGGGATAGCAACATCAAGTCCAAACCCTGTGCAAACACAAACCAGACGGAAACCCAGCATGGAGCGGGGAGTGGAGTGAGTAGCAGTTGTTAGCTGCAGGGGACATGGGGGAAGGAGAGGCTGTGTTCTCTGAGAGTGTAGCCACAGGTAAGATGACCACACTCCAGCAGGAGAACACACATCCAGGAATATTTGGGAAGTACAAACTGGTCTGTGGGGTCGGGGGGCACACAAAGATTATGTAGATGGGGAATGAGGGGGTTATCTGGGAAGAACTGAAGAGAATGGATATGATCAAAACACATTGTACAAAATGTGAAGCTATCAAAGGGGAAAAAAGATAGCACTGACAAACAGCTCAGAGGCAGAGCCTTTACAGAGCATGAGTTCCCCCTTCCCTAACAACAACAAATAAACCATGGTCCTGGGACACAGTGATACACTCCTGTAATCCCAATACCCTGGAGTGTGCCAAGACTGAGGCAGAAGGCTCAAGAGTTCGAGGCCAGACTGGGATATAGAATGAGATGCTATTTCAAAGTATTTTTTAAAAAAGAGAAACATAACTATGATTTCTTTGGTGTTGGAATATTCCACTTTGGTTTTTTGATTTTTCAGCTTTCTTCTCAGATCCTAAGCAACGGTTTGAGGAGATGCCATGTCTCCACCAAGTCTTCCTGAGCAGTTTTTTCTCTCCTCAGGAATTTCCACTTATTGTTGCTATTTTCTCACACTCATAAACCCTTGCTCAACCATACAACAGCGAGAGTCTCAGAACCCTACCCCATGTCTTGCTCATCTCCTGTGGCTCTTGGCAGAGCCTTGATGAGGCTCAGCACTCAACAACTCGTGACCATGGTGATCATGGTTATGGGACCATCCTTCAGCAGACCATCCAAACGCTAGTGTGGTGTCAGCCTTCATGGAGACACAGAAGTATTCCGGAAATTCTCTCTCTTTTAATTCCACTCTTTGACTATCTTTTAAAGTAAAAGAGAGCCGGGCGATGGTGGCACACACCTTTAATCCCAGCACTCGGGAGGCAGAGGCAGGCGGATCTCTGTGAGTTCGAGACCAGCCTGGTCTACAAGAGCTAGTTCCAGGACAGGCTCCAAAGCCACAGAGAAACCCTGTCTCGAAAAACCAAAAAAAAAAAAAGTAAAAGAGATTGATGGGTCATAAACATTTTTGTTCCAAAAAATCTCAAGCTGAACTTAAATTAAATCAAAAGCTTTTATATTTAAAAAAAAAAAATCTAGTTAGGTAATCTAGTATCCAATAGCACATCCCCAACCCCCACTCTCGCCTTTTTTGGACTTTTTCTCTTTTTTTTTTTTCTGTTTTTTTAGTGTCTGGCCATTGTTAAAATTTTAGCTTATAAATATCTAACTACCATGGATGTTTTCCAAATTTAATGTCCTAAAAATTAACTCAGAGTACTGGATCCATTTAAGATGTGGTTGCTACTCAACAATTTCAGAAGAAAGGAAACGGCATCATATGTAACATTTAAAGGAAACTCAGTAGTCAAAGTCTCTATAAATAAGAAAAACAGCCTCGCAAATAAGCAGCAGGAAGCGCACAGGGCTCCGTTAACCTCAGCGCAAAGTCTTCTGGCACCATGAGCCACGCGCCCAATGGATGCGCAATAAGAAGATGTCACATGTGACCCGCAGAGCGCTTTAGATACCAACGAGGGAAGTGGCTCGAGAGTAAGAGGCCACTGAGGAGAAGGGGCTTGGTTGAGCTGTGGCCTTGGTGTTACCCCCGGGAAAGCGAGTAGTAACACTGAGTTGTGAGAGGTGCATTAACCTCTTCAGACCACTAGGGTTCAAAGTGTTTCATAAGGGGTAATTTATTAAATGGCTCCTAATTGCTTGGTAATGTACCTTCCAAAAGTCATTTCTCTGAGCTGTGATTAGGCCTGGGCTTTGCCAGGAGCTGTCACTCTCCATGCAACTCTCTAAGGGAAGTCGAAGACGTGGGAGTGGAGCCACTGGGCAGCTGTGTCTCTAACCCGAGAATTCCGCCATCAAAGCCAAGCAACGTTCCTTTTAACCTCTTAGGGTGTAAATATTCAGATATGAAATTGGTGCACCATATTTTTCTGCATCTTATTAATTTCACATACATTTGAATAGAACATGAATAACCAGCTCTACTGTGTGGGGGTGGGGAAAGAATGACATATTTTTAGAAGTGTGTGAAATTGCTCATTTAATGACATTCTTCCTTCAAGACATAAAAACAATCATGCTATGTATTTGTTTTTACCACTTATGAGCAAATTTTCTTTGGTCATCTTTTCAAACAGCATAAATTTCTGACACAGTGCTAGCCATCCCTCAGGAATCCTCCTCGGTGGTCCTCCTCAGAGTTTCCTTCAGTTGGCCTCCTTAATAGTCCTCCAGCATTGATTGCTCTTTTACAAGACTTAGTCTTACCGACTGGTTCTGTTAATTAGCAAGACCAGCAGAGGGAGTGCAAGAGCACTGCTACAAAAATAAAGAAGAGAAAAAAAAAAATAAAAAGAAATCAAATTTTGAAAACTTATTGCCAAGCAGGAGTTGGAAACCTGGTGCTGGGTTGCCAGGGCATAGCCTCAGCTCGGGGGCAGCCTTCGAACTGTTCCAGAGAGAAGAGCACTTTCTGTCGGTGCTTAAGTCCACATGCTTGTTGACTAGCAAGATGCAACTGGCCTGACTTCTCCAAGCCTGCAGGGTAACGATACCAATAACTTCTACTATGATCAGGAAGACTCAAACCAGAGCAAAAGGTGCTTACTCAAATGGAGAAGGCCTCAAGAGTGAAAGCTATGTATGTCATTTACGTATTTCATTGTCTACGCTACCGTCTAGACCTAACAGCAAAGGAAAAATGCCTGGGGAGTAACTCACTGGACAAGGTGTCAAACTGGACCTGGAGTTGGATACCCACCTAATTAACACAAATGGATGAAAATGACAAAATCATTCGGGAAGGGACCCATCCCAGAAAAAACCGTACATTCAAATCCCGAATATGGTTTTACAGCTCCCATTTCTAGACAACTTAGAGAAGTTATGCCTTTTCTAAACATGTTTTGGGGCTAATTATTAGAAAGGGCTCTTGTTCAAATCTACTCCATGCTTTACCTGAAACCTCAGTGTCCCCAAAGAGACTGTTCCTTAGCTGTGTTCCAGACTTCAGCAGGACTTCTGAGGAGATAATTGTGGGAGCCCCTAACTACTGTTTCCCAATGGGCGTCCCTGAGATGATGATAGCACAGGCAATCCAGACTTCACCACATTGAACCAAACAAAATTCTTTTACAAGTTTTGAATAACCCCAGTGCACTGCAACTTGTCTGGAAGTTTGGCAGGAAAAAAAAAAAAGTTTGGAAACTAAATATTCAGTTCTCCTTTCTCCAGTAGATGTCACTTTCTGTACACGGGATATGATACCAAGATCTAGAAGATGCGGAGTTCCTTATGACGGTGGCAAAAAATTAACATTGGGTTCCAGACACATGCAGTTATTACTAAGCTTCCAATAGTATTTTCTTGTGTTTGGAAACTTAAAGAATAGTTTAATTCTTTAAACTATTAAGTTTAAGAATTAATTTCAGTTACTTAACTATCTCCCACATCTCTAAGTAGCTAAGGTCAGTAGGCATAGCATGTAACAGGGCACTACTAGTACCTGTCACTGGTTATTTTTAAGAATTAAGTATTATTGTAAGTCACAGCATAAAATGGAATTGGTTTAAAAAAAAATACTGTTTTCGAGAGAATACGCAATCATTGATAATGTACCACATGTTTACCAGGAATCTAGCTTAAAATGAGATGTCTTAGCATATGACTCTTTCCAAGTTTCTCTTCCTGAGTTACCTATATCATTTCAATATTCACATAAGACATATTCCTATGTCTGAGGTAGGAGAAGGGGAAATCAGTTCCCTGAAGTGTTTTACTCCACAGCATTGGACGGCTGGACCACAATGAAAAAGAGAGGAAGGGAAGGAGGGAGGGAAAGAGGAGGAGGTGGGGTAAGAAAGCATCATGAACTTTAATATTATTTTTATAGCATTCACACGTTCAAGAATGAAAATCAAAAAATTAACAGCTAGAATTAGATTAATACTTCCTAAAATACTCTCAAAAGTGCCTTTTTCATTTCTAAACATAAGCCTCATTATGCAGTTCTATTTGTATTCCAATGCAGTTGAATGTTATATCTGAGTTGTTGTAATGGATGACTTTGAAATGACAGAGGAGAGTGCATTTTTGTTTCTTATTGATCCAATCAAGGCTTTTGCTTGTAGCTACTATACATTGAAATAATAGAAGAGGCTACAGAAGCTTTTAAAAGTGTTGCCTTCTGGGTCACACTTGATTCAGTCGTTGTATTGACAAATGTGATTTGATAATTGCCAAATTAAGCTCATGAGAAAATTGGTTAAACAACGACTTTTATTTTTAGATGGTTCAAACAAAAGATATGAAGTTCTGGAGCAACATAATGATAGGATACTGGAACAAAAAGTCCCCCAAGAAGGCAAGAACTGGGCACAGCAGCACTTTACAAAACAAAGAAATCTGTCGGGCCATCAAAATAAACAACATCTAAATGGTTGCCTTGGGTTTTAAATATTTTTGCTCAGAGTAGACGGGAAGAGATTCTTATCTGAGGTAGAGATTTCTTGACATGTTAACTGGGCAGATCTGCTACCATTCTTGTGTAGACTGGGTTAAAAGAAAGAGATTATAGGGGTTGGGGTAATAAAGAGACTCACGGGCAGCACACAGAGATCAGGACAAGTGATTTGCTTTTAATTCAGAGTTAGAAACCCAAGCCATGATAAAGCCTAGAGTGTTGTTTTCAGCCATTCCTGAAAAAAGGGAATTCCCAAAAGAAAAGCCAAGGTTGACAGTGCAGAACCCGGGCTGAAGTTGTCCACCTTCAAGAGAACAGGCTGTACCCCCACTGTATCCCCCACCCCGATCTTGTACTGAACTTTATCTTCAACTAAATACTGATCTGTCATTTTTATGAAAGAGAAGAATGTCACAAGAAGAGTCTTGAAATTGAAGTCAACTGCTTAATGTCATGAGGCTGGAATCCTGTAGTCTGAACCCTAGGCAGAGCCCTGCAATGTGCTCCTGGCCTCGGGCAGTAGCTCCTATGCAAAGCAGGCGCCAGGTGGAACGTTAGTGGCTGCTCAGGCCAGGAACAAGAAGAGCTGCAACTCCCTAGAGCTGCCCTTCTACTTTGGCCTTTCTTTGTTTTCATTTCTTTCTCCCTCCTCCCCTCCTTTCCTCTTTCCCTTCCTTCTTCCCTCCCTCTTTCCCTTCCTTTTTTCTGCTTTCTTACTCATTTAACGCTTCTCATTTTCCTCTAACGCTATCCTAACAGGTTAGAATAGAAATCCCAGTACACCATGAGAAGTGATCAGTTGCTTTATTTCCACAGACTCAGTGATTTTCACTTTGTGATTTTATTTTCATGGTTGCTGCAGGTATTGTAATGCCTTCTATTGAATTGCTTCATTAAAGATCAGATGACTACAGTGGCATCTGATTTGTGGCATACGTGGGGTAACAGGAATGACAAAATAAATAAGGTGAGCATCCACTGTGATCTATACTCAACTCAAGGAGTGTGTCACTGCAGGCCTCTTCTGGACCTGAGCTCCTGCTCCTCCATGCCCTGTCTCAAAAAAAAAAAGAAAAAAAAACCAGCAGAGAGAGAGAAGAAAAGAAAAGAATTTAAGGCACTTAAACAAGTCTTCTGTGATTTTTCCAGCTTCTCTGCAGCTACTGGGAAGTGGATACTATTTCTGAATCTAACAGGTGACATTTTCTCTCACTGTGAAAACCCCTTCAATTATAGCTGTCTTGCCCCTTCCCTAATCTATATGTTTACAAGCTGAAATCCTACTGGTTTCCCAAACTAAAGTCCTAACTACCTGGACAAATCTTGAATCCATGCTAAGCCAAGAGCACCCAATGCACTTTGGTCATGCTTATAGAACAGCATTTATCATTCACTGCTTCATAATTATGAAAGGTACCCTTTGCATATAGAATCAGCCTAGTTTGAGAATATGTAGTAAAAGGGATAAACCCTGCCATCTTCCATCAAGATAGTGATGGAAAGCTACCTCTTATTTTGTAAATAATCTAAGACCAACCTGAGAGCCTTACTCATGCTAATCAAGGAAAATTACTCAAATATTGTTTATTTAGATAATTTATTATAAATTTATTACTTTTTTTTTACTCAAAGAACATTTACCTTCCATGATTACAACTTCTAGCAATGATACTGGATCAACAACGCAAATAATTAGGAGCCTTCCAAGAGGTAGACAGAGGCTCAAATACTACTTAGTACTAATACAGTGTCACGGGGAGTCAGAAAGGTTCAAACAGAATGCCCTGAAACCACAGAAAGTCATTTATCTTTGAAAAATGATGCTGGGATGGAATGTGGACCTCTCTAGCATCTCTGAAGTATTGCCTTACAAGAGAAGTAGCTATTGGCCAAGTAACGAAGAGGGAAAGACCGACACAGCCATGTAGGTGATATGTTGTTTAGTATAGTTCAAGCTCATCCTTCAGTTAAACTACAGCAAAATGGTGCCATGAATTGTGCTGAGCAAGGCCCAGGAAAAGAGCAAGTGTGACCCAGAGGTGTGTCCATCATGTCAAACAGTTGTGTGGACGTGATTTATAAGCTTACTTATTCTTATTTGATTTCCATATTTTCTCTTCTAGACACTCTTTTTATACGGTTTCACAAATTCTTTTCACAACCTCAACCTACAAGGAGAAGCCAAGTAATGGCCACCACCTCAACATTCAATGAATATTCACGGAACAAGGGAGATAGGCAGGTCAGCATTAACAAACTGCCAGTAACTTCTCCACACACTGGCCTGCTGGTTCCTTGTAGCCCCAAGGCTGCCACAGTTCAAAACCCCTGCTCTAAACTAACCTTCTTTTTCATAATGGCGAAAATAAAGATCCAAAGAATTTGAAGTACCTTGTGCAAAGTTCATCACAGGCAGAATAGTAAATGAAAGTGACTTAGCTGTCATTTCTCTGTTCTTTCAAGATAAAATTAATTCTATTTGGATAGCAAAATGAGCATTAGGTCCAAGGGTCTCCCAAGGTGACATTTAGGATAGAGACTGTGTCTTTTTTATGATAAGAAAAGACTTTATTAGAATTCAGTAATTTATTGTTAAATAATTCAGAATCAATGCTAAGTGTTTTATTCTATTCTAACTTTCATCCGTTTTGATACTGAGTTATGAGACATGACAGTTTTTAGATCTTCTAAGTTCTCACTTCTGACAAGAGGGAGAACGTGCCAAAGACTTTCTCAGTGCTAGCATTAGCTGCTGGCCAGACACACCCGCTGTAGAGACGGAAGTCCAGAAGTCCATGAGAGTCTCTCCCTTTTTGAAATGAAGCACTTAGATGCTGGCTTGCCTATAAGCAGAACTCTTGTTTTAGACCAGCCTAGGCTACAGGGTCAGAAATAGTCTCACGATAGAAACAAAGATGAGCTAAGGGTGTATCTCAGTAATGGAGCACTTGCCTAGCATGCATAAGGCCCTGTGTTCAATCCACAGCACAGCCAAAAATAAACACTAAAATAATGAAAAGACAGAAAAAATGAATTTTTTCTCACCTAATACCCTGTGAGGAAGACAATATTGGATTCCCTCCTGATGAGCACAAAAAAAAAAAAATACTGTGTTTCAGTTTAAACGTAAAGTGTGATTTAAAATACACATGCACACCAAAAAAAAAAGAAGTTTGGGTTTAGGACTTAACAAAAATAAAGTCTGGACAGAGAAACTCTATCAAATACTAAAGGTGTGTGTGGCTGGATGGTACAGTGCTTGCTTAGTATGTGGGATGCCCACAATTCAATCCCCCACACTTTGTGAGCCAGCTTTGGTAGGGTTGGCCTATATCCTTGCACTTGAGAGGTAGAGACATGAAGAGCAGTTGTTCAAGGCCATCCTCGGCTATATAGTGTACTTTTAAAAGCTAATTAATTAAGGTTGGTTTTTTTTTTACTTTTTACTTAATTTCTATTTTGCATGTATATGTGTGTGTATGATGTATATATGTGATACATGCATGTGTGTGTGTAGGCAAACATATGGCGGCCAGAGGTAGACACCCCAAAGAAGGACATAAGGTGTCTTTCTTCCTCTATTGCTCTCTGTCTTAATGTTCTCTTAATGGTCTCTCTCAGTGAACCACACGGTCACCATTTTGGCTAGGCTAGCTGGCCAGAAAACCCATCTATCTCTGTCTCCCAGTGCTGAGGTTACAGGCACACACAGCCATGTCTAACTTTTCGCATGGTGCTAGGGATTTGAACTCAGGTCCCCCTGGTTCCAAGCACTATTGCTGATTGAATCACCCCCCTCCCCAGCTCCAACATAATGAGTTTGAGTTGAGTCTAGGGATACATGAGATCTCACCCTGTCTCAAAAAAAAATTATTAAAAACTACCACGCTATTGTTCCTGTTGTTTTCTGAACTTATGTCTGTCCTTGCCACACAAGTTGTGTTATGTTCTCTTTCTACGTGGCAGTGAACTGGAGAAATGCAGACATCTCTTGTTCCAGTCATGTTCCAGCTGGATTATAGTTCCTGAATCTAAATGTCTGCCTTAAAGGGTGACCCAGCGAAAAGGTAGAGAAGACTTTTCTAAACTGACCACATTCTTCAGCTTCTTCCAAATTAGTGCCATGGGCACCGTGATTTTCGTGTTGAGTCATCCACTTGAGCCATCATCCAGGAACCCAAGACAGAATATGAGAAAGAGATTTGCTGAGCGGCATCTTCTAGAAACGCTTCAGAACTTACAGATCATCCAAAGTAAGCTTCTAAGAGGGATGGCCTAACTTAGAAGTGCCCCTGGATTAACACAAGCCCCAAACATGGCTTGGGTTTCTAAGTCCTACTGTCTCAAACATGGCTCTAATCACAAGCTAAGTAGTCCCTCCAGACTCTATCAGGGTCCTACAAGTGAGTAGTCACTGCTGAACAAAACAAAAACATTTCCACTTGAACTGTTGGACTGTCAACTTTTTGCATCTCCAATTGCATGAACATATTGTAGCAAATGCTCTTGCTTTGATACCAATAGAGTCTTACAAACTCTTCCCCGTGCTTTTTCCCCCACTCTGTGCCCGTCTAAGCAGTACAGCGTTCTCTAAGACCCAGTGCTCTCTGGTGGGCGCTCTTTCTCATGAACGGATTTAAAGGTGTCATTCTCCAAATTATGTATGCTGCATGCTTTAGGAATCAACTGTGCGAATGGTTGTATGTTTAATTCCTTTTAGCAGGAAAAATAAAGACTGTCCAGGCAGAGGTCTGAAGCTCACTTTCTACATAAGGAAACTCTTTCTTGAGCAGGAAGTACAATGTCCAACCACTTTCTACCTGGCTTGGCTCCAAGCACATGATGAACTGCAAAACTATAACGTACCGAGGGAATATTTATGTGTCGTCCCTCTTCATCAGGTACACAGTATTTTTTTCTGCCTTGTCACAAACACTGTAACCACAATTTACAAGTACATGCACAATCAAACTTCTATTGATTTAATGATGCATTTCTTTGGTGTCCCTTGCCTTAACCTCATTTATAAAGCTGTTTTGCATTATTTCAAACTGTCAATGATTTGTGACTCATGAATATTCAAATCCAATTTGCACTTACCTTTTTGGTATGCATGCTTCCTTTCAATATGTCCCTACACGTGCCCTTTTGTTTTGTGTTTATTTGTGGATTGTTTTATTGAAGTAATATAATTTTTAAAGCCTAATAAGTCGACTTAAAAACAGCAGGAGCGGCTGATGAGGTCCCAGTCTACTGTCTCTACATTGCCACTTAGAAAGCTTATTCTTCCCAACAACCTGTCTTTGGTATTAAAAATAGTATCCACTTGTTGGTTGGTGTCAATTTCGGGAGGAAGAGCTTTGGTTTTGCTGGACTGTGTATCTTTAAGAAAGAGTCCAAGAATTTATGGATGAGCCTGAGTATTATACAAAAGAAAGAATTATTTCTGGTGGAAAAAAAACCAGTAAGTTCCAGCAGAATAGAGTTTTTCTTCTGAGTGTGGATGAATTTCGTCGCTTACACTGTGGAATGCATGAAAAGACACCTAAGAGGACTGCAAAACCCTCTGCAAAACTTCAGACAGTGATAGCTGGAGGAGACACCCAGGACTTTGTGATTGAAGCTCCTTAACTGCAGCACAGGGAGCCACCTGCCTAAGGAACAAGCAGCTTCTTCTTGCAGAACCTGTTTGAGGACAAACTGAAAGTATTTTTAAAAATGGAGTAGAGAACATCTCTTTCATAACTAATTTCTGGACCCAATTTCAATTTCTAAGGAAATCCAAACAACTAACTAAATTATTAATTTACAAACTAAATATGCTGCAGCACCTAAATATACCCAGATAAATCTCTTTTATGCCTGTACTAAAATAGGAAGCTAATAGGCTTACAGTGTAGTAGCTGTGTGTGTGTGTGTGTGCACACGTGCGCACACACACACACACAGAGTCAGAGGACAACCTCAGGTGTCAACCCTCATCTTGCAGCTTGTTTGAGAAAGGGTCTCTGGCTGATTTTACCACTGCCACATGAGGCTAGCTGGCCAATGACTTGCTTGGAACTGCCCCGTTCACACCTCTCTTCTTGCCGTAGGAACACCGGACTACAGATGTAATACAGTGTCGGGCTTTATCCTGGCTCTGGAGGACTGAACTCAGGTCTTGATGTTTTTGAAGCAAATGCTTCCCCCACTGAGTCATCGCTCAGCTCTCATGCTCCACCTATAGAGAAGCGATGTGGCACTTTTGACTTCCACTGCCCAGTTCCATTGTGAATAGTCACACACCTCCGCTCATCTGGAGTAGCCAATGACACATTTACATTTTACAAACTTCTCATGGGTCCTCAGTTATAAATATTTCCTAGGTAAAAGTGTATCAATTCAAAAGATGCTAGTTTTTTCTGTAATCATTTTAAAATTCACTTTATTTTTAATTGTGTGTAGTGTGTGTGTGTGTGTGTGTGTGTGTGTGTACAGGTGCCAGCAGAGGCCAGAAGAGGGCAGAGATCCTTGCAGCAGGAGTTTCAGGTAGTTGTGAGTCTGATGTGGGTGTTAGGAACTAAACTCAAGTCCTTGGCAAGGGTAGCATGTGCTCTGAATTGCTGAACATATCTCCAGCCCCTCGTTTTTGTTTTATTGCAAAGAAGCATTTTGCTGTTGTTGCCCTTTGTCTGAAAGTTATTTTCTTAACTTTATCACTGTCTGTATGATTGCTATCAATATTACTACCCCTACTTTGGAAACCAAATATCATAGATCCATCCTGTTACCTTAACTAACCTAAAAGTCTACTGTAATTGGACCTGTGACTAAATGGTTCATTGCATGCAGCCTGATTTCTGACCTAAAAAAGTGAACTTTCCTTCCTGGGAGGTAGAAAACTTCCAAAAAACAGGGCTTCTAGCTTTATGCTCCCTCATTCTAGAATACTGCTTACTAATTTGCTATGCAAATTGGAGCGAGGCTCTCACTTGGAAAGACTGAATCTCAGGGTCTGGGGAACAGGGAACCCACCTTACTGACATTGTTATGAAAATCCACTGGGATTATTCAAATGCGAGATTTAGCATACTGGCTGGCACCTGGTCCGTGTTCACCGTAGAACAGCTGTCCCTATAGCTTAATTTTTACCAAAACTCTGCCCAGTCTCTAGTTAATTGTATCTTAGAATGAGCAAAATTTGTCCTCTCAAAATCTATCCCTTGCCTCCTCTGTGCATCTATAACACACGTAAAACATACACTTTACTCCCAGGCTGGGGCCTCCCTCCAACCAATGCTCTGGTTGGAATTCTCCGGAAGCCTTCCACAGGGTCAAGGGAATGAACTGTGAGGAGACGTTTGCTGGAGCGCTTTATTTCTCTGTGTCTCTATCTCTGTTCCTGTATCTCTGTGTCTCTCATTCTCTTTGTCTCTCTGCCCCTCTTTGTCCCTCTCTTTTCATTCTCTCTGTCTCTCATTCTATCATTTACCATCTATTTATCTACTTATCTTTATCTCTCTTCCTAACTCTATATTTGTCATCTCTCTATCATCTATCTATCTCTATTTCTCTGTGTGTGTGTGTGTGTGTGTCTGTCTGTCCTTGTCTCTCTTTGACTACCCCACACCCCATCCCCATCTCTGGTCTCTGTCTATAACAATAGCATACCCCTACAGCATCCAGAGGAAGAGAAACACCCTTCCTCCCAATGCAGTGCAGGAAAGTGGAAGACTCAGAACTGCTGTAGCATCTGGCTTCCAGTCTAAGGATAAAGCTGATAGATGGACAAGCTCAAGAGAAAGGACAGGACCTGCCTCAGTCCTGCCAATATAGAACTGTGTGTGCATGTGTGTGTGTGTGCGCGCGCGTATGTGTGTGTTATGACTTAAGCAGATCAGGATTTTCTATTTCTTGAAGCCAAAAAACATTTTAAGTAGTTCAGGGAGGTAAACTGCAGAGTGTCCAGTGCCCGAGTTTCCCTGCAAGTGTAAACACGCAGCAGGTCCTTCAGCTTCTTCTTTGAGCATCGCCCAGCCACATCTCCTCAACGCACATTTCTTTCTGAAAATAGAATATGATATTCAGAGCAAGCTATTCAAGATTTCTGCAGCCTCCTCACAGCTCACAGAACTCAAGTGTCCTACCTGTCTTTGCAGAATTTAAAGCAAAGGGTGAATTCATAGCCACCTGCCCGATGCTCTGTCAGCTGGTCTTGGACCACAGGCAGCTGGTCCTTAGCATTAATCATGTTCTGTAAATTTTCTTGGTCTGCTTGAAATCACAAATGCAAAGTAGAATGACACCACTTGATCACCAATGAAGTGGTTTTTAGTTCTCATTAACTCAGGTTTTCCTGCTCCTATTTCCAGCTGCTGAATGTGATCAGCTATACATATAATTTTAAAATATGTTAAGGTCCTCAGCTTTAATAATTCATCTATATAATAAGGGCAAACCAGGATTGCTTTAGATTTTAGAAACCTAGATAACAGGATGGATCCTCAAAATAAGAAACACTTAACTGAAGTCGACAATGAACTTTTTCATAGAGCAGAATCAGTGTTTATTTTCTCTACCCTGTGATCCCTGGGCTATTTATTTGTGATTTAATCGTATCCAGAGCTCTCAGAATTATAGAGACAGGATGCCTTTGAACAGTCAGTAAAAGGAGAGACCAGGTAGTTCTCTATTGTCTGAAATACATAGACCCATAGGTCTGGAGACATTCTTTGATATTATCTAAGGGGCCAGCCACAGTTAATTCCAGAGCCCTGCCTAGGGTCATACCACAAGAAGTAAGTCATCTGACCCCCAGGCCACCACCATTTTCTTTTCAACACCCACTTCTCAGGTATAGTAGCTCTTGGAATTTGCATGAATGAATACATTATAAAATTTAATGGTTGAGGTCAGTTGTGGATGCTTAGTTTATCTCCTTGAGAAATTATCCATGCCATGAAGCTCAGTTTTATGGTTCGGCTTGTTTTTTGTTTTTTGTTTTTTTTTTTTTTTTGTATTTTATTGTTGTTGTTATTTTCTCTTTTAAGCTATAGAAAGGAAAGCCACTGGCCATTCTTGTAAACAAAATCCTGCTAATCATAAAAATTAGGGTGAAAAGGGGAGTATATATGTAGACAAAATAGACAGTTAAAATATTTTATTAGTGCACTAATATGCTTCAATATGAAAGGAGTTAAAAAATAAGATATGAAGAAATTTATATGGAAATAACTTATGTGAAAGAACATGAATAAAAAGAAAAGCAGATGTGAGTTAGTAATTCTTAAGAAAACTGAAAGAGTGATAAAGAACCTTTTTTTGGCCAGGCAATGATGGCACATGCCTTTAATCTCAACTCTTGGGAGGCAGACAGAGGTAGGCAGATCTCTTTGAGTTCAAGGCTTGACCTACAAAGTTTCAGAATAGCCAGAGCTTTTATAAGGAGAAACCATGCCTCAAAAAAAAACAAAAAATAGATTTTTCTTCTAAAGTATCCCAGTATTATTTTGAAAATGAGCACTACCATGTTTTTAAGCAATCAATCATTTTAATCAGATACTCTCTTGTCTGAGAACAAACTGGAAAGAAATCTTCCTTATGTATAATTCTTTGTGTGAGGATAACAAAATCTTTTTACCAAAATTAGACAAAGATGATGCTTTCTAAAAATGTTAAAGAAAAAAGAAAGGAGAAATGAGTAGCTCTTCTCTTATGGCAGCAGAAATCCAAAGCTCAGAAGCCAAATGACGTTAGCCAAATCTCGCTATGTAATACAGTACCGGAGTCATGGATGCAGTCGAGATGCATAGGTGCCTTCTAATACTGTAAGCGAAATATCACATGGTGAGAGGAGGAAACAAATAACTCACTGCAATACTTAGCATTTATTTAAAACAGTAAGATCTCAATAAATTAGGCACAAAGTGGGGGTGAAGTCCCTCAGTCCCATCAAGATGCTTGTCAGTTCGCTACAGTAAACAGCATTTGTAATGGAGAGATCAGAGGGAGGAGATAATGACTTGTTCAGTGTAGGAATGCCCCTCTTCAGCCCTGTCCTGGAGATAAGGCGATAAGACAAGTGGGGGCTGGGCTAAGGGATGGAGAAGTAAAAGTAGAAAAAGAAAGAGAGAGAGAGAGAGAAAGGAAGGGAGGAAGGGAGGGAGGGAGGAAAAAACTATTGTTTTCTGCAGGCAATTGTACTTTCATCAGCACAAGTTGAAGACCCAAGGAGAATTTACAAACTAACTGACATCAGAGATCACCAAAGAAGCAATATAGTTAGCAGGGTTGATTATATAGAAAGTATAAAAGAAGATTCTTACCACACTCTTATACATAAAAAGAAATCCCCTGTTGATAATAGATTAAGTCATATGAAAAGAAAAAGCAATTAGGAATTAAATAATTTCACAGAAAAGCTATCTTTATAACCTCAGAAAACAAGACAAATCTTTTCCATAAGACAGAACAACATAAGCCATAATAGACATATATGTGACTCTGTGTGTACAGAGATAAATATATTAATAAAATATACTATATACTACATATAATATAGATCATTCATATGAGATTTAACATGGAGTTCAATATTATGCACACTGACCAACTACTGACTAGGACAGATAGTACTTACTCCAGGAGGAGCAACAGAAGATGAAAAATACTGGGTAGCTGGTTCACAAATTCTCCTTTAATATCTACACCCTTCTCTCTGTGGCAAATACATCATGAAAAACAGAAGTAGAGAAATATTCAGTGGGCAGGTAAAACAGTAACACTGTGATTTATAGGGACAGGGAGTCCCAAAGATTATGGAGCCGAGACTATTGAGAAAACTCACACCGGAAAACCTTGGTCTAGGTGAGGCAGGAAGTAGAACAGGGAGAACAAGAGAGATGAGTTTGGAGGGTTCTGAGTAGCTGGCAGAGAAAGGAGAAAGGAAAGAGAGGGATGAGAAAAGATGGGAAGAGAGAGAGACAAAGGAGAGAAGATAGGGGAACTCCTTCTAAAGCCCCTGTAGAATTTGGACAACTTCCGGAGGATGGCTGCCCACAAATGGGGAGTGTGCAGGCTCAGAAATACTTCCTACAAACTCTGAACCCTCCAGTCAAAGAAACAGAAGATGGCTGAAGTTTAAGGTAAAGACTCTCCTGGGGGTTTTCTCAAAACATTCCAAATGTAAGAAAACCTTGGGGATGCTGACTTAAATTTTCATGGAGCCCTCAGCCTACCTTTCTTTTCATTCAAGGAAATCAATTCTGATTTTGAAGAAAAGACAAAGACTTCGTTCCCAAAGATGGTCTTTACAAGAGTTTAGACAAAAGTAAATGTATATAAATAAATATCTATATCAACTTACTTACATGTTTATTGCCTGTGTTAGGTTTCCATTACTGTAAGAAATTACCTGAGACACTTAATTTATAAGAGGGATAGCACACTTTTAATCTGCAGTCTTGACAGTTTTATTCCCGAACTGGACAGTTCTATTGCTCTGAGCCTGTGGCAAAACAATAGTACCTCAAGGCACGAGTTCATGGCAGGAGAAAACCATTCTGTGAGGCCAAGAATAGAGAGTGTTGAAAAGGTTTGACCCACATCAGCTCCCTGGAGAGCTACCCAGTTGAGCTCATCAGGCTCAACTCTTTAAGATTTCACTTCCTCCTAACAGGATCATCCCAAAGATCAGCACATGGAGTCTTGAAGGACACTCAAGTTTCAGCCCAAATTTGTAGACACTTCTCTATATGGCAAATACTACATTGAAAACCAAAGTAAAGACATCATTGACTGGCATTAAAATGGTAACATCACAGTGGCAGGGAAAATGGCTCAGCAGTTAAGAGCACTTGCTGTTCTTGGAGAAGAGGATCAGTTCCCAGCACCCGCTTGGCAGCTCCTAACCTGCAACTGCAGTTCCAGAGGCTCTAATTCCCTCTTTTGACTTCCAAGGGCACCAGGCATACATGTGGTATACAGGCATGCATGTAAACAAACCATTCACACACATAAAATAAAATAAATAAGTCTTTAAAAAAAATAACAAAAAAATAGCAATGTCACCACAAAGAGGATAAGACGGTGGAGATGATGGTGAGGTGGAAAGGGGTAGGTGAGATGGCTCAGCAGGTAAAGGCACTTGTCGCCAAGCTTGAGGAATTGAGTTTAATCCCCAGGACTCACCTAATGTAAGGTGAAAACCGCCTTCAGCAAGCTGTACTCTGATATCCACATAAGTTCTGTGGCATGTCCTCCCCTACCCAACACACATCAATTTTAATTTTTAAGACAATAGAAAATATAAATGAATGCATTAAAAGATGTGTTTTTCCATGCTTTATTGGGAAGGAGATTAAACAAAGCAACATATGTCTCATGAATTGTCAGAAACTAATCAAAAACAGAAAAGACACAATAAATGTCACAGTGATGAAAGAATAGTAAGTTGTGATAGAAAGTGATGACATGCATGATAGATTAGGAGAAATCCCAATTCTACACATTTGAGCCATTAAAAGACATTTTAAGTTCCGGGTTGTAGAGATAATTGTGGGTAACTAAACCAGAAGAACACACATACATAATACGTACAGACACGCATGCTTCCTAAATTGATGTGACTGGAGGTGGCTTTTGAGACATGGGGTTGGAGAAAAAGAAAGAAGCAAGCTGAGACAAGTAAGGCCAGTGGACATACGCAGCAGAAATGAGTACCAACCAAGGTTCTGCCACTCTGAGATCTGGGGTGGAAAGACAACAAGAGTGTGGAAGCATCATCAAGGGAAAGTAGGGCATCCTCAGGCATCAATCACAACTCAAACAGAAATGACCAATGTTGTGATGAGTATTTAGAAATAGCTGACTTAGGTTGTGTTGTATTTATTAGCATGTCCGATTGCGGATGCATAAATCCTGGGTTCAGAAATAAACAAGGCGTTTTTAAAGCTGTATCTTTACATCTCTGTGGAGCCTAGCCCAACTTATTCTATAAACAAGACCTAATTGGTACAGTACGCTAATGCAATCTTTTTGTCAGGTGACATTTTCCACAGAGACTATGTATAATACCACCTTTTAAATTTAGCCCACTTTTCCTATTATACAGTCTAGTCACCAAGGGAAGCATTATTTAAATTTTTCTCAATTCTATATATACCCCAGTCAACCAGTTATAGTAGAGTAAAGATCTACTATTACATGCTTTACATTGTTACTAATACTTAGGTTAGTAAAATGCTAAATATTAATAAGTTGACATCATTGGTAGTTTGGAAGGATTTAGAAGACTAAATTGCAGTTGGGTGGAGAGGTATTGCTCGCAGCTTCCACTTCCCTAGGGGCGTCTCCGCTCTCAATTTCTCTGCCCTCCATGGATTCTTCAGTGTTTGCACTGAATTTGCAGAATATTTCCTGCTTGTTTCTTCCCAAAGTCTGTTTGTACACCTCCCCCTAGCTCCCTTTATAAGCCTACTGGATCCAGAAACGTGTCCAGCCATTCCTCACATGTCAACACCTGTAAGTGTTCTGGAGGAACATTGAAACTCAGTATTTCTTTGAATGACTGAATTGAAATAGAATGAATGAATAAACAATTTCTGTCATCTTATTAGTGCAGTTAAATTGCCCAGTGTCTGTGGGCGAGGACTTGGGACGTTCCTAGAGGAGTTCATAGCACATCAGTTTGTTTTAAAGAATTATGAAGTTCCTATGTAATCCAGGCTGCTAATCCCCAAATCAGCCTTTATTTGAAAATGAATGCTGCCATATCTTCTATGTCTGGAGAGCATTATTATGCCCTCTGGTAAAACTTCTAATTTGTGCTCATAAATTTGTTTTTAACCTGTCAAGCATGCATCTCACACCCTGTTACATACCTGTTCTATCCATTGTGAAATCATTGGGTTCTAAATTGCCAAGACATACTTTATTTCAGCAATAATTTGGTAGAGACGAACGTAGTGGTGGTTGGAAGGCACATGATAACTAATGTGCCTCTGACCCTAGCTCCTCTCATCTCTTCCACACACCTATGGAAAAAGGACACCCGCCCCCTCAACTCAAGAAGATATTACAAAAGGAACAATGAGCTTGGGTCCACAGTTCAGGGATTTGGTCCTTGGGCTGTTACTGCTTTGAGCTAATTGGGCCTAGAATACGTTAATTATCTGCTCTGGGGCTTAATTTCCTCACATTTAAAATAAGGAAGTTGTACCAGGTAATGATTGTAAAAATAACGTTATCTTCTTTATTTAACTTTTGCTAAACGCAAAGAACTGCGGAATACTCTTTACATGCGCTCGCTCCTTCAATTTTGGTCCTCCGAACACATCGTTTGTACCAGGCAGAGGCCAGCAGTCAACAGATGGTGCACATCAAACTGGGTAATTTGAGAACTTAATAAAGAAAGGAGCTAGAGTTAAAAAGTGTGAGCCAGGTATTAAGTAAGCCACGGGGGAAGTATGGTGCCCCAAAGACAGTTCCAAAGACAGAGAACAACATGGTTACCTGAACGAAGAAAGAGAATTGTGAGTAGAGGTTGATATGTAACCAGTCCACGGGGACCCTCGGAATCAACACCCCATTCTGGACATACCAAACAGGAAAGCATATGTCTACGGTAGAGTTCTGAAGCTACTCATGCCAACCCCTAGGCTCATAAAACAAGAAGGAAAAAGTAAGAGTGGGTGTTGAGGAGCCAACAGAGGGTGTCCATCTATGTCAGATACTGTCACAATTTCTTGCTGAAGGTCATTGATGTTCAAAGCATTAGAAAAGTGACGTGAAGCAGATATGAAAGGACAAACAGAATTCTGCCAATCTGAGAAGATTTTACACAGTAAAGGGAACAATCAGAAGAATTAAGAGAACATACCTGCAAGTTACTTATCCAGCAAGGGATTAGTATAGAGATACAGAACCTTAAAACTGTAGCCCGAAACAACAGGAGCCGGAGAGATGGTTCAGTGATTCACACGGACTGCTCTTCTAGAGGACGCAGGTTAAATTCCCAGCACTCACATCGCTGATCACAACCATCTGTCACTCTAGTTCTAGGGGTCTCTGACTGCCTGCCTCTTCTTGCATCTGTGGATACTAGCATGCAAGTTGTACACAAACATACATACAGGCAAAACAGTCACACACATAAAGTAAAATATTTTTAAAAATAAATAAACTAAGCTGGATGTGGTAGCACATGCCCTTAGTCCCAGCAATCAAAAGTCAGACAGAGGCAGGCAGATATCTGTGAGTTAGAGGCCAGTCTGTTCTATATATAGTGAGTTCCAGGACAACTCATGCTATGTAGAGAGACCACATCTAAAATAAATAAATAAATGAACAAACTAATTAAATATGAGCCAAAGGATATAAATAGACATTTCTCAAAATATGCCAAATACGTGGCCAAAAACATTTGGAAAATGTTAAAAAATCAATAATCTTCAAAGAAAGGTACATTAAAACTACAATGAGAAGTAGTATTCACGTTAGACATACTGACTGTAGTCAAAAAGACAAAACAGCAAATATTCATGGTGGACAAAGCTGCTTCCAGAAAGGATGAGTTGTCAAATGAAAATCTCAGTGGCAGACATGGGATACTTCCCCATGAGAAGTCTCCAAAGCAAACAAAATAGAATACTACCCATCAGAACTAGACTGCCCTGCTGAAGTTCCCTCATATTTTGTTTGCAGGACATAACAAAATCAGTCTTAAACTGATTAAAGCATTGCTTTCCTTTGGCTGGCTGTCATAGTACCAAAAGATGCTGTGCATGCCACTTGAAGAGTGAAAACACTAATGGTATATCAAGCCAACTGAGGTGAACATTGAAGGACGGCCGGGGGAAGAAAGTATGAGACACAATGAAGTGTGTGTGTGTGTGTGTGTGTGTGTGAACATTATACCACAAGAAAAAAAATGTGGCTTTGTCATTTGTGACAACATGTATAGAATTGGGGGTCATTATATTAAGTGAAATAAGCCAGACAGAGACTAATACTACAGATGCAGAAACAAAAAAATGGATCTCATCAAGGGATGTGGCAGAACAGTAATCTCGAGAGAGTGGAAAGAACAGAGGAAGAGGTGATGGAAAGAAATTAAAGGAAACCAAAACATAGTTAGATGGAATTCATTCTGGTTGTTTATAGCACAGTAGGATAACTATAGATTGTAATAATTCATATTATTACATTTTAAAACAACTAGAAGAATATGGAAGTTTTAGCTTGCAAAATTTATTAATATTTGATGACATGGAAGTGCTTTTTGTCCTGTTTGATCATCACACACTGTAGGTATATGTTAAATCATGGTACTGAATCCCGTAAATGTGTACAAGTCTTATTTTTTAGTTTAAAGAAAATGGCTTGGGGAGGGTAGGCTGGAGAGATGGCTCAGGGGTTAAGAGCACAGGCTGTTCTTCCAGATCTCCTGAGTTCAATTCCCAGCAACCACATGGTGGCTCACAACCATCTGTAATGAGATTTGGTGCCCTCTTCTGGATGCGGGCATACGTACATGGAGGCAGAGTGTTGTATACACAATAAATAAATAAGTCTTTTAAGAAAGAAATAAATTTTTTTTTGTTTTTTTTTGTTTTTTTTTTAAAAATGTATTTTTTAAAAAAAGAAAATGGCTTGGATGCTTTAAGAGTATATAGTTAGCTGGGGACAAACCCAGGGCCAGGACCCACCTCCAGGTCACATTCAGAGTCCCCTCAGTCCCTGAAGTTCCTTTTTGTTGAGAGCCTTTCACCACTGGAGATGTCTACAGGAGCTATCTTTCCACAAAGAGGTGCAAGGTTTTCTTCATATAGCCTTGACCAGCTTGTCGTTTGTGTGGACAGTCTTCCCATTCCAGGACTGTGTCTTGTCTTTTGACACATACTTTGACTTATAGCACCAAATGAGATGCTTGTATGGACAAAAGAGGGGGGGGCAACGTCACTTTTACTGTTAACAGAACAAAACAAAATAAGACAAACTTTATTTAAAAGTGCTCTCCAAATTAAGCACTCTCAATGTGGAGGAGTCTCCACAGTCTAGTTTATAGTAGTACCCCTTGTTGAAGGGTTTGCTTTCTGCCATTTCAGGTACTCATGGTCAACCATAGACCCAAGACATTAAATGGGAAAATCAGAAACTAAGAAATTCGTAAGTTTTAAGACTTTTTTGTTACAGCAATTTTTTTAAATTGCTCTCTTTGGTTATGGCTGTTACTCTCTTGTGGTGTTTAATTTACAGATTAATCTTTATCATATATAAGTGTATACAGGAAAAAGCATACAGAAGTTCAGTACTTTCCATGGTTTCAGGCATCCACCAGGCATCTTGGAATGTGTCCTGTGGCTACGGGAGTAATGCATAGCTTTGCTCTCTATTGGGTTGGAGATGGATATGGAGTTGGCATGCTGGATTAGAATATAGCTCAAAAGTGTGCTAAATGTGTTCATGGAGACTGGGTAAGAAATGGGAAGAATGCGAGATGTTCAAATGCAATGGAACCTGAAATGACTATCAAGCATATTCTTCAATATCCCTATGAAAGCTGTTAGGACGAGAAAAGGAAATTCTCAGAGGTTGCTAATTACTCTTCATGTGAGAATTAAATTTGCTGAAGAGGAAAGATTTGGTAATTGTCTGAGGTCAAGGGGCCCATCCCCTATCTGTGTGCTCCTCTGACAGAGATAAAAGTCCCACCGAATTCTCTTAGTCATGGGAAGCTTCCAGTACAAGAACTTCCTGACCCACAGGAAGGTTGTAGTTCATTCAGTGAATTCTGGAAATATGAGACAAATCTTATAAAACCAAAGTGTTAGAAAGTACAGCTTGGGCTTCACCAGCCCTTGTGCCTGGATGGATCCAGAATCCAACTCATTAAGACCCACAGATAGTTCAAGCTGTAAGACTAGGGGGTTAAGCACTCTGCCCAGGTCAGCTCCTGCCTGTGGTTTGTTCTTGCTATTATCTCTGAGTAGCTACAACCCAGCATCATGGGCATGAGAGTGGCCATGCCGCCGCCCGAGGAACAAGGCTAAGCTGACTAGTGAGTCACCTTGACTGCTCCTTCTGTCTTCTGTTTGTTCTTAGGTCAGGTCAGGGAATAAACAGTGGAAGAGTAACATTTTCATTTGATTACCTCAAAGACTCTCAGATTTTTGCAAAATACCTGCCCACAAGTAATGAGATACTCTGAGCTAACAGGATAATTTATATTCCTTTACAAAGAGTGTTACCACAGGCAGAGCAGGCCAAAAAGAAATCTTGGGAGTTAAAGTTTCTGTTTTAATTAGCTGGTCAGTACAGAACTGAGAAATTGCCCCTCAAAGGAAATCGCCCCAAACCCCGCCCACAGGACATCTTTTTCATAGAGCCATGGATTTCCTGTGATGGAATCCTAGCTAGGCAAGGCTCTGCCAGTCAGTTGATAATAAGTCAGCAGCTGCTGCAGGTCTTGAAAGTCCTTGAAAACCGGTTTGGGGTAGAATAAGGTGAATTTCCAGGTTTCTGTGGAGAACTGGTGTCAAAAAATGTCTGCAAAAGTCAACTGTTGTAGGAGAGTCTGGAAGAGGGAGGTGATCACCTTGAACACACAAAGATGAAGAGCTGTAAACTTAGACCAAATTAGCTTTCATTTAGTAATTTACCTCTTCTTTCCCAGACTTGAGAAAGGCTTGGATAACTTAAACCAGGAAAGAGAGAGAGAGAGAGAGAGAGAGAGAGAGAGAGAGAGAGAGAGAGAGAGAGAGAGAGAGAGAATATGAATCAGAGAATCTGAGAATCCCTGGCCCTTGGGCTTTTGTTGTTGCTTTGTTTACACATAGTTAACACGGAGGAGCTAAGAGACCCACGGTGAAGATGCAAGAGATAATTTTAATTTCGAAAAATAAAAGTAACACACGCACACTCTCTCTCCTTAGGGTCGGGCAATCCTACTCAGGATTTCTCCAAGACTTAGAAATGAAAGCATTTGGAGGATGGGGCAAGGGGGAGGCCCAGCAACAGCGAGGAGCGTTGTCGGCAACCAAAGGGGCTCTGGTGAATTTCAGGTTCGGATTAGTGACAACTCAGAAGTCTCGCCGGCGAGTCGGGGAGGGAAGTTTGCCAAGGTCTCTGAACTCGGAGCGAGAGCAGCCTCCCGAGGCTCCGGGCGGAGCTGGGCGTACCCGACTCCCCCAACCTGGCCTAGCCAGCAACTTGGTCTCACTCCCCACCCCTAGCCAGACTTTGTCAGCGATCATAAAATGGGAATTGATCATTCGAGCCACCATTGATTAGGGAAGAATGCTTACTGCAGCAGCGGGGGAAAGGTTAAGAGGAAATTGACCTTCTCCGTAGGTGACATAAAGTCATTAGGTAAATGAGATATTCACACTGGAGTTTTAAAAGGTCATGCTCAATTTTTATTTGCAGCCTGAAAAGTCAAACTGGAGCTTCGGCTTAGGTCAGGGACTTCCACTCCAGGGGACCGGGACACCGACCAGAATGAAGTCCTGCTGCGCCGGCCAGAGGCGAAAGTGGGGTGTGGAAAGCAATCTGGAAGACCTTGGCTGGTCTCGGGTCCTCGCAACCCCAGCTTTGGACTTGCAGCCTGACCCGAGCGCATCCCTGAGTGCGAGTGCTCGCGTGCCCTTCCAGTTCCGTGACACGCGCCCGCAGCCCGGGATTCCCACGGCCAGAGCATGCAAAGGGGTGTCCGGCCAAAACCCATCCCTCAGCCGCATGAACATTTCCCCTTTCTGCGCCCACTGTGTCTTCACACACAGTGAAAGTGTTTTGTTGTTGTTGTTTTAAAGAAGAGAGTGAGAGAGATATTTATGCACATATTTATCCCTCTAATTACAGGAATTAATCCTCTTATGACTAAAAGGTAACGTGGAAGGACGTCCTTTTGATGTGGAAAAGCACCATTTGTGACTCACATTCAGACTGATTAAGGAATAATTGTTGCTAAACGCTTTGCAAGAGGAAAGTGTTTAATTGAGGGGCATTCGTAATTTTACGGCTTAGTGCAAAATTAAACGTAATTAAAAACTCAGAAATTCCAACTGATTTTCCAATTATTTTTATTGTCTGAGCTAATTGTTACACAAGGGTATCACTTCTCCCCAAAGGCATTGGGATGGGGGTGGGGTGGGGGGGGGATAAGGCAATCATACCTTGTCCAAATAGTCTCCAACTGGCGACTTCAGCGTCCGTCCAGAAAGACCCTTCCTGGGTTGCATCTTACCTCCCCAACCCCCGCCCCGGTTCGGATCCCGGGAGGCACCCCGCCCTCCCCTCAGCAATTAAGCCTGGCAGTCACTCTCCCCTCGCTCCAGTTCCGCCAACACCTTGGGACGTGAGAAAGTGGTGGCGGTTCTCTTCTGCAGATCATTACAGCAAACCTGGAAGTATCTCGAGAAGGCCGATGAACTTCTCCAAGTAACACTTGTCATACTTAGCCGAGAGGATTTAAAAAAAAATAAAATAAAACGAGTAAACACGGCTCTCTGGGGGCGATCTCTCCACGCCTTTGCCAGAGTGGGGGTGGCGGCGGCGGGGGTGGGGAGTTTAACGTACAAACACTGAGTCCAAGATGTTTATACACGAGCGCACGACGACCAACAGATGCAAGCAGTAAACTTTCTTTTGCCTCGCACTTTATTTACTTATTTAATTATTTATTCGAAGCAAGGATGAGTATAGGGACGCTCAATTTTTTTTTTTTACCTTTTTTAATGCTGGGATTGACGGCACCAAGCCAAACCATCTTTGTATGTGTAGCTTCTTTGAATGTCCAAACAGACCTATTTAAATACATTAAAAGGATAATGAAAATGCTTTAGGCTTACTAAAACAACGTCACGTCCTTACCTACCAGACTTCGCTGGAATCCTGGTGGGGGTGGGGGTGGGGTTGAGAGGATGAAAAGCCTAAGATTAAGCAGAATGTGAATTTATAAATTTCAATTAGTCTAGACTAATTGTACAGCGCGATGGAATGCTTGCGTTTCAATAAGAGAGTTCGGTTTCTCTGGGATTTTTAGGATAGAGATAATCGAATTCACCCTATCTGCTTTTCTAATACCCCACCCCATAAAATAAATGAGTGTCTCTGATCTGACGTGCTGTGTGAAAATGGGTAGAATTAAAACTGTCAGCTCTGCTTGCAACCTGTGTCTTTCGTTGGAGTTCAAAAGCTTTTAAAGGTAAAACGTGCAGATCACTTATGTGTGTGATTTCCTCTCCTACCATCGCAGCTTTTAAGTAGAAAAAGAAAGAAAAGGTATTTTTACTCCTCCGTTCATTTTCCTGGAAGATTTCAATCTTTCAGGTGTTTTGATGGTAGGCCCTGATGCCCCGGCTTGGTGGAGTCTGGGTTTACCTGAGGGTGGTCAAGAAGGTAGGGTGGAATCTGTTTTAACCAGTTATCCTACCCAAGTGCCGTATTTTGCAACTATAATATGATGTTTGCCTTGCTCCAACACTGGGCAAAAAGGAGGAAGTGCCTCTTCCAAAGTTAGAAATGGTGCAAAAAGACGTGTAATTCGTTCTGGGAATTTGAGTAAAAGAAGCAGTGCCCACTTAAGTTTAGGCAAAGATCACAGAATCCTTTGAAGAAACTGACAGGGATTTCCAGAGATGGGGTGGGAGTGAGGGGAATCCTAGGGTGGGCATTTTATGCAAATGAACAAATCTGAAATGTAGTACAAATCCGGTAGAGTAAAACTGACAGCTCTGACAGTATTGACAACATAAATATATGTTTGAACACCGCACTTTCAGACACTTAACCGATGAAGCAATAAAAAAAATTTGACGACAATATTTCAAATAATCGACATTGATGTTTTGATACATCATTTTTATCCTCTGAATCGATCTCTCACACTCAGCTGGTCAATTTTAAGTAAAAATGGGCAGCAATTATTTGCACGTTGACTAATGATGACCTTATAACAATCTTCAATTAATTACAAGCAAACTGCGCCTTCCCTCAGCACTGGGGAGTGGGAGGAATTCTTCACCCTCCCTGCTCTTTGCCATTCTACTTTGCCGGCTTTTATAGAGACCGGTCCAGAGTTGAGACTCTGATTCAGAAAACTTAGAATGGCAAAGTTTCTAACACCTGTAGTAGCCACCTTTTAGGTATGTTAGGGCATGTGGCCTCATTTCGACTTCAAAGCAATAACCGGCTCTTAGAAAACACATTCATAACTGGCCTTCAGCCTCGTATATTAGTGGAGTAAGTGGAAGATTTGCTTAAAGCGAAGATTGAAGGTTTCTCTCAGGCTGAACATGAGGGAAAGGGAGGAAGAAAAGGATGAGAGGGAGAATGAGGAAAACAGAAATGAGGGAGGAATGGGAAGGGATGAGGGAAAGGAGAGAGAAACAGAGACTGTGAAGACCTGGAGCAGCCCTGTGATGAGACGCCTGGCAGGTTTGACCCATCTATCTTGGTCTCTGCCTCTTCTAACCTCTGTTAACATCGCGGAGTGTTTATAGGTTACCGAAAGATGCCTGCGACTCGGGTTTAGCACCACTGGCTTTCTCGCGTGGTGTGTGTTGACTGTGGGTTTCCTAGGGGGCTTTCCTACTTTCCTACTCCTGCTTTTGACACTTCTCTCCAGATTGTGCCTGTGTTTGGTGGGGATGTTGGGGAATTAATCTGATTAACTGAGGAAGAGAAAATGGGCAGGTGCCTTGCATGCAGACTGCAGACTGAGACGGTCCATTGGAAAGCTAGATCTTGGGGTGCTGAGAGCACGTGTTCCCCCGAAGTCCCATTCCTTTGGCAAACACTTGGTCCCCTGCCTGCTGTCCAGTCCCTGAGGTGCCCCCCTTTCCACTCACTCCGGGTGCCCAGCCTTCAGACCTCAAACTTAGCCCGGACTGTGCTGGGCGGGAAAGTCCAGTGTCTTGTTTCTTTCCAGCAAACTTCCCAATTGTAGTTTTAAGCCCCTTCAAAACACCGCCCGTGGAGACCGTGGGACTTGTCAACACGTTTAACACCGCTGAAGTGCTCATCAAAGGGAGAAGATGGACGTGAGCCACGCTGGCTCTGGACTGGAAAGCCTGCAAGATCTGGGTGGCCAGACTGCCATCTAGTTGCAAAGGCTAAGGTGCTGGCCGGTACAGGGTTCGCTGTCTGCCCTGGAAATAGAAAAGGCACAGAAGGGGCAAAGAAAGAACTGGAAATAGAGTACAGAGAGCAGAAGAAACAAGAGATAGTGGAGGAGGAAAGGATAAGGGCGCGGGAAGGAGAAACTGACAGCGTGCTCGGTGTGTTTGGAGCCCCGCCAGATAGCGCTAGAGGGCTACTTATTGAAACTCGTTCTTCCCGCGACACAGGGAAACAGCTAAAACTGGAAGAAATAAGACAGGGAAAAGCAAAATGCAGCAATTCTATTCCATCCATTTTAAAATAAATAAAACTGTAGATTGCTTTAATAGTATTATTTCCAGGGAGAGAAGTCTATAATAGAACACCAAGGGGTAAAAAAGCAAAAAAAAATAAATAGATAAAAATAAATACAAAACAAAAGCAAAAAACAATAGGTTGTGGTGGTGATGGGGAAAGGGGATCCCAAGGAGCCCCTTCCCTCTGTAGACGCCAGCTAGAAACAACACAAAGCAAGGTAACAGGTAAGAAAGTAAGTAAGATTCTTTCTAACTTTTTGTTACACTGCTGGGAAGGTCAAAAACAGTTCACAAGGATGAGGGGCGGTTTAAGGAGAAGAGACGTTTTAAAAGTAGTAAGTGGCTCCAAGGGGCAGAGTGGGGACAAACATTTATTAGAAGCACTAAATGAACTATGTATAAAAAATTCCAACTTTCAGCCAGCAGCAGGACCAAGGCAGAAGACAGCCCCGTGCCTTTGTCCCAATAAGACTAGGCTCAGGGCGGTTTCTGCAGAGCCACGGAATCCTTGGAGAACAATTTACAAACACCCTGGGAAGCCCGGAGAAAGGAGAGGGACTTCAAAAACTTACCCTCCTTTAGAACCCAAAGGAAAGCAGCATGGAGGGAAAGGAGACAAGTGGGAACAGAGGTAGGGTACAGACAGAGAAAGAGAGAATGTGGATGGTGCCTTTTGAGGATTTTTGTTTGTTTGTTTCTTTGCTAGGTTCAGTAATCCAAGGAAATAAATATCCTTCATAATGATACTTTTCTTTTATAGATCAACTTCATTTGTCAAAAAATCCTGGCGTTTCCCATGTTTAACCTCCTATTTTAACCCTGAACTCTTCTTTGACCCAAGAAATCCTCTTAAGTCAAAGGAATAGGTCATCTTTCTTCAGACTGAGGAACAGAACCTCCCCAAATCAAACACAATCTCAGGGTTTTTTTTTCTTACATAAAAGTCTCCTTAATACAAAATATTCCAAATCAAAACATTAACTGAAGTTACAAACAAGATTAAGGCTGGATTTACTTGCTCGCGTAGTAAAGCATCAATTGTTCTAACTGTTGTAAAGAAGACAAAAGGGATTTAAATCGTGATTTTAATACACAGATTAACACTTCAGGACCTCACAGTTCCGAGGAATTTGGAGTTATCTGTGCAGAGGACCTGGAAATTGGGGGGGGGGGCATATAAAAAGAACAGCCACAAATACCACCTCAAGAAGCCTGAGCAAGCTCAGCTCAACCCAAGTCCAGTTTAGAAGTGCTACTTCAAATGAACTCCCCTCCCGAAAGCCAATGCCATTGGACTACAGAACTAGGGGCTTACATTAGTCTGTTAAATCTTTAATGTTACCTATAGTAACATTTCACAAGGGATCAAAAGAAGAAAAGGAGAAATAGAAAGGAGTGCTTTTCAGAAGTCTAGGGGATGCTTCAATAAGAAAGGAGTGATTACAAACAGACTCTTAAATTTGAGAGGCCCAATTCTCCTTCTCATTCACCCCCCTTCAGCACCCCCCCTTTCACCTCCTTTTTAATTCAATGTTCCCACCCCCCACTCCATAGCTAAGTAGCTGACTTAAGATTGTGAAGAAATAGGTTTTACCAACCATATTTGTTCTGACGCACTTGTAAAATGCGATTTGTAAGAGAGTCTTTAGCCTTCTGATTGTCTTTGAATTGTTTTTACTGAAACAGATCTTTTGCAGTTAATGAGTCCCCACACAGCTGGACAGCTCCTCACGGACACTGAGAACTCTAACCCCAAAATGACCCCAATTTGACACCGCAAGATGAAATTTTACCGCCTGTTAAAACCATTTCCAGCCTGGCAGAGGAGGAGGAGACTGTTGACTGAGGTGTGCAGTGTGCCTGTGACCCCCATCTCTGGTTTGTCTCTGGGGCTGCCCCACCTATTTCCCTTCACCTCAAATGTGGGAGAGTAAATTAATCCACGACCAGGGTGTGGAGTGCCGAGCTCTGAAAACACGGACGGAAAAGAGAAAGTATGGACACCTCGCTTCTGTGGGATGGCTTCTACCAGACAGGGAAATCAAGGATGGAAAGCAGGCAATCAGTCCATAACTAGAAGACCCCCTTTGCAGTTCTACTATTAATAAAATACCCACAAGTCCTTTGAAGTCATCACAGTAACCAGGAGAGATACACTGAACCAACTCCAGTTTCATCTCCCATGTGGTGTAGTGTAGCGGTGGATTTTAAAACTAACATTTAAACTAATAGTTTTACCAATAGCATGCATCTGAGCAACAAATCCCTTTTTAGTTGCTAGGAAACGGCACCTCCTTTTAGATAAAGTGTATTTCAGAGCCATACAGCTGTTCTTCAGTAGTGTGCTATTTCCAACCATCCCATACTTCTTAACTAAAAATCTCGTTAAAAATTATTGTTTTTAAAAAAAATATCTTAAAATACCCTTCCTTTCTGCCCCCTACATTTAACAGATTGTCCTCCTGTTTCCTTCGACAAAATACATAAGAAGTTGCCTAGTGAAAGGGGAAGAGAGGGATTTAGGTTAAAGATCCTCTGCACTGCCCATCGTAGGAAGCGGTTTATGCTTTCCTTTTATAAAACCCCAAATCACCACTAGCTAATCAAACTATTATTTCTTCAACAATTGCTTTAAAATGCAGAAATAGTCAATTTGTCTGAATTTTTACTCAGGTAGAAATCTTATTGCTGCTATTTTTAACGCTAGTGAAGTTTTGCTAAATAAAGTTCACCGGGATGCTAAATCGCTTTATTATATCAGTGGGATAAGGGGTGAGTAGTGGTGTAAAAAAAAAAAGAAAAAAAGAAAAAGAAAAAAAGGGTTAAGCATGCTTAGACTAAAAGACAGAGGTTTCTCAAGAACTTGCTCTTGGCAAAAGCGTTTATCTCTCGGAAACTGGAGTTCTTTTGAAAAAGAAACTTTTTACCTAATCTGGACTTCAAAAATAGCAACAATTGTACTGGCGATAGTAAATAGTCAATGTTGAAATTAAGAATAATTAGAAGAGTCAAAACTGAGTGTAAACTCTTCCAGCCGCCTTGGACCGACAACTTGGACCCATTACCATCCACAACTCTGCGAGGCAGAAAATAGTGGTTAGTCAGGCCAGAAATTCCCCCAAATTTGTCTCTCTGTCTCTCTCTATCCCTAGGCGGCTAAACTGAGAACGTTTAATTGCCCCCCAGCCCTTGAAATAAAAATGTGGAGACAACTTTTCCTTTTCTTTTACTCACCTTTTCTTATGTGTCGACGAGTAACAGCGTCAAATGAAGTGGATATTTGTAATCTTGGAGCTCTTCTAGGGAGAAAAAAAAAAAACAGGGGGAGGGGGAGGGGAAAGGACCCTGTGGTCCTTCAGGTTTCAGAAGGGTCGGGTGTCTTAGGCTTGAAGCCAGGGAGGAACAGAGACAGAAAGCCTAGGCTTGAGTCTGCTCCCAGAGCCCGCCGTCCCTGCTTTGGCCTCTGGAGTCAACCCCGCGCGGGCCGCGGCCCCTCTCCCGGCGCGCTCTCCGCGCCTCTGCCAGCCCCTTCACACTGTCTTTATATGTGAGGGCCGATTTCCCGCAGACATCATTGTTATGATGGCTCATTTAATCAAACTGTTTAATTGCTCTGGTAATCACTATCATCATCACAGGTGCTCAATCATTCATCATTTTTGGAGGGCTTTATTGACCTCCGGAGCTCATTCCCCAGTCCTAGGAAAACGAGGCCAAATTTCCTCAGACTCTGTAAGGAGTCTAGGCAAGCGGTGGTCTTAGCTAGTTTGGGATGCTTGGAAGCTCACGAAGAAACCAAGATGCAAAGGAGGGTCAAAAAGAACGC
>JAQHUG010000101.1:3882327-3943456 GCA_028555095.1 Dicrostonyx torquatus | reverse complement strand
GGGGGGGGGGGGGGCTTGGGTGTTAGCAAATGCTCTTTTTGATAGGATGGTTTCTGTCTTTCCTGGTTTCTTTCTGTGTGTGATCAAGGCATCAGAGATAGCTAGAGACAAGACAGTTAGCAGGAGAGGAAGGAATGGAGCAGGCACATAGGGTGGGAGGGATGAGAGCAAGAAGAGAACTGGAAAATGGGGGCTTAAATCTCTCCCAGAGAAGACAATCCTGAGAATTCCTGGCAATTTTGCACTGTATTAACAATAAAAGGAGTGAATGAACGCATTACAATTCTGAGGACTTTTAGCTCATAGAAACTTATTGTCAGAATATGGACTTATTGCCAAGTGCCTGAAGCATCTCTATAATAAAGGACAGCAACCTCGATGAACCAATTTTTTACACTGTATTACAGAAAGCTGAAGGAAATTAAGATTGAATAACCATAGGTTAGTGATTACACTTTAACACTTCAACAGTTGGTGACTTAGAAGATGCCCATGGATGGCAAGCCAGGAAAGGAGATTTCTATTCTCTCTGTTTTTAATCCTATTTTGGAACTCATCTAGTGAATCTGATGGAGAGAAGAAAAAGCATATGTAGTGATGCTCAAAATCTGAAGAAGAAGAAGAAGAAGAAGAAGAAGAAGAAGAAGAAGAAGAAGAAGAAGAAGAAGAAGAAGAAGAAGAAGAAGAAAGAAGAAGGATTGCAGCTGGCAGGGCTGGTAGGGAAGGCAAGAGTTTCGAGTTTAAAGAGTAGGTGTGAATAGCAGTATAATTTTGGGAATGCAAGCTGGGAGGTGGAGGACAGAGTGTCTATACATTCATTTGAACTCACAGCCTAAACAATACAGGCCGTAGTCTAGCTGAAATATTAACAGCTTCTAGGAGTTAAACAGGCATTGAGGTTTGAAGGCAGTTTCCAATCCCCACCCCCAAATTCCTGAGTATGAAGGGGAGGTGAATTGAACTACCTGAGGAATAACAGCTTTTCTGTGAGTTCTCTTCTCCCTCTACCAAAAGTTTTGAAAAAGAAGCAGCCATTGATTTGAAAAGTTAACCTTTGCACTACATGAGACAGCAGTCTACAAGTTTCCAATAATGAAAGAAAACCATAGCGTAGGATGATACAGAGTAAATGCTGTGCTGCTAAAAACCCCTGCACTTGTCGTGATCTTTACCTGTTTCCAAGGTGCTGGGGGAAGTGGTCTGGGGTTTTGTACCTTGCAAGTGTTAAGTGAGATCATAAAGGTCTAGCAGCTGTTGGAAGTTCCTTGGCTTCTCTGTGTCTCTGCAGTGTGTGTTCTTGTGGCTCAAGAGGAGTGTTCACGTCATAAATATTTACTTGTTTTTGCTCTTTACTTATTTTCATCACCTTTCTGTTTCTGACTTTGTATACATTTGTATTATGGGAGTGGGGACAGAGAGGGCTGTATCTGCTGGTTCGGAGCTTAAGAGGTCCTTAGTTGCTTCTGCATCAAAAGCTTTTTTTTTCTCTTGTTATTTTGTGGGGTCATGACTACTTGGTTTTCTACAACAGTTTCTGGACAATGGTTTTTCTGGTGGATGTATGGGGTTAGGGGGTGCTGATGTTTATGTAGAAGAAATAAGATAAACTAGGCAGTTTAGGGGGTTGGCTGATATACAACCCTGGCTAATTTGTGAAGCTATCGTAATGTAATATTTAAATACAGACTCAAGAAGGAGGTGGTACCTAAGAGAATAGTGCTTGAGTAATTTAACAATCATCATCTTCGGATAAAAGAGTCAACTGGAGCATTTGTTGCTACCCTTTCAAGCCCCCAATCAAGTAAATATGACAACTGATTTATTTTGAATCCACGAGGGCTTGCCACCTCATTGGGCGTCATAATTTAAAGCCTTTTATTTCCTAGAGATCTGAACTACAGCATTTTTGCTTTAGCCCCCTGCTATTTGTTTTGAAATGAAGCAATAATTTGTTCCACCAGCATACTGTGTGGGAAATGGAGAGGTCTGCCACATGCTTGTGTTTCATGCGGGACGAGCAAGCAAACCTTGAAAGCTCTGCAGCCTTCTAGGTACCATGGGCATATTGACTACATTTGTTCCTAGGCCACCCCCTCCTGCCCGACAAAGGGCATCCTTCTAAGGCTTTTCACCTGTTCCTACAAACTTGTCATCCCGCAGCCCCTCAGTCACAAGAGAGGGAAAAGACCACAGAACCCTTACCTGAAAGTGATGTAAGGGGGACATTTTCAGCATATAAATGTGTTCAATTTGAGTCATCAGGTTTATTTTTTTTCATTTGCTTTGATATGCATATTTAATGCCTTGCCCCAGGCTGGATCTCATTTGCTGCACACTGGTGCAGGGTGATGATCAGCCACTTCAGAAGGGCCCAGACAGCGTGTTGTTTTCCCTGTTTTCTCTGTTGGCCCACTATTCTGATCTGCTGAGCTACGTCGTGGTTTTATTTGCGCATGAAATGCCGTGAGCGGTTCAACTTATTGGCTATGAATAATGACAGCTAAAAAAGGAGTGTGGTTTCATTTATTGTGTGCCAAGGTTTCTCTTGTGGAGGTGACAGTTTGTGACAGCTGTTTGACACCCCAAAAACACATACACCTCTATCCTTATTAAGTGGTATCAAGCTACACTGTGCGTTCATGCGCATGTGAGTGTGTGTGTGTGTGTGTATCTATCTATGTGTGTGAAGAGAGAGCGAGGAGAAAGAGTCAAGAAAAAAATGAAAGACTAACTTTGTAGTTCCATGCATTGAAAAACAATGAAAAACCTATCAAGGGAAGGATATTAAGCACAATATAGTTTTCCATTTTCTTATTAAAATACTTTAAAACATAAATGAATGAAGGCTGTTGACTGAATAAATATCTTCAAGGCTAGTATTCTCAGCAGACGTTTAGGAATGCCTTTTATGTACTATGAGCAGATATTGTGCTACTTTCATCTTCTATCATGCCATGTAAGTTTTCTGATACGACATAAATGCATTAGAAGAAGATTCATAATGGTTTTACATTCAGTGAGGATACTGGGTTTGTTCACTTATTATTAGCAAACATGATAAGGGGAAGTTTGGAACCAAGGATAAAATGAAGTGTGCAACTTTGGCTGCTGTACTGTGTTAAGTCAATTCATGAGGAATGCCTTTTATTTTAACCATAGGATGTATTTTATCTCATCATCTTACTAGAGCATAAGGATAGTTGTTGCAGGTAGCAAATGGCTATGATAGTATTTTTCAGAATACTGTTGAGGGGAAAATAGATAATAATCAAAGGAAACTCAACTGTGTTTTCCAGCTGCAGCTAATGTTAAGTTACCCAGACATTCAAATTTATCATGTTTAAAACAAACATGTCAAGAAAACTTTTTTTTTTTTAAAGTTTCAACTTGGAAACTGTCGTAAAGTAATTGTGTTTTTCTAGACTGTTGAGGTAAACTAAAAAAAATAAATAATATCCAAATTTTCTATTTTATATAATTTGAGATAAACTTTTCAGATATAGTACAGATAAGTATGTATCATCATAATATTTATGAATGAAGATATTCTATATTTTTATATCAAGTTTACATGTTCAAATATACTTGTTTGAAATATATTCTTTTAGCTACACGTGTTTGCAATGCATATGGTTATATAGTTATGCCATTTCTGTTTATGGTAGCAAACACCTCCATTTATTTTCTTTGAAAGAAATAAGTAAAGAAAATAGAGTTATGTGAATTAATATGAATTGGCAGGTACCTTAAAATTGGTTGGCTCTGATAACATCATAAGAAAAATGACATTTTATTTTCATTTCTGTGCTGTAGTTTCAATGAACATATGCTACTATTGTTTTGCATTTCTGAATATGTCAAGTATATTTATGTCGCCACAGATTTTTTTTTTTGAATGGGTTAGGTCAGAAGAGAGAATTACCAGAATCTTGCTCTTGACAGAAAATGGTCAAGTGCTGGTAAAGAAAATCTATTATTACTTGAAAAACTCGAAGTGATGGCAGCAGCGAGGAGAGGTTTGAGTTTGAGTGCTTGGTCTATTGAAGATGAAGGGAGAATAATGAGACTGGATATTAACATTAATAACATGAGTGATTTCTTTTGTCTCTTAGTTTTTCACACTGAAGTGTGATATTAGGTGTTAGGCTGTGCTTTTTATTCAAAGCCGCTGGGACCTAATTTTGGGAAGTTTTACTTTGGAACTCAGGGTCCCTTCTTAAGGACCCTGATAGAAGACATGGCTTTGTGTAGTCTGTTTCTGCTGAAATTTCTGCTTGTTGGTAGCGTTCCTGTTTATTTCTCATCAAGAATATTTACATCATTTAAGTTATTTAGGTTGTGCAGTTGGAGTATGTCTTCAGTATAAATGTGGTGACATGGATCCTAGGAATATTTGACAGTCACGTAGACATTCAGAATGCTATGAGAAGACTCGGTGTTATTTGACGTCATTGTCTTGGCTGTTTATGTACCGACTGGTCTATGAGATATGCCGACACACTTCAGAATCATAGAAAGCATTTTCTAACGCTCACTGGAGTAGCAAATGTGTTTCTGTCTTTGAGAGTCCACCATTCATTGGAGCAATCATTTGCGAAGGATGTTTCCCTTGTGTGAGATGTGCCTATGCGTTAATTCCCAAAAACTGGTGCAATGTTGCAAAATGCTGAGGCAAAGTCTCCAGCTTGAATTACATATTTAAAGACTCTGGCTTCTAAAAGCCCACACTGGTGTCCTGAGTTCTTGGTCAACATCACAATCAAAAAGTTGAAGTCCCAGCATTTATCCCAGCCCTTCCATGAAGGTTTTTAACTTGTGGATTTGCATGCCCAAGGAGAAGAGTGCTTGTATCTTTTTAAAAGAGTTCTGTCCACACTGTTAACTAGAACTTAAGAGACTGTAAAGGCATAGGACATAAGTAATTTCATATTAACTGGAAGGATGAACACAAATATACCTTCCTTTCATGGTTTAAATGTGTCTAGTCAGATGAGTCTGTGTACCTCTTCAGTGAATGAGCATGTCTTTGACTGCGTTTTCCGCTACTGTGTAGCTATGAATGCATATCTTAAATTACTTTAACTGTGTTTTCATGCTTCTTATATACTTCTCAGTTTTATGTTATATAGTTATATGGGTTTTAGAAAAAATATGCTGGCTATTTTTAAAGTACTTTTCAAAATGGACATAAGTGGACATGACCTTGAGAATTATCTTGTATGACTTCATAATTCCAAAGAGATAAATGACATGTCCAAAAGGACGTCAATGAAGCGATCACTCCCGGTCACATGACCTGTTAGAGGTGGCCCCAAGAGTTGATTCTATCCTTCTATCTTCTCCCCGGTCCCACAAGCAGAGAATAACTTTTCATATGGAGTCGAAAAACAAGAGCTCAGTTTATTTTTGTCAATTCTTAAATGCAATAGTGGCTCCTGTTTCCTTCAAGCCTAAGACATTTTACTTTTATGGTTTTATTTGGAAACGCTTGTGCATTTTACCCCGGTGACCCCGTGAATGAACTGTGCACTGTGGGGAATACTTTGATACAGGAAACACTACCAATTGGCTAGGACTTATTGAGTATTATCCTATAGGCAGGGCCCTCGCAGAAGTGCCCTTCTGGTTTGAAGTATAATTGCAGCCTATCTGCAGCCTCAACAAAAGCAGCACACGGAGGATTCGCCTCTCGTGCCCAGAGACTCCTGTCCTCTCTGTTCTCTTTTCTAGATTTAGCAAAATTCAATGATGGTGCTAAATCAATTTTTTTTTTAACTTTCAAGGGAGAAAACACTGGCAGGATTGTGTTTTCTAGGGAAAGCCCTGTGCAAATGAGAAGCCAAGAAGAGCAGCGGAGCGCTCTCCCGTGGCCCCGCTACTACAAGCTCTGCCCATATTGTCTCTTGCTTTTATATTAATTACAACTTGCATTATCAGCTGTGAGTCTGTAGCCCAGCAAATAGAAAAAACTGCCCCTGGAGACGGAGCTTCTTGTATCTATTTCCCATCTCCTATTGTGCACTACTCGGTATTCACTGCTTTTCTCCTGGTAACCCTGCTCTTTAACACAATTATATAGAGAACAAGGGGAGTGCCATCTTTGACTCCCAATTATTAAAGCCGTTGGGAATAGAAACATGTTCCCTCCTTGCCCTGGGGTGTCTTCATGGTATTTTTGGCTGGAGAACAGGACATGTATTATGGAATGTGTATACTCGAGTTCTCATCTACACTGATGCACATAGGAATCAATTCTCTTTTGTATTTTCTACATATGTCATATGTTTTTACATGCTTTTGGATATCATGTTGGTTCAGGATTCACTCAACTTCTGCTTATAATTTGGCAGAGGGCCAGTTAGTTATTCTTGAAGGATGCAAACTTGGAAACTATCTAGGGGGTGGGGGAAGGAAGCTGTGCTGTACACAGTATTTCCATCTAAGACAAACACAGTATATGGGCAATGCTTTATGTTGTCTATGTAGGTTGTGGGTTTTTTTAAGTTGGTTTTTTTTTTTTATGGCGAAGGATGAGTTTTTGTTTATGTTGCTCAGATTACCCATGTGTGTCTTTATATATGATCACACCACTACCTGTAGCTTTATATAGACATCTTGAGGTGAGTCTTTTCCCCAGAACTCCCAAAGGGATCTGTCTGTCCATCCTTCTTCACACTAGATGACTAGCAGGAGGCTCCCCTCAGTGTGCTTCAGTCCTTCCGCTGAAGGTAGCTCAAGAGACACCAAGGAAATGTGATATTTTTTTCAATAGAGTATGTTTTTGAGAAGTGAGGAGGAGAAGAAGGAAGAGATAAGAGGGAGTGGCAGATAGGAGAATTTGATAAAATTTGGTGACCACACTGAAAGTCAAAGACCTGACTTGGTTGGGGCAGCCCATTGTTCTAGTAATATTGACAAGTGTGACTTTTGAAGATACCTGCTCCCGAAAACCACGGAGAGAGAGATACTAAATTATGAATTAATGAGGCTTGACTTTAAAGTCCAGCCCAGGCCTGGCTGAAAGGAACACAGCCGTGTTTTTTAGCTACAGGAATCGGTTGGGCAAAAACCAACCATGCCAGTGCTTAAACCGAAAGAGCTGTCCCAGCATCATCCGAACGATTATATAATCGTGTTGGACGACATTTGCCTTGAAACATAGTTGAGGTGTTAGTGGTTAATTATTGTAATTTTCATGAGGGATAAGGAGCTTTTATAGCAGCCGCCTTAATAAAAAGCCTGCAGTGCATAAAATGAACCTCACCGGCTGTGTACCCTGTAAAGTTTGCTTAGGGAAAGTGTCCCGCAGTCCACACTGCCGCAGAGTAAGTACACACCATGCCTCCCTCTCTTCCATCCCCTGCTGCAATTCTTCTAGCCTTTCAGCTGATCCCCAAGCAGTAAATATCTGCCACGAAGAGATTGCAAAGCAACAGATAACTCGGTCTAATATATTCTTCTCACTTTCATTTCCAAACCAGTTGTTTCTTCCTTCCATCCTTCCTTAACTTCTTTACTTCCTACCTGCTGTCTTCCCTCCCTTCCTTCCCTTCTTCCCTTCTTTCTTTTTTGATGCCAGATTTTGCTGCGTAGACTAGATGGGACTCAAACTCATGGCAATCCTCCTGCCTGAGCCCCTCGAATGCTGGGATTATAGACATGTGCCACCATGCCCACCTAATTCTTTCATCCTCTTTTTCCCATTACATCTTTATTGTACAGATTTGAACCTGGGCTATATTTAAAGTCACGATTTCTACTCAAGGCCTTAACTTTGAGTCGATGGCTTGCCTGGCGATGTCTCCAGCAACACTATTTGACATTGATATTGTTGATCACAGAGATCTGGATCATGTCTTCATCTGCCAAAATTCCAAATATTAAAGTACAATATGTTTATAGGGGGAAACACCCGCCGCTGTTGTTCCAAGTATGAGCATTTCCTTTGGTTTCTGGTTTTATTTCAGTAGCACTATGTGCTGTAGGTACATTATGGGCTTAGTCTTGGGGAAAATGACAGACCGACTGTTTTTCTAATAAACCCTGTGTCCTGTTATCATACCAAGATTCGTTTCACCTAGCCACGTGGGTTGTAGGTGGACTATGCTTGCTCTGAACTATTGTTTACCAATTCTAGTAAAAAGTGCTGCTGTGCTCTGAGAGATTGCTGTGTCTTTAAAGTTTTGTCCTGCACCATCTACTCCAACCCCTAAAGAATGCTCTTGCCTGTAGGTCCACAGATTTAGTCAAAGTCATAGCACATAGGTGACAAGTGTACAGCTTTGGCCCCAAGGCTGCTGTGTTTCATGTGTGGCTCCTGCTCTCCCTGTCTGCCAGAGGAAATTCCATCTCTTGCCTGCCTTCATGTGGTGCTGATAAAGTCCTTCCTGTACATTAGAATTGCTGTTTCCCTTTAAGCTACAGTGGTGGTATTGGGAATGATCAGGAAAGGGGAGGGGAAGCAGGAGAAGAATATATTAGCAAAGTAGCATGAGCTGGTCCCTCCTGGTTTGCCTTGCAGACCTTCGAGGTTCTCCCAGAGGCCATTGCTCAGTCACTTAAAGCGAAAGTCTCAGCGTGCTGGCAAAGTGGAGAGCAGCCCACATCGGTTTCGTTTTTAAAAATTACCATTTGTGCCAATTAAAGCAGGGTTTGATGGTTAATGAGGCACTGATGCCATGGTTGATGTTGTCCCTGTCATTCAGATAGTCTACCTGTTGATAGCATTTGGAGCGTTCAGACACACTGTTTGAAGGCAAGGCATTTGAAAGTGTAAAGGGTTGTCCCATCACCCACTGTTGACCCTGTACTCTTTTGAAGGGGGTATTGCACTTTGTGGAGGCTCATAGTCTGGTGCATTTTGTGTCTGAGAACACCAGGAAAATGTGTCCTGCTTATAAGAGAAAAGTTGAGAAAGACATTTTAAGGCAGTTTCCCCTCACACTTCAGAAGTTAACTTTACTGAGGTGTAAATTTGCGTCTAATAGGATGTACACACTTAGAAGAGATATGTCCGATTTAACAAATGTACATACTGCTGGAACAGAAGAAGATGGCATAGAGTAGCATGCCTGTGGCCGCTTTTGAAAATACTAATATGTACATATTTTTTTTCTCCCACTGTGCCTGTCTGTCTTCATGGTTCCTCATTTATGGCTCAAATGGTAACTGTGGGAAAATTCCTTGGCATCCTGACATCAGAACCCTTCATCCTGGCGAGACCACGATGATGCCACTTCAACTCACTCAGCAGGCACCCCGGGACCCTCCAGCGGGGGCCATGCTTCCCAGAGTGGCGACAACAGCAGTGAGCAAGGTAAGAAGCTATTAATTTTCTTTGTGCCAAAGTAGGCACGACCAAAATAACTTCCGCATTTCACGGTATCAGTCCATGTAAACAGGAGAGGGGAAGGTAAGGATGTAGAGAGTTTACCAACTGGTTGGTAGGAAGACGGGGTTCCTCTTGTTACTTTATTTAAAGACTCAGAATGAGTTATCTAATCTTTAAGTCCACATTGCAATAATAATTGATTGGTTCTGCCAATTCTCTTACAAATGTGGTTATCTACACTACTTTGGTGAATATCAGAAAGATAGACCTACCTACCTGTTATAATCCAGTAGTTGGACTATAAGTAGGATATTTGCTTGTAATATGTACTATAGGACTTCTGTATAATTAAAGCAACCATGCCTCTAAAGCTTGTAAGATGCAAAAATCTGTTCTTATTAACTCCAGAAATACTGGCCTGAGATGGGGGAGGGTTGAAGAGATTTATACAGACTCTTATTTTGGGAAGATGGATTTTAAAATTCTTCAATATTGCTTGTCCCTGCCTCTATATAACTGACATAGTGGCCTTTGTCTCAAATTTAAAAAAAAATAGAGTTTCAGAAGTCAGGGAGAGCAGCTACAGATGTCAAGGAAGCCTTCTGCAATTTGGAATGAATTTTACCATTTACAACAGGGAACAGTTATATATTGGTAGGAATGACTCTTCTATGGATAAAATGATTATTTAAAGGAAGATGCATTACTGAATGTGGTCCAGGAATGTGTATAGATTTTACTTTTTAATATTTTACATTAGATGGTGTCTGATCTCTTAGGTCTATTTTATCTCTATTATGTTTCTGTTTATGGCCACAATATTTAAGCATTAGACAGGCTTCCAAGTAAAATACTGCTTTACAGGTTGAGCTGTAATTATACAGGACATTTCAAAGGGAGTTGCTGGTGTGCTGTGAGTATCTACCCTCCTCCATGTTTCTGGCCAGGGATTCTGAACTTCTGAATTTCCAAGTGAATCTAGAAAACAGGCCTTTCTAGGATGTCTTTTACCTGTAGGTGAATCCTAGTCAGAATCTGTCTTTTTAAACAAGTTGTGGCTCACAGATGAAGCACTATCAAATGGCAAGCTACAGGAGAACTTGTGATATGTATATATATGTATTGGTTTGAGTGCATCAGAAGGACTGTTTGTAAAATAAACTTCATTCTAACACATTTTGAAGGTATCGTGTACTTAGATTCAATAGCGGATCTGCAATACAGAGGTTTAACTGTGGTTCCAAGTGACCTGGGTCAAATGCAGAAAGCTTTCAATCATTCAGTCCTCTCCACTGCCCCAAGTTAAGCCACCACAAAGGGGTGAAATATCTATTAATAAAAACAAAACACCCTCAACATTGCAGGAACTTGGGGGGGGCACAGGGAGAGAAGGAGAAGCAGACTTAATGGCCTAATGAGGCTATCTTCCAGAAACTTCTCCTGTGTGAGGCTCCCTCTGACCTTTCACTTGGCTCAGGAGCCCAGCGCTTCATTTTTCACATTCTTGCAATTACGTTAACGCTTCAAGCATTTCTGACTCCATGTCAGCTAGCGACACCAGGCATAACTCAACACTGTGAGTTTTTCTCTTCTCTGTAGATTCATTAACAGGTCACCAAGGTCTCAGCTGAAATTTAAAACTGACTGGTTCTGTTGGGTTAGTTGAGTTATGGTGAGAGGGATAACAGGAAGAGAGAGAGAGAGAGAGAGGGAGGGAGGGAGGGAGGGAGGGAGGGAGGGAGAGGGGGAGAGACAGAGACAGAGACAGAGACAGAGAGTGGGAGAGAGAGAGAGAGAAGACAGGAGAGGGTTTTGGAGCAAGGAATAGCTACCATAACAGACAAAGCATGAAGTTTTATCATTTTAGGTAGTTGGTTTTGTTTTATTAAGGATTTTTGGTCAAGAAAGAGAAGACATGTAAGACATCCTCCAGGGAGAAACAAGACACTGAGCTCCCCTTGCAGTGGGTAGCCGCACCCACTTATCCCTTGCTGAAGGATTTGATCCCCCAAGCATTTTGTTCCTTTAATCATATCTCTGTGGGATTAAAGAATGGACACGGTGGCTTATGCATGTGAGCACTAGGGAGGCTGTCTCCCCCCACACGCCTCCCCCGCAACTGTGTTAAAGTTTGAGAGAAAGTGGGGAAAGTTATTGTTTCTGTAAAATGGAGAATTTTTCTACCTGGCTCACCACCGTGTTAGTGGTTATTAAAATGCGTGCGCCAAGGTGTTCTGGGGTTTTGTTTGTTTGTTTGTTTTGTTTTGTTTGTTTCTGACAGCAGACCCTAAATTTTGAAGGCCGGACTTAAATATGTTTTGCTCCCATAATCTTTTAAACATGTTTTCAAGATATTTTGCTACTTTGTTCCACCAAAAGGCTCCGAGTAGCTTTCAGGGGGAAAGATTAATTATCTGCTGCAGGGCAAAGTCAGCAGAGGTATTGACTGAAATCACATATGCTTATCATAGGCTAGATCTTACGGTTGATGTAGAATGGAAAAGCTGAGAGGGAAATTTATGTTCTTCATATTAAATATATCATAATGTTTCATTGGAATCTAGGTTTGCAGTTCACAAGAGACTTCCTTACTTCTTCAGAATTTATTAGCACAACAGGCATATGGAAAACTGTAAAATGATTCAATTTCAAAACAAATTATGATAAACAGATGAAATAGGGATGAATTGTACTAAATACAATGTTTTCATACACATTTTAAATTAAACTTTAATAGCCATATGCTATAAAACAATACATGCATTTATGTTGCTTTATAATTTTTGTGAATATTTTTACGATAAGGATTCTAACAAATCTATACCTTGGAGCCTAAAAGCACCTCATTCTATGACCTGATACTGAAGAGCTATAGGCGGTACACAGACGAGGGGTTTTCTTTTCACATAGGTGTTTGCATGATAAACCGAAACGAGAAAAAAATGATATTTTTAATATCGTAAGAAATGAACCTGGAAAATTTGCAGTCTGACTGTCTTTCCAACCACACACCAGTCAACTGTATAAATATGAAGCCGGCTTTTCATTCACTAGGTTTTCTGTTTTCGAAAAGCAGCCAAAGGGAGGGCGTTTGTCTTGTTAGTCGCATTCGAATGAGGAAGGAAATCTGGTTTTTCAAAGACAGAATTAGGGTACAGACTCCGGGGCTCTGGGGCAGTAACTGCCTGTCTTTGTGCCTGACTTCCTGTCAAGTAAAATGGGGTTTGATACTAAGGGCTGGGGTCCCTAGTTCTGTACCTACTGATTCTAAAGATGCTTGTGTTTCACCGTGTGCCTTGCCAGAGTGAAGCCTAAGCAGCAGCCTCCTTGTTCCTAGAGCACTCTGAGAGCCTTAGATAAAAGGCACAGTATATGTACAAAGTATTATTATTATTGATGGGTTTGTGTAGCTCCCATTAACGCTGATGTGAGCTACACGTGTGAATTGGCAAGAGACTAGACCCCTCAGTGTTTAGAGCACACGAAATTTACATTTTTTCCAGTGCTGTAATTGAGATGTTGACAAATTGGAGAATATTGATGAGCCTTTGTTTTAAGTATTTCGTGCCAAGTTTGTTTTATTTTTCCTGGTTTGAACAATGGTATGGGTTCAACAGCAGTGAATAAAGAGGGTAGAGGAAAGATAACTTTGTATTTCAATATTTTGATGTGCCAATATGAAATAAATTGTCTTAGGCAAATGGAATATGCTGTTTTAATCATTAGCTATGCATGAAAGAAAAATTGATGTTGACATCTTTGCTGTAAAATCGTTGTAATGGGGCCTTCCTTACAATTCATTTTTGTAAAATTCATTTTGTACATTTTGCAGCAATTGAACAATCCCTGCACTGTGAATAGGCAGGATTCCCAGAAATACCGAGACAGTTGGCCCAGTAACTGCTGAGCTCACAGTGCACACCACACACACGTTAACCATACTGTTGCCAGACCCAGATTAACCTAAATACAGGAGCATGCTAGCATCTATATCACTAATTGCTCAAGACCCTGGGCTGTACAAGCCCGCAGGGTTCCCCTTGACTCTGCCACCAGACCCCTCCATTGATGTCACTATCTATCATCCGGGCAACGAGGCTAGAATCCCACAGCTAGATGTTTATCTAGTTATCAGTCAGTTATTTAGCAACCGTAGTGTTGAAATCTACAAAGGTCCCCTTAGAAATGAATGGAAGCCTTTACAGTCAAACATACATAAGATACCATGACACTTTTGAGTTTACATTACGTTGCAGTTATGAAATAACATTTTCTCTGCTTTCAATATTCCAGTTATGTTATTTAAAGGAAGAAGGGGGAAACCCACTTACTGAGGTTCCTGAATATTCTCTGCTGGGATTTCTCATTCAGCCTAGGCAAACTCTGTCAATGGGATGTTTTCATAGTGGTGGCAATCTCTTTAAAATAACCCTAAATACAATATGACAGACGCCATCTGGCATCATCTTTTGCTAGTTGCTTTTAACTTTTATTTTTCCTAGACGTAAGTTCACCCCAAACTGGTCACTAACTTGTGATAAATACAATAGCATCTCCTTCCTCCTGATTGTTATCAACATTTTTTTTCTCTCCAACTGTAACTGACGGTTGGACGTGGCCAGAGAAGAAGCTAGTCTATATAAAATGTTCATAAGGTAATTCCTTTCTCCCCCCCAAAAAAAAAATTAAATAAAAATGAAAGCCATCCTTCAGTCATCAGCAAACATTTAGGTACGTTCCGCTGAAGCTCTTACGACATTTTAGATAGTCGCCATGAGCAATAAAATTCAAGTCTTCTAATAAATGCATGCTCTAGGAACATGCAACGGTTGCCCATAAAAGCTTAAAAGTTTTCTATAATTGCCATTAATTTTGAGTAATTTCATTCCTATATATATCAACTTACTCAAAAAATCCAGAATTGGGATTTCCAGATTTTTTTTTTTAACTTAGTCATGTAAAGGGATGTCTCCTGATGCCAGTTAGAGTTTAATTTAGAGTAGTAATTAAACTTGAATACTGCCTCATAAACAAAAGATAAACAATAAACCAGCCACGTTCCCTGCTGTTTCATAGCTTTCTTTCCCAGATGTTTTAGCCTGATAATTTTTACACAGTGAACTACCTAACATGGAGTTTTGTGGACAGAGGTCGAAATGTGTTTGGTTTTTTTCCCTCCTTTTCTCCTTTCTCCTCTTTTTTTCCCAGTAATTCTTTTTTGTCCCCATCCTCTAAAAGTATCATTTAGGGAATTTCCCATCACATACACACACACACACACACACACACACACACACACACACACACACACATATTCTGATAAAATAAATACTTCATGTAGATGTGTTCTATAGATAACTATTGTTTTTTCTTAGATATCACATATTGATTTATCTGATCTCCAATGTCTTTCGCCCTTAGAAAAGGAACATGTTTTCTTTAAGTCAGATTTGGGTGACAAGGCCTAGGAAAGACAGGCTTGACAATAAAGAGCCTTCTTTACCCCCTCTTCCCCTCCCATCCATGCACCCTCTACCAGGACTACTGTGTGGTTGTGTTTCTCTTCGGGTTCGTATGGTGTCTCTGGCCAGTTCTAGATCCTTTCAGTATCAGCCATGATTTTGCTGATTGTCAGGTATTAGTGGGCTGTTCAGTGTGGAAGCCATGTTATTTTCACTGGGTGGGGTAATTACTGAAAGCTGAGAATAGCTGCACTAAGACAGGGGGATACTTTCATGATCCCATTAGCATAAGAGTGGGTAAATTATTCATGCCAAGTGAGGATTCTATGGGGAAAAGTATAGTTAATGCACATAGTTTTTAAATGTATCCCTTTCTGGTCTGAGACTAAATTCTTGTTGGAATCAGTTCTCAGACATTTACGGGAAGGCTCTGGTGGCGTGTTAGATGCAGCGCATGTCTCTGTGTTTGCAGCGTTCTCAATAGAGACCATCTGGCAAAGATCCAAAAGGTGATTAAACAAAATGATCAGCTCTTGTTGCTGTGTTACATGTCCAATACTCTGGATTAAAAAACATGACCCACGACAGTCAAGCTAACGTCATGCTGCTTCCCCTTCCCCCTCCCCTTCCCGTATAAGAATTCAGATGGCCCACAAATGTGTGTGCCATCTTTGTGTCCTTATGGCCCATAATCATGAACAGGTTGTGCAAATGGTTCTTTCTGTAGCACTGTCTGTTCCAGCAGCATAGAAGCATTTCATATTAATTGGGTCAGTCTAATATTCATATTGACATGGGGAAAATTACTAAAATTTATTCTTATAGCAGACAATGAATATGTGTGCTTTCTGCCATGAGGGGAGTGAAGTCTGATGACTGCTTGTGCAACTGATTAATTTTTCCTAAAACTGGGGAAAATCAAAGCATGGAGAACTGTCAGTCTCTGGAAACAGTGCACAACCCTTTATAACTACACAAAACGGACGGGGGGGGGGCTCCCGGGGAGCGTGTGGAAGGGAGCGCTGGTGTTAACACCGTAATCAGGATGAATTTACAGTACCATTCTGAAGAGCCCTCCCTCCCCATAAACAAGCTGATAATCACAGGGAAGCTGACTTCCAATTAGCTTTTCCTTCCCTCGCCCAGATCAGCATGTTTATATGTCTTCCTTAAGCTTGGATGTGTCTCTACTGAGTTGCTACAGCTCATGTCAAATTCGAAAGTTTGGAAATGAAATGTTTGATTATGAGGAACTGCTGCTAACAAGCAAGGTAAATTCAACCACTCACTTCACGATGGAGTTAAGGTAAAAAATGCCAAGATTTGTGACTAAGGGACAGATGTATCTTATCTGTGGGGTTTGCACCAAATGCCGAGCAGAAATATAAATTGAACAAACCAGACATTGTGAGGAGTGATTGAAGAAATATTGAGATGAAATCTTGGAATGAAATATATATGTATATTTATAACAATGCTGCGGATTGCTTACATGTCTCATTTGCATGAGCCTGAACTGTGATTTCATTAAGGGCAGTGGAAAGTATGTCAGCTAAGGCATTCAGAATACGACACCATGACTCACTAGGCTCTTCCGAGACTAAGGCTGACCATTTACTATTGTGGAAGTCTATGACTGATTGCCCAGGATGCATTTCAGTGCAAATGTCAAGAGAAGATAAAGCATAAAGTAGAGAAGGAAAGCATTCTCAAAAACCACTTGAAAACATCAGCATTCCCTGTCAGTCGCCCTGCCCTTCCAGGGGAAAGGAAAGCTGTAGGTGAGAAAGGCTGAGGACTTTAGGAGGGGAAGTGAGGTCCCCCTAGAGTCCCTGCAGTGTGGCAGATGAAAGGGACTCGAATAGCCTTGGGGGTCTTAAGGCTATTATAGGGCAACTCAAGCTCTCTTATCATGCTGATTTTTCAATTGATTTTTGGCTGAACAGTACTTGTTGAAGCCCTCCAGAGCATCAGACACAGCCTTATGGCACTATACATTGTAATACACATGTTCTATTTTTTCCCCCTTCATTGTCTTTGCTTTGGAAGATCAGTCTATAAAAAACATCACCCACTCTACCACCTTTCCCCCTTCCCATTTCTACCCCCCCCCAGGGAATCTCTTAAGATTGTTTCTGGGTTTGTTTGTTGTTTTGTTTGTTTAGGGGGAGATTAGTGGGAGAGAACCTTGTTTTTGTCTTCCTCTGTCCCCATCTGTCTTGAATTCGACCTCTGAAAATAGTTCTTAGGTCCCAGCAAACAATGTTTTTCAGGCTCTTTAACTTACTAACACATATCCCTGTGTTGTCTGGAGCAGTCCACTCCCTTTCTGCTGATAAATAAGAAAGAAAACTGAAATTTAGCTCCTTGCTAAATGAATGTTGAGTGAAGCCTGTTGTTAGTATCCCTGCTGAGCAAGGGTTCCCGAGAAAGCAGAGGTCTCTAGTAGGGAGGGCCACAGAGGAGACCTAGCAGGAGTGTGCCCTTGTCTGTCCTCTACCGAAGAAATTCTTTTTTTAATTTATTTATTATGTATATAGTGTTCTGGGCACCAGATCTCATTATAGATGGATGTGAGCCACCATGTGGTTGCTGGGAATTGAACTCAGGACCTCTGGAACAACAGACAGTTCTCTTAACCTCTGAGCCATCTCTCCAGCCCCCGAAGAAATTCTTAATCTGATGAGATAGTATCACCGCCTCCGTGAAGTTTCTCCTGTCTGCCTAGGCTTGAGCCCAGGGTTCCCTCTTTTGTACTTCCGTGACATGTCTGTTTCTGTTGGAACACCTCCATGGTGCACTAAGGATAGTGTTTGATTCCTAGTTTCTTTCCCAGCTTTGCTGATTTAGGGCTACCATCTACTCCCCACTAGGCTAATACTGTCTAGCAGTCATGAGTCGGCTTTTCAGTCTATAAACAGGACCCATAGACATTGCCTTCTTTTCCTTCTCCAGGTAAACAAATTAATTTCCTAAATTTTCACTTCTTGTCTATGGTGTTTGCCTAGACATACATGAGCTGTTTGGGATGTATCTAGGCATCTGTTGCAAGCTGATTGCATCCCTTAAGGATTAAGACACAAATTTTAAACTAATATTTTGTGTATTCATTACTGCCTTAAAAGATAGCTCAAACTTAGAACCCTTTAGAAGACAATTAGGTCTTCAAAATTGAAATTTGTCTCGTTAGGGCTTTAGCGTTGTCTCTAGATATACACGCATGGTCAGGGATTTTTTCTTCTTATACTGTCAGAGAAAGAGAGGTGGGGGTGGGGAGACTAAATGGTAGATCTGATCAGGGAGGTTACATAATATGTGACAAGGATTTCCCTATGGTGACCTGTTTATGACAGGTTTGACTTTTGGAGACATCACTGGTTTTCACAAACATGTAAAGGAAGCTGGAAAGTGGTTGTTAGCTATCCTCAGGAGGGCAGTGTGCCTTTGCTGACTTCATGTATATGGATTTTCATTTTTTTTTTTGTGAGTAGCTTTTAGGAGGTATTCTTATTTTCATGGTCCCAGGCTGATGGCAGGGATCTTGCACCGTGGGTCAGGATCTCTGTACTCGGGAGAAGGCCTGGGAGGCAGACTTGGATTCAAGTCTCTGTCCTAGTCAACATGGGCTAGGCAAAGCGGAGGGAGCACTCCCTGCCCTGCGGGTTGACCTGGAGGGTATGTTAAACACGTGGAGCACACAGCACTGCCCACCAACATCAATGCTTGGTTCTTTCCTTCTTCCCCTCTGCCCTGTGTTGGCACTAATTACCTCTAGACCTAGGGTGTGTTGCAGAACCTCTTGGATGTGTTACTCAGTCTTTGGGGACTTGTCCTCCCCTAGAAGCTTGACCGGACTCAGTGATCCTGTAGAGTCAAGTGCCAGTGTTGGCAGCTTGTCTTTCCATCCATATTTGTTTCTTATTTTACTTTTATACTTTCTCTTATATGAGACTGGCTAGAAGGTCTTCATCGGGTGTGTAGCATTGACGTTCTATGTCCTTGATTTATGATATGTAACGGGATAATAATCTGTTTCCTGCCTATTAGTTCAAGAGAGCCTTTTCCTTCTCAGTTTATCAAGAAAATAAGTAGGCATCAGAATTTATTTTATGGGTAGTGGTGACATGACACAAATCATATATTTGCAGGACAGTTTAGGTTGTAGCTTTATATGGGGCATCCTGCAAACACAGCAGCTTCCTCCTTGTCTTTCCTCCACCTGGCCTCTTTGTGATTCCTCAACTTCACAGGTAGAATAAATCACGAAAAGCATGGCAGAAGGTCAGACTCTATCTACCCTTGCCTGCGAACTATTCCAAATTGTTCCAGAACAATCCAGTTAGTGATCAGAGATTTTCATAGTTAAAGGTGTTTATCAGGTCCTAAAGCGAAGACTGTTGGTTCACATGGATGTATACATGATCACCTCTAGTCTAGAGCTCCTTATTGTTTTTCTACTTGTGCCCTCTTTTGACCTAAGAAACTTTTATGTGACATCCTGATAAATAAGTATGTAAAATATGCTCACAAATCAAGTATTTACTGCTAATACATCATCAATTCATATATATGCATATATTTCACCATTTATTATTACACATTTATAATGCAAATGTGTTTATTTTTACACAAAAAACTAAGCCTGACATTGCAAGACATAGAGCATCCTCAAATTTTTCACAGATAATCCATAGTTTCATTGTAAAATTCAGCTTAGAAGACAGCTTCCCAGAAATGAAAAATGATACAAGTGTAGAGCCACTTCTGAAGTTATTGGAATTTCTGTCCTAATTCCAAGACAAAACTCAGTATATAATTCTTCCTCTAGCATGGGTGCTTGAGCTCTAATCCCTCTGCACTCTAGTCAAGCAATCTATCACTGAGCTACAGTCCCAGCCCTGCTAAATGGTTTTTTTTTTTCTGTTTTGATTTAGTCAAAGTCAAGACGTCTACTTAAAAACAATTTTTAAAACCGGACATTCTGTGTAACACAGAACAATCAAAAGGCACACCAATTTGAGGCTTGCATGCTGAGGAATGATGGTAGGAAAGGACTAAAATTCTTTTTTTATTCAAATTTTTTCACAAACAAGCCATTATGTTTCCATAAGAGCAGAAAGCCTTGCACCTGCAGTGGAAACACTGCGAGTCATAACTTACAGTGGTCTCCAGTCTGAGCCGAGGTGTTTCAGGCTTTCATAGGTTAGTGTTGCATGCCCTGGTGGCATGGATGCTACAAAGCAAGCATGCTCACACTGTTTGTTCAGAATCAAGACCATAGTGAAGCTATGCAATGCAACACGGGTGAGCTCTGGCAGCAATGCAACATGGGTGAGCTCCAGCAGCAATGCAACATGGGTGAGCTCCAGCAGCAATGCAACATGGGTGAGCTCCAGCAGGAACATCCTGGATTTGTCACAAATTTGATTTTGAATTAACATTTGGTCACTGTGGGCTCAGAAACCTTTGACTATTGCCAAGGTGTTTTTTTTTTTTTGACCCACACATTTATTTATGTGACCTCATGTTGAGCTGTGAAGCACATTTTCTGAAACTGTGAGTTAGCCAATGTAATATCTGCCTAATTCAAATAGTTAATTCTTCCTAACCAATAGAGATAGCTGGTTCTGCTGCTTCAAAACTAAGCATTTTAAAAAGAAACGCTTACAAAAAGTATATTAGCAAGTGCAAAATTTCATATTTCCTTTTTCGACTAACGTTTTTAACAGATGCCGCCCACTAAATAGAACTTCTAAAATCTCTATGTATCAAACGTGAATGATAGGATGAAGTAATAGATGGTTGGTGATGAGAGCTTGTGGAATCTCTTCCTGACTGATTGCCACACGTAGAGGTTGATGTGTATATATCTCCCAAGCCCTTAAGACCTTATCTAGGCATGTTTTATTTAAATTCAGGGCACAAAGATTTTGATCAAGCAAAGGGACTCAGGCCATGAAAGTATGGAAATCACTGCAGCCCCTGCCTTCAGCAGATGCCTGTCTACTGTAAGCTGGGGGTGGGGGCCATTATGGCAGATGCACAAATAACTCATAGGAGGCACACATTCACATGCAGGGGTCATGGAATGATGAGTTCGGGAAGAATGACTGATGCTTAAGGAAGGAGATTGGTGTTGAAGAATAATGCTCCTTGAAGCAGGTGCAGCTGAACTTTCCTTTGACCCTGCCCCTCCCAAATGACTATTCCTCTGTCTGTTAATCTCTCTCCCTGTAAAATGAGACTAATAACTATTTCATAAGATAGTTATATAATTGATACGCATTAACTTTAAAATAGCCTGGTTTGGTAAATAATGGTAAAATGGAAAGAACGTTGTCTTCATTCATTCATTTATTGACCATATAATTGGATCAAATAAGATGTGTTCCCTTTTCATAGCAGGGCTTTCTCTCATAATTTGGGAATGTAAGTAACTAAGCATACATGCTTCTAATATTCCATTTAACATGCAGGCTGTAATGTATTTTAAAAAGAGAATGTTTAATACTCCCTGAAATATTTGTAAAAGGCTTCACAGAGTTGGGAGGCTTTCAGCAATTCACTGACGGCCTTTAATGGTTATCTTCAGGTGAACAGAATAGAGAGGGGACAGGGAGGCGGTAGAGCAGAGAGGAGAAGGGCTCAGAGATGTGAGGCTGTGCACATGCCAAGAGCAGCAGCCAGACTGGACTTGCTGCTTGTATTAGAGACTACACAGAAAAGACTGACATTTGTCTGACGTGCTTTGGCCTACTCCTCTGAAGCACCAAACGTTCCTGGTTCTGTAAAGCCCATATAGGCATGGAAATGCAGAGTGCCAGGCTGATCAGAGGAATGATTTCTAGAGGAAGACCCGAGAGTCTGGATTTTTAACCCAGACTTGGGGAAACCTGGGGCTGGGATATGGGGAATACATTACAATAGTTTAAGCAAAAGGAGGTTATGGTGAGATTTGCGTTTTAAATCAGCTCTTGTAGACTATGGAGATTACATATAAGGGAAAGGAAAGCAAATATAGAATGAGGGTTAGACGTCTAGAAGCCACACGAAGCTTTCATCAAGCCAGTGGCAGCAAAGCTGGAGGAGAGAACTGATAGAGAGATTGTCCGTGAAAGGAATGCAGAAGACACAGCCCAGGATGGCCAGTGGGGCTCTCCCTTGGTGGAGAAAGGAGACAGATAATAGTCAGGGCAATTTTGCCTTTTATGCCATAAATTTTGAAGTACAAACTTGTATCAATCAGAACAGACCTCATTAACCCATGCAGAGTCTTTGAAGTATAGCTGTGTGGTGTACCTGGGTGAGGAATGCCTCTTCCAGAGATGTGGAGTATTTGTAGGAGATGTGGCCTCATGGTTAAACACATGGCCACTGGCATTGGCTGGCTGGCTCGCCATGAAATCCTAACATCTACTACTCATGGTCAGTAAGTCTCCCACTCTCTACTCTATAGTCAGAAGGCAAGGGTGATCAAGGATAATTAATCTGATAGACTTTGAGATATAGGGCTTAAATAATGTAATTTATAGGAAATAACAGTTCTGTGTTTCTTGTATGCTAAATAAATGCTTTACTTTAAGAAAATAAAAAAAAAATGCTTTTCAGGCAGTTGAAAAGTGATATTATACAACAGAGGTAACCATGGGGACCCTAAAACATTTATCCTCAGAAAAAGGAAATTATGGCTGCTTTCCCCCGAGCTGCCCCAGACTCCAGAGCTGAGCTCCATTAGAGAAGGCTCTGCCGTCTGAGCAGCTGCTTCTACTTGTGTGTCTGGTGTTCCACTAACCTTCAGGACTCACTCAACTTCCTGCTTGACTGGAAGATTCTTGAGGCCAGTTTCTCCATCTTCGGCATTTCCTTCCTACAAACCCTCTTCGATGCCATGATTAACATAGAAGGCCTTTGATAATAATAATTCTCTTTATTTTTATCTTTTTGAAAAGGGAATTGGGTCCATATTGTGTGGGGTGATGAATAGCAGGCTTAGTGCTTGGTTTGGTAGGTAATAGGGACCTATTGAAGGTTTGTGAATGCGGGTAGTGACATAATCGCCTTCCCTTTGAATGCCAATGACCGGTTCTCCACTGTGTCTTCCATGGCCAAAGTAACAGACCTGCATGCTTCCCTGAAATACTGTCTATTTGAAAGAGGAGATATTCTTTTCAGTGAAGAAACACATTTCCAATAGCCCAAAAAAAAAAAGAAAGAAAGAAAGAAAGAAAGAAGAAAGAAAAAGAAAAAAGAAAGAAAAGAAAAAGAAAAAGCCAAGAGAAGCTTTTATATTCTCTCTGAAGCAATCTAAAATGATTGTGATCCACATAATTACCTTGAACATCACCTCATCTTAGGAATTTGTATCTAAAGACATGCTTCTGTAAATGTGCGTGTAGTGTTGTAATTATTAACACCTGGAAATGGCTCAACAAGAGGAGTAAACATATCATCTTCAATACTTGAAAAATTATGGTTCGTGGGATATTTAGATATGCATTACTTTAAAAAAAGAATTTTGTGGTCAGACTGAAGCCTGGCTTAAGGCTGGGTTTCCTCCAGTGTCGGAATTTTCAGCTCCCCTAATTTGCTAATGTGCATTTGAAGTCTGCGGGCAGCAGAAACCTAGAGCCTCCCAGATCCACTTAACCATTAAGATGGTCTTTCACATCCCCTCTGGGGACTAATCGCCCCCAGAACACACTCAGGGATTCACTGCCTTGCATTCTGCTTCCTTCACTGAAACCCATTCAGACAGAGCTAATATCCCAGGGAGTCTTCTCTCGTGTTGTATTTAAGAGGTGGGTCAGCATGAGCTCAGGATCAATTTTCAATTGTATAAAGAGCAGAAGGCTTGTGGACTTCAGCTCCTCTTGCACAGAGTACTCTCTGAAGGCAGCTAGCCTTGCACCTCCACTTCATGGTAATAACTGACGTGACTCAAACGGTTCTTGAGTGTTTGAATCAAAGGAAGCGCATGTAGAAATGAAGAGCCCAGCAGACTTATTCTTGACATGAACTAACATGATGGCTAGACTGAAACCCAACACGTAACACGTAATGCATCTGCCTTCCTCAAAAACAAATAGTTTGCTGTTTTGTTTTGTTTTGTTTTAAAAATAACTCCCTTTGTCTGTCTCTCTTGTCTGTCCCTGACTCGGTCTCTTTGTCATGTGTGTGCACACACTTCCGTGCCATAGCATGCTTGTGGAACTCAGAGGAACACTTGTAAGATTTTGTTCTCTTTTTCTACTATATGGGTCCCAAGAATTGTCAGGCCTGGTGGTAGGTGCCTTTACCCACCAAGTCATGTCACTAGCCCCAAATCTGAGTTAGGAGATGGGTGGAAATCCGTGGAAGAAGGATGAAGGGAGTAAATAACGGTCCTTGTATGTTTGGAAGTGAACCATTTGGCTTTTGTTGCCAAGTGGTGAACAGTGGGACTGACTACAATCCCTCCTTAGAGAAATGTCTGGGATGTGGTTCTGCAAAACCCCTCTCTGTCCTGTTTCTCCAGGACAGCATTTGCGCTGATCACATTTTCCGGTGATGCCTTTTCTCTCGACTCTTCCTTATAGCTGGAGGATCCTGGGACGCATGTTAGCATCTTCAGGAACATGAGAAAATGCCCGGAGTTTTCACCTCTTTTGAGTGACAGGAACTTGTAAATTCATTCATTCCTGTCTTGGGTAAAGCAGGGTGGGATTAGTCACTTGCATACATCACACCCCTCAGGCCCTGAGGTGAAGAGTCCTGTCCCCAATGTTTTAGCAAGTGATTGAGAAGAGCCTTGGGACACAAGTGAGGTTATCTTTGAGGTATGGTAAGGTGAGGGAAAGTTTGATTTTGCTCTTTTTTGTCAGTCATTTTTCTACAAGATTTTCAATATTATACAGTAATTTAACTTAGAAAACTATACTATAGGCTATGGCTATAGCTCAGGTTGAGAATTCTTTCCTACTTATTACAAGACTGGGGGTTCAACCCCCAGCATTAAAAAAGGAAAGAAAAGAAAATTAAAACACAACCGAATGGATGCCCCTGTTTCATGGACACAAAGGCCCAATCATCCACACCCATGTTAGCTTTCTTACGGCTATTCAAACCTGCCAATCAGATGCATCACAAAACGGATGACTGATGCCATCCCCAGTGAGAACCTATACCCTAAGAGAGCACTGAGTAGTTCCTTTTGCTATTAACCAGTTGCCAAAAATACAACAGCAGTTTACACCACCCATGTGTTTCAACACCATTGCTAGGCTAGCATGAGAGATACACAGAGCTGATCTTGGAAGGGAGCAGCACTAGGGCACTAGGTGAGCAGCCTTCAGTTCTTGTTTTCCTTACCCCCCCCCGCTAAGAGTTACTGTGGAGACTAGCACTTGCTAGCTAACATATGCCTCAAGAAGAGGGCAGTAAGGTCAAGCAAAAACATTCCACAAATAAATAAATAAACAAAAACTGCATGTGGACGAAAAAGTTAAAAAGATCCCTCTTCAGAGACTACTGTCCCTAGAGTAGAGATGTTGTCTGAAGCAGAATGTCCATGCTCACCATCCTTCTGAGAGCAGCCGCAGGCTTCAAGATCCCTAACAACATTCAGGGTTAAGTGTCCATGATATCCCCACCTCAAGTGGTCAACAGGAAACGACACATCTGTCTATAAGACTTCCAAATTTTACCTATAATTTAAAAAAGCAAAACAAAATAAAAGAATGATGGCGTCATTTTTCTTATAGTCTTATCTTAGCAACTCAGCTCCTTCCGTCCTCCCTTCCCTACCTCTTTCTTTCTTTCCTTTGTTTTTTCTTTCCTCCCTTCTTCCTATCCTCCTTTCTGCCAGGTAGAGCAACAGATTTCGTTTTAGAACAAGAATGATAAAAGTCTCATTCATGAAGTTTCTGAGCAAACTCAGGCTTCATAGATTCTGTGCGATAAAGCATCTAGGAGGTAGGTCTGTAGCTCAGCTGGGGGAGTGCTCGCCTAGAGTAGGTGAAGCTGTGGGTTCAGCCCCCAATGCCATACACTGGACATGGTGGTACAGGCCTGTGATCCTAGCACTAGGGAAGTAGAGGCAACACGAGCAGAAGTTCCTTTCCATGTCATCAGTGGGCGCGGAGGCCAGCATTGCCCGTGTGAAACTGTCTCAAACCAACAAAAATAAAAGCCATCAACGTCTTGATAAAGAACAATCAAGCCACATTCAATTCTGATTTTTGCAGGTTGACTAATGACGCTAGCATTCTTGAGTTCTTTATGAGCTCGCAGAGACTATCAGAGTACTCACCAACGTCTGCTCAAGTCCAAACCAGACAAAAATCCCAACCTGGACAAGGAGACGTGGGCACAGTGACCCACCCCCTAACTGAAAGGCTATTTGCAAGAGCTGAAAGAGGGGAAGACAGTTCTCTTCAGTGGAGTGACACTGGGCATATCAACCATATCCTAGGCCAGGCACAGACAACAAAAACAAACATACTCCATGTTTTTGTTTTTGTTTTAATATTTAAAAGAGAGAAAGAATATTAAGTGGAAAGGGCAGGGATCTTGGAGGAGTTAGGAGAGAAGAAATGACCAAATATAGTATCTGAAAAGTTTTAGAAAGAAAGTTTTAAAAATTTAATAATAAAAATTTTTCTTTACTTCTTCAAACATATGCATATTCCTGCCTGTGAAACAGAGTCGGTGATGAAATACATGGTGAAGTCAACGGTTGTTTTATTTTGGCAAATGATTAATAGTTAAGATGTAGCTACTTAGTGCTCACTTAAGGTATAGGTCCTTACAGGGGATGTGAGTTTATCAAAACACTAGGCATCCATTTTGTGATGTATCTGGTAGAGCTGAGTGGTCATTAGTATAACAAAGCAAATATGATGTCATGGCCTAAAATGAAAACTCTTTTGAGGGATGGAGAGGTCAGTTAAGACAGGGTCTTGCTTTGCTTACTGTGTAGCCCTGGTTGGCCTGGTCCTTCTGTTCCTGCCTCTGGGGTGCTGTGGTCACAAGCATTCTACCAACACCATGCTGGGTTTGGAATCCTATGGACTCCAGTAAGTTTAAGGAAGTGTTTCTATGCTTTATGGAGAAGTTATAATTTAAAATTTGAATGTTTTTAATCTTGACATTAAGAGCAGACTGGAGTTAGTGCAGGGTTTGAATCTTCATTTCTGCCCTAATGTCCCTGGGTGACATTTAACCTCTCTTAAGTCTATTTGTCTTCAACTGTAAACACAGAGACGATATGAGAATTAAATTAGATGGTGGATCTAAATCTGCATGCTGGGTGAAGCGTCTACAATAAAATATGCTCCATAAATGAGGATTACGGTGGTAGCAATGCTCATATGAACACTGACTTTATTAGTTTTGGTTCCATAGCTTAAACTTTAAGCCCGTGTTACTGTCTGTGAATTTTGGGATACAGCATAATAAAATGTCTAATAAGAAGAGAAGTGTTAATGTAAGACACTTTTCTTGTCTGTTTTCCCTCCACTTCTGTACTACAACACAAACACAAATAGGGGAAGATTTGTGGAGCTGGAAGAGGGCTAAAAACTTGGGGTAAGCGCTTGGAGGAAAATCTGAGGTCAAAGCATTGGTCTTCAGTGCACCATGAAGTGATAACTCAAAGGACATCCTACTTTCTTTTTCTTAATTTTCATTTTCTTCCCAGAACCCGGAAACGAGGCCTCCATTAGGTCTATAAGTTGAAGGCACAATATAGAATCACTGTTTAAACCCAAAGGTCATGGGTTCAAACTTCATCATGGGAGAGTTTGGGGATGTTTTACCACTCATTGCCTGTAACTAGGTTCTGACCTTTTACAGTAGATGCAAGGTGTGAGGTGAATAGATACAATACAATGTCATAACTTCCCATTAAAACTTACTCTAGGACTAGAGAAATGGCTTGCCGCATAAGTGTGAGGGCCTGAGTTCAGATCCCCAGCATGCTCACAAAGCTGGACCATGTGTGCGTCTCTAATCCTTCTGCTCTGCTGTGAGGCAGGACAAATGTAGGGATGGACAATTGAGATCGTCCTCTTACCTCTAGTAGCACACTGTAGTGCATGGGCCTATATTCACACAAGATCATTCGCGCACATGTACACACACAGACATTAAAAAAACCTTGTTATTTACATTATCACCTGTTGAAGCCCTCAGAAATTGCATTTCCATGTGACGAAGGTGGCTGGGGATTCCTAAGTCTTCTCCACATTCTATCTACATTGATTTTTTTCCAATGACATCATTTAAAATTCAAATCACGTCTATAATGTGATATGTTTAGTTTTACATTCCTAGTCTTCATGTGTTTTTACATAAATTTTCATGTGATTGCCCCAGAATGTCTCAGGCTTACCCCAGTTTTCAGATGAGGTGGCTTGCTTTGAGGTGTGTCCTCGTGAGGGCAGAGAAAAAGATGTAGCAGAATGGAAACAGGTCCGTTTCAAGTGCTCAGGTCCTTTACCTGCTAAGGGTGTTTTGCATAAGGGTGCTTAGCTCACAAATGGTGTAAAATTTAATGAAGGCAACTGACTGTCCTATGAAAGTCATTAAAACCCCAATGTCTTCACTCTAATCAAGAGGCGGCCACCCTTCTATTATTTCTTTATTACAGTTTTTCATTTTTATTTCCTCAAGTTAAACTGGAGCCTGGGTTATCATATGCCACTTGTTAAAGATGTTAAATCAGTGATTTATGCTTTGAAAAACCCATTTCTTTCTTTCGCTTTTCTATTGATGTTGGCCAGGTCCATGGGGTCTGATTCCAGAGCGGGAGAGGGAGAGGCGAGGTGCCAAATGGGCATGTTCTGAAGGCTTGGTCATCTTTTGTGCTCAGAAATAGCAAGAAGCACACATGTGGTGTCAGAGCATAAGATATAATGAGACTGCTTTTTCTCCTGGGACCCTTCCAAAACTCTCATTTCATAGCTATCAACCTCACTAAAGTTGAGGATCCTTATTTGTGTTTTAGTATTTGCTGCTTGCCTCCAAGACCCCCTGGTTTAGGGAATAATAAGAATTCTACTAACCCAAAGAAAATCTACCAATTCCATCAGCCACACATTCAGATGGATCAAAAAATGAGCAAGTTGGTGAATATTTCATATTGTGGGTTTCTTAAAGATACTTTTGTGTGGATAAAAAAGGACTTTCTCCAAGCTGTTCCTTTCGATTTTCTTTTTAATTTGCTCACCAACACCACTTAATCACCCCTGCAGCCTGCTAGGAATGCTCGATAGATGGGCTTTAAAAACTCAGCCGAGGTGATTTCTTTTTACCTATGAATTGGCTTAGCATCTTGCTTTTATCTTGCTTGAAATATTGAAGCAGGGAAATAAAACCACATTCTTTAATTGAAAGGTGTTTCTGCAGTATTCAAACCACAGTGTCAGTCACACGAGTTGCTCAAATTCTTCAGAGATCTTGAATTACTTCAAGGCATTCTCAATATTCTGAGAAAGTTACGTTCTGACCCTGCTACAAAAAAAAAAAAAAAAAAAAGAGAGAGAGAGAGACCAGTCAAGGCTTCTACTTTTCTTTTGCAATATTTATTCCCTAAAGGGTTTCTTGACACTGTCTTTAGTTCTTGACTTTCAGCGGTGTTCCTGACATGTCTCAGGAGATGTAACTCCGTGTCTATAGTGGTGTCAAAAGCAGGAAGCCACATGTCCAGGCTCCAAGCCTTTACTTTTGATTACCAGTGATTCACTAGGTGAAATGCTTAACCTGCCCCCCTGCCTGGAATGCTTCCAGAATTTCCATCATGCAGGTTTGAAAGGGCAGACCTTGAGCTGGCATCCTGGGAGTAGCTGTAATAGCTCATGGACTCGATCGCAAAAGTTTTCTGAACAAAATGACGTCACGGGTGGTGAGAAGAGCAAGAGCCGATTAAGGCGTGACTGCCTCTAGAGTTTTCAGTCCTGCTGGAGAGCTCCAGAAAGCAGTTCCTAAAGATCTGGTTGTCTTTGGACGAGCATTTATTTCATCAGGAAGTGGTTCCCAAAGACTGGTCCCAGACAATAGATAATTTATTCACGATTGCACAGTGTTCTTGTTTTCATTTTATCAATTGGATTGGGTTTGTGGTTTAGGGAGAAATTAAACCCAATTTTCCTTAAACCTAGAGAGTTTCAGGGTTCCCTCAAAAACAATGGCACATGATACTCCAATCTAACAAAGTTCCCATGCCTGAGGGTTCTTTCTTTCTTTATTTTGAGACTGCTCATGCAACCCAGGCTGGCCTCAAATCCACCATACAGTCAAGGCTCACCTGAACTTCTGAATTTTCTGCCTCCACCTGGGAAGTGCTAGGATTATAGTCATGTGGTACTGAACCTGACTTTATTCTAATTTGCTTTAATTTGCTCAAGTTTTTCTACTGTGTGCATGGCATCTACACAGTTAATAGCTGACGACATTTTTATAATAAATAAAAAATTAATCCAAATATGTTCTAGCTTCCAAATTCATTTGATATGTAAATATGTTTTATTGTATCATTTACTATAAAGATTTCTTTCTTATTTATTTATTTATTTGGGTTTTTTGAGACAGATTTTCTTTTTCTAGCTCTGGCTGTCCTGGAACTAGTTCTCGTTAGACAAGGATGGCCTCTAATTCATAGAGATCCTCTTGCCTATGCCTCCTGAGTGCTGGAATTAAAGGCATGTGCCACCACCTCCTCGCACTATAAGGGTTTCTAAGATTATTGCCTTGTATCTTAATCTTTGTAAATGATGGAGATTTTGTTTGCAATTGTAGATCTTTATAGTTTTAGATGTTTTGGTTCCGAATGCATCTTAATGTAATTACACAGAAGATAAAACCAGGCTCTGCAGTATGCATGGTTTAGTATGCTCTTCTGGTTTGCTTTCTTCAGTAGAATATACAGAAATCAGTCAGGACTAATAGTACATGATATAATCCCAGGACTCGGGAAGCAGAGACAGGGGCATTGTTGCAAGTTCAAGGCCAGCATAGATCACATAGTGAGATCTGTACTCACACACACACACACACATGCACACATATGCACACACACACATGCACACACACAGACACACACACACACTTCATCTTCAAGCGCTGAGTTTTCTGCTCATTTGTAATCCAGAGACAGTGGTAGAATACTTTCTCCCTCTCTGGATTTCTTAAGCTTGCAAGAGTGATATTTTATTTTGGTTGACATTTAATAACAATTTATTCTAGAATATTATTGTGGGGTTTGTGTGTGTATGTGTGTGTGTGCACATGTGTGTGTGTACGTGTGTGTATGTGCACGTGTGATATGTCATGGTCCTTAACAGTGTTTGAGACCAAATTATTTTCTGAGAATCTACACTGTAAATTCTGATTTGGAATCAAGGCATAAGCTATATATGTAGTTTTGGTAAATTTCTGCTGGTGTATAGAATTGGCATCAAGACATCTTATCAGTTCACCAAAGGCCAGAGAACACTTTAACATTTCTCTGATATTATTGCTTACTGTTGCCTTGATGAACAGGGTGAGGATTTGGGCATAAAAATCACACGATCACAAATTTCCATACACATCAATAAACAATCTGGTTAAAACTTTCAAACAGAAAGTCTCTTATGGTCTGTAGAAAAATCTGAATTGGCGTATCATAAAACTAAAGAGGAAGATGAATTTGTCTGTCGCTCAGAGACTTCAAAAACCATGGTGGTGTCCTTGCTGGGTTAAAAATAGAATTCGTAAGGAGTCTGAATGGAATTTCCCCAGGTACAAAGGCTAACCGTGTGTATTGCTGTTGTTGTGTTGGGGATTGCTCATAGGCCACCATGCATGCCCTCTCCCCCTTAATAATAAAAATAAAAATTGTTTTAAAGATCTGCCACACTGTACAGATTCTTAGATTTCTGTCATTCCTGTATCAGGCTTTGAAATCATCCCAAGTGTGAGTGAGCCAGGGAGGGACCAAATTCTCTGGTAGTGCTGCTCACAAAGTCTGTCACAATAATGGTCAGAGTGCTTAGAGCCAGACATCGGATTAACTTTGCTGAGCACCTGGGTTCAGGGAGGATCCATGTTCTTTTTTCTATCATTTGCTGCTTCTGAAGCAGAGTCAAGACAGCTCAGGAGGCTTCTGAGAAGATCACCAAGATGAGAGTGGCCAGAGTTCCAAGTTCTAATCTTAGTTGTTAATTTTCTTCACAATCTTAAGCAGTTTTCTTCAAGAGACAAGTTTCTTGAGCAGTGAGATTGAGAGTGGGTGTCTGTTCATAGCACTGAAGGCCAAAACAAGGGCCTAGTGTGTGGCCTGTGCAATATCTACCACCCTCACCCCTTTAGAGGCAAATGTTGGGGTTGAAGATGTGTGCCACCAAACCTGGCTCCCTTTTAAATTCTTTGTCATGTTTTATGTCTGTCCCTTTTTTTATGCTGAGAGATCTAGGTACTGAAAATGAAAAAGAAATGTTATACTTCTGAAAAGCAATCAGAAAAAAACCCTAGTGATGTGACTGACTGCAAATCTTAGTTTTTGCACGTATGCAACCATCTTCATAAGAGCCCTCCCTCCTTGTATAATTTATCCCAGAAAAATAAGTTGGATTTTTTTCTTCCAAGGTGTTAAATGCAAGTATTAAAAGAGCTGCTGCACTCTCAAATCACTAAAGAACAACTTAACAAGGTTGGCACAGTTGCACTCATGAAATATTCTTCGTGTATTTTTCATGTGGATTCTTTCGGATCTGGGATCTCCAATCTGTAACCATTTGGTTGCTTGATCTAAAGACTCATCCTTAAAGATCTCTGTAGCTGAACATGCAGTGGTTGTTCCTCGTGGAATTCTGTGAATGGTTCAGACTAGTCTGTTTTCTGGGCAAGTTGTAAATTAGCATTTCTGCCCTGGAACATTTCCACTTCGGTTTGAGTGTCGTTTTTTTAGGCACATGGCATATTTTGATTCTCTAACCTGCCTTTTAAGGAGGTTTCCCATGGGCAGGGAAGAGCACTAGCTGCTCTTCCAGAGGATCCAGGTTCAATTCCCAGTACCCACAGGCTGGTTTATAATTGAGTGTAACTCTAGTCCTAAGGAGTTCTTATGGCCTCTACAGGCACTATACACATGTGGTGCCCATATATGTGTGCGGGCAAAACACCCACACACAGAAGTAATAAACAAATACATTTGAAAAAAAAGAAAGAAAAGAGGTTTCCCGTCATTTGGTCCCATCTCCCAACTGTTGGTCTCCTTATTCTATTGTTACACTTAAAATACTGGTTCTCAACCTTCCCAATGCTGTGGCTCTTTAATACAGATCCTCATGTTGTAGTAACCCCAAACTATAAAGTTTTTTGTTACTGTTATGAATTGTAATGTGAATATCTGTGTTTTCTGATGGTCTTAGTCCTCTGTGCAAGGATGGTTGTACTGCCCCACCCTCGACCTCCAAAGAGGTAGGGACCCACAGAATGAGAACCACTGACTTAGAGGAATATTCTTGTGCACTCATTGGAAAAGTTTGGCCTTAATGACAAGAGTGCCCATTCTGTATTCAGAAGAGGTAATGACAGAAGGTCAGGCAGGAGTCTGTAGTTTTGCCTATTTAAAATTACTGACTACATCATATATTTTCTGTACCGAATTCCTAACTTCTCAGTTAATCTCCTTTCTTGATGGATAGGGCTATAAAGCATGTGATACTTCAAAACTAGATAATTAAATTCATACAACCTCATTATTAGGCACCTATTTTGTTCTCAGAATCCTTTGGCAGATGAAGCATGGTTCTGGCTTACAAGTTCCTATTTTTAGCACCATTCTCTACAACTCTTAGGATTGTGTAGAATTCTCAGGCCCTGTAACTGATGCCAGATGCCAAACCTTGGAGTCACAGCACCAGAAATGGTGATATACTTTTAAGTTGCTATAAGATCCCTGGCATATTAGTTTTATACCATGTTTATTCAGATCCCACACATACTTTTCAAAAATTTCAACCATCAATGTCTCCTTTTATATATAAACTTTATTTCTTTTACTTATCTTCAGTTTCTTTGCAAATATCCCACAAAAAGACACAGAGTGCATATTCTAGGGTAGCAGAAACTAAATTGGTCAATTTAGTACCACAACCACTTTCCGCAACCAAAATGGCAGTGTAGAACATGTGCTTGATTCAACAGCCTAGAACACTGTTTCCTACCCTAAGTTTGTAACGCCTAGGTCTTACGTTAAGGGTTGTAGATAATACCATGTGAGATGACATTCATTTTTAACAATAACCATCTTCATCAGTTCCTGCTACCCCAAGATACAACTCCTTCAGGACATGTGAAAATGAATTTTGAAAAATATGGTTTTTGGTGAGTTTGGCAATTAGTAGCTGAAAAGGATATATTTAGGAAAATATTGTGTGTATGCAAACCACATTATCTTAAAGATGGAGAAAGCATAGGTTCCATTGTAAGGTTACTTGGCCATGACTATTTATTTATTTATTTATTTATTTGCTTAATTTATTTATTTTCAATATAGGGTTTCTCTGTGCAGCCGTGGTTGCTCTGTAGACCAGGCTGGTCTTGAACTCACAGAGATCTACCTGCATCTGCTTCTTGAGTGCAGGGATTAAAGTCATGCTTCTTTAAATAAATGAACTTACAAGATGCTCCACGCTTGCAAATTTGCCAGTGTCCTCAGTTCTATGACTTTGCATTAAGCCAGATAATTTGAAAAGATCTCTAATTTTTTTTGAAAATGTCTCTAATTCTGTATCCCGTATGTAACTTGTCAGCCATGACGATTTTACGTTGCTCTTAAATATATGGTTTATAAATAGTAGCAATGTTGACAGACTTGTTTGACTCCCTTCTAGAAATAAATGACTCATTTTAGATTGTATGTGAGAGCTTCAAGCTGCTCAAAGCAAAAATCCACGACAATGAGAAAGTCATTAAACTGTCTGTCCAGACAGGGAGGGAGAGGAGGGAAGAAAGGGTGGGTAGAAGGAAGGCAGGCCATGCCTGTGGTAACTGGGACTCTTTCTATCCCGCATATCACCAATGGTGAACTTGATCCTTCCCTCATTTGTAAACCTGGCCCCAGGATGAGCTTTGTTCTGAGGGCCTCTCCTTCACTTGCCTATCCAGCCACACCCCTTTTCTCTGTTAGTCGCCTCTGTGCAGTTTAAGACAGTAAGCCAAAAGCCTTATGACCTTATGGTGATATTCACACAGGATATCTTCAAACTGTTCTGCCGGTAATTCCTTATTTACCCAAAATATATAGGTTTACTTTAGAAAGGGGGACTTTGGAAAGAATCCCCCTGGCAGGTAGGCACCTCTGTTTTTTGTTTTGTTTTGTTTTTTTGCAATGCAAGAAGCCAGCTTGAGCTCTGGCAGTGTGTCATTCTTTATCCCATGACCCAGTAAAAGTGGAGGAAGCCTGCCTTGGACAGTCTGTGGAAACTTAGTTTTTGGATTTGAAGCCTACTGCTGCTTCTATCGTTTTGAAACTGAGGAGACCATGGGGAGGATGGAGGAAGGAAAGCGGGGCTCTAACATCCAAATTGCTTAGACGTGAAAAGTTTGTTTCCCAGTATTAAAGAGCTTTGTTAGGAGAGGCTGCCCAGATCACATGATGCAACCTTTTGACAACCCACTGTCTGCTGGGGATGCTGTGAGAGATGACCTTTTGACCTAGGAAGGAATGCTGTGAAGGTGGGAATGTGCACTCAGCCCTGGCCCAGGAGAGAACATGGAAAACAGCCCAGCCGCTCAGAGCTCACAGAAAGCTTGGCTTTAGCTTTGAATTTAGAATCAGATGCTAGAAATGTAAGGGAATTTCCTAAAAATATTCCAGATCTTTCCCATTACCCCCACTGTCTGAAACAGAACTTAAAGGAAACAAATGAGCTCTCTTGCAAATGTGTGCTGTTCCCACTAGCTCGTCGATGGGAACCTGTGTCTTTGAGCTGTTTTCATGCAGGGAATTAAGCCTGTGCTCATGATTTGGTGGCCTTAGGTGGGTCTGGGGAAGTGGGGGTAGGGCAAGAAAATGAGTCCATTGCTCTAAAAGCATTCCCAGTAGCGATGATCTTGGCGGAAACAAAACTCCATTGTGCAGGGCTGAAACCTGAGAACCCCCCTGTTTCCCTGCTTGTTTTACTCTCCAGCATTGATCCTGGTACATGTGACCCTTTGAGAGGGAGCACCCTCGGTGACTCCTCCTATTACTAAATACCATTGTGTTTATAATGGCCATTTATATATGGTTACACTCCACGCCTGTGTGCTTACTAGGCGTCCTTGGACTCTGATGCCACCTGACCAGCACAGGGCACAGGCCTTGCTTGGCCTCTTGAGCACTCTTTTTACCCTGTCTTATGTCGTTGCTTGATACCCTCTGTGAAAACCAAGGAGGAAGCTTATCGTTGTTGTACAAAGGCAGCCTGGATTCTGTGAGGGGTAGGAGGTGGAGGTAGAGGGGAAAAAAAAAAAGAAGACTGGCAAAGCCTTGAAGAAAATAGGTTACTTTATTATTTTTTTTTCCAGTTCTACAATGTGTCTGCATGCTTTAGGACTGACTTCCCAGCTAGTTGGGTCCCAGGAGGCCCCATCGAGCCCTGTGCAGCTCAGGGAACTGCATCTGTATAAAATGGTGGGGTGGGGGGAGTGTAGTTTGTAGAGATTGTTCTTTACCTCGGTTTGGGTTCAGAATGGCAGCTGCACTCCGACTTTGTGTGTGACAGCACAAAGGCCAGCAGAACTGAAAAGCAAGTCAGCAACTGGAGAGACAAAAGCAACCATCAGCTAATACAGCTCCACATGGCCTGACTAATTTATGAGAAAAAAACTGCTCTGTTCATTGGATCAGCACTCTGAGGAGGCAGGTGGAACGGTAGGAAGTTTTCATTGACTCTCCTGAGCAACTAAGGACGCCACGAGAGATCCTTCTCAGTTTGAACTTTATCAGGGTCTACGCTTAATCAATAGGGTATTGGAAAAAGAATTAATTACTAAAGCAGAATAAAACAGCTGCATTTTAAACTAAGGATCCATCAATTCAGTAATCTTCCAGTTACAGGCTAGGTGCCGCGAGGATTTCAGTCTATGTAATGAGGAACCCGGGGAGTTTGCTCCTGAACAGGCTGGGAATTCACTTTATCCCGTTTCAGCGATTTGTCATTAGTACAACTCATTTCTCCTGTCCTGCACTGCAGCCTGTATTTTATGTACTGTGGAACCCAGGAAGTTCCCACATTCAGGGGAGGGCGGGTGTGAAGGTGGAAATCATTGTCGCCCTGAGAAAGAGTCTTAACCTAGCTGGGCCTCATTATTCTGGAAGCTGCCACAGGAGCAGGTCGGGACTGTACCCCCAACTCCATTGTGCAGTGGCTGGGGGTCGGGACACACAGGCTGGACCCCAGCCTGGAAATGTTTCATCTATGATTTCCATAATGGTGGATTGCAAGGAGGGCTGAGGAGGGTTATGGGAGATGAATTAGGTTTTTAGTGAGCTCATTAGGAAGGCAAACTGAGTTGAGACGGCAAGGCGGGGAGAGGGCCTGTAATCAGTTCTGCTCTCTTTGTTCCCTGCCTTGGGGGACATGTTTCGAAAAACTTCATTGCGGGGGCTGCCCAGCCTGACTGAGCAGGGGCTGCCATCCTGGTGGCTGACTTGTTGATTTCTAAACCTCTTAATTCATTTTTTTTGTTCAATTTAATCTTTTCTTTCTGAAGGAAAATTAGTTGACTGTTAGCCCTCTCTGCACTATTCACCTCTTAAATTATGCTCATTTTGAAGAGCTTGTTATGCCTGAATAAACATGAAATGGCTTGGCGGTTTCCCATCCAAGGCACACCCATTTTAACACCATGTATTTACCATTCCTGGAAATGTCTCATTAACTTCTGAAAATCTGCGAGCGTGATATTTTGGGCTACTGTAACACACCTCTTGGCAGCCACAGAAGGCAGTTTGGTTAATGCCTCGTAATATCCATTTTTATTCTCAACATGAAGAAAGACTCTCTATAGAAAATTGATGCAGTTTGCTCTGCTAATTTTCATGCTCATTCCAATTAATTTAACATGACCCAGATTTTCTTCCTCGGGCTCATCCTGACTAATTAGTAAAGCAACACCTAGAACAAGTTATGTTTAATAACATTGAGGAACACTAGTTGTGAGTGATTTTGATGCTAATAAAGATATTCACTGATGGGGCAGATATTTTATGGCAATTACGGTATGTGATTTGGAAGTCCCAATGTGCTGGTTGGGATATAGAAAATCTAGGAAATCACAAGGGGAGATAATACTGTTTTGAAGGTTTCCACAGCACCTGAATGAAACCCTGGGACCAGTTTGTTTGTTTGTTTGTTCATCTTTTGCCAGAATGGCCAGAGCTGTTGAGTAATTCCTTGGTAATGGGAGGGGTGGAGCGATGGTGTTGCAAACCTGACCCATGTTCACTCGGCCAGGCTTTCAGGGCTTACTGAACCTTGGCGAGAAGAAAGGCCATCGGACATCCTAGGACTGCACTGGTCAGAGAGGAAGGAGTGGGTCCCCCCTCCCCCTGTGGATGTAGTTCTTTTATCACATTTTTGTCAGTGAGATGAATCAATTCTATGGCTGCAAGGCTGGAGTGGGAGTGACCATGGCAGAGATAGACGGCTGCTAAAGTTGAGTGTTGTTGTTTAACCTGGGAGTGGTTGAAACTTTTCTGTTTTCTCTCAGTTGAGGGTAAGGGCCTAGGATCACACACACACACACACACACACACACACACACGTCACATTTGAAACACATACTTTTCTAGTGTCAACAATATGCAAGTCACTGTTGTGTCTGTTAGGAGTATGAAAGGTTATGAAGGCCCAGAGCCTGACTTTATCATATCTACGTATGTATGTTCACAGTCAACTATCAACTGCCAGTTGTCTTCCATTGATCAACCACAGGCTGACCAGTAAGCTTCAGGAATCCATCTGCCATTCTCTCCCAATACTAGGGTTTCAGATGCGATTTTATGCGCTTGCTGAGGATCTGAAGTCTGGGTCTATTTGCATGGTAGGCACTTAATGGACTGAGCCATCTTCCCAGCCCCACTGGAACATTTTTAAGGAGGTCTTTGTGATCCCTTTCTCAGCCACTTGTTACGCAAGCAACTTGCTTAATCTCCTCAGGTCCTTTTCTGTGTATAACAAAAGCCAACCTTTCTGGAATGGGTTGAAAGAACTATGGTCATTTGTGTGATGTGCTTGCAGAGTGTCTGAAAAAGGGGAAATGTTCAATAAATATCATTTTGCATTAATATTTTACCATAGAAAATATTTAAGTAGAAATTTCTCAAGAGCCTCATGGTAAAATCTATACTTATCATTTCTCAGTGCTAATTATTATTGTTAATGTCTGAAATTTGAATTGGCAAGGATGCTTCCTTTGACTGAATGTTATGAGCAGGCTTGTTTTCACATCCCTGTCCCCACCTCCTAACTGCTCATTGGTAACTTTCTTCTGTGTCCAGCCATTGATTGCTTCCTTCTAGGTGAGGCTTGCATTGTTGAAATTTAGTCCCACCTGATTCTTATATTTGTTTGATATGGAAAAAGAAAATAGTTTCAAGTCATCTCATCAAGGGTAGGCCCAGTAATCCTAATGAACAAATTGAAAATTTGACAGAGCAGCTGAATTTGGTGACCTATGCCTGTAAGCTTAGTATTTGGAAAGCTGGAGGTGAAAGGGTTGCCAGGAGTTTGAGGCTGGGTTGGGCAGCATAGTGAGAACTGTATTGTAATTGACAATGAAGCTAAAAATACTGCTTTGTGAAATCACTGTTTGAATAGATCAAAAATCGTCAAATAATCATTGTTTCAAATAACTTAACCCAATAATATTCATAGACCATAAATCATAAATTTAAAAAGTGCTTCATGTAGGACAAGACGTCAAAACAACATTCTCCTTGCTTTCCATCTCTGCCAAAATGGATGTCATGATCTGTGGTTCTTACCTTGGTTATGGCAATCAGTTATCCAAAAAAATAAGTCATATATATATATATATATATATATAGAGAGAGAGAGAGAGAGACAGAGAGAGGGGGAGAGAGAATTGTTACCCAAGAGTTTCATTGTGAGCCTCACAGTAGAGAATCTTATAATTATTTTCTAATATCAGATAGGTGATGTACAGCAATTGTCAACTCCACTTCCTTCCAGAGTGACACATCAAACTATTACAAAAGGTGAATATTTTTATGTAAAAATTTTGTAGATGTAAAATATTTTCCTAAAGTGAAATAATATTTTAGGTTTTACAGCCCTTTTTATATTTCTGGTCATTTCAATTGTACAGCACTTTTGAGGATTTTTAAATTTACTTTAAAATCTTTAAATATCACACAGAGTAAGATTTGGAATATAAATAATCGAGGAAGTCATTACTAGTGTAAGCGGAATTGTGGGATGTATATTGGATGGCTGTCATTTAGCCCAGGGAAGACCCTCCATCATGAAGAGTTTTGCTGTATGAAGTGAAGCTGGCGGCTCTTCGGTGGGTACTGGCTGGTGGCAGGAATTGTGTTGTACTGGGTCAGCAGTGAATTCCTCACTCAAGTGATGTTGAGTCAGCTGGTCTTAAATTTGTTATCTTCTCAAGAGTCCATTCACTGACTTTATCACTGAAAAGAATGACTCCCTAGCCTGTGTGATCAAGATCCAGAAATGTGCTGGCTCAGCGCTGGAAGGCGGAACCACCACTTGATTGGTGGCTCTTGGATCTCTCTGATCTCACTGCAGGAATGTGTGCCCTCTCATAGGCTGGTTTCCACAGGTATATAAGTAGACCCACTGAGAGAGCAAAGCCCTTCTTTCCTTCCTGGGCAGTGGCTGAGCAACCTTCCCTCTCAGACATTATTATTGACCAGCCTTGTCTTTCTTTAAGTCTCAGTGGCGTAGTATGTGCACACAGCAAACAAAAAACTCAGTTCTATCCCTTGTGCCTTTTAATACACAAATGAGGCAAGGATTTTGTTTGTTTGCTTTTTCCTTAAGTAAAGGCTTGTTTTTATTCCTCACGTGAATGGGACTTTAAAGCAAATGACGGAAAGAGAGAGAAGGAGTCTGATTTTTATTTGGTGGCACAAGGTAACCATCGCACATCCCAAAAGCCATGATGAGGCATTTGGGCATCATCAGGCATCAGTAGACAGCTACACTGCCCAGGCTAAAGCCACAGGCCACTTATTTCAACTTACTGATTCTATTTTAGTAAGGGGGTAGAGGCCTTGTGGCACATGACAGCATAGACTTGATCTAGCTGTGTTAATAGTAGCATATGTGACTTTATAAAGGCTTCTTGTACGGAGCACAGCGTCACACTGTCCCGAGGATAATGGACTGGCACATTTTATAACAGGTCCATGCTAGGCTGGCTCCTTCCATCTGTAACTTGTGACCCTCAGGAGTTATCTGAAGACATGGTGTAGGTCTTTGTGTGCTTGGGAAGAGTGAGATACTATCGAAGTCCCCCAAAGGATTTCAAAGAAAATACTCTGCGAAGAATCATTTTGTTACCTTGGAAACTATCTCTAATATGTTTTAATATGAGTAGTTGGTTTTAGATAATATGTCCCACAATGTGATTTGGCTAATAGAGAAAAGTAGTTTTTTTCAAAATCTGCAAAGTATTTTCTGATTACCAGATTTAAATCCTTATGAATTAAATCAACTTGTAAATGCAAGGTTTGTGGGTGTCATGCTGGGGCCCTCCGCAGCATCTTTCAAATGCTCCCCTGGTCATTTCAAGCTTTCAGAACATTGCTTTAATGACTGCAGCTATCCCCAGTCCCATTCCTACACATCCCACTGAAGTCTGTGTTGTCCCAAACAACAAGTTTTTTGACTATAATTTGTTTAATGTTATTTTTTGTCAACTTTACATGGGGGCGAAATTCCCGTACCGAAATTTCCTCAATAATGAATTTGAGCCTCTGTGTATACTTGATAGACCAGTTCCATCACGTCCCAAAAGTTTCCTGTGTCCCTTCGTAATCTGTCTTCCCTTTGTATGTGTCCTAGGGCCACTACTGACCCGATTTTGGTCTTAAGAATTTGTTCATATTTTCTATAGTTTAATATATTTGAAATTATACAGGGGTCTTAAGCACCTTTGTGTTTGACTTCTTCTACCTAGCATAATGACCCTGAGATGCAATACCCAGCATGCTTCAGTGATTTATTCCTGTGTGCTGTTAAATAGTATTTCAGTGTATGGATATGGCACATTTTATTTACTTATATTGTTTCAAGTTAAGGAGATAATCAGATAAACAGGCCCTTGTTTCAAATGTTGAACTCATCTACTCTATCATGTTTAAATTATATGAGTGTGCCTATGTGTAGGGGGTATATGTGCAGATGAGTGGAGGTGCCCATGGAGCCCTGAAGAGGAAGTCAGATGCCCCGGAGCTGTAGTTACAGCTGCTGTGAGCTGCCTGACCAGGGTGCTGAGAACTGAACTTGGATCCTTTGTAAAAGCAGAATCTGCTTTCAATTGATAAGCCATCTTCCCAACCTCCCCTGTATTCTTTACAGTTTATTTCCATAAAGTCACCTTTCCTACAGAACATATTCTATAAAATAATGCCCTTGAATTTATGACATACCATCACCATTGACAATTTTGAAGTTTTAGAGACTGATATTCTAGATAATATTTAAAATCATTTTCAATATTAACCTAGAAAGTTCACAACCATAGTCCAATGAGACAGCCATCTGATTGGTCATTAAAAGCTTAGGCAAAAGCTACACTGAAGCCATTAAGCAAAGTTCTAATAAGTATAGAGGGAAAAGGAAAAATATGGTCCATGACTTGAAGGCCCTTACTGCAAATTCAGTAATTAGGTTGGAAATACAGGAGTAAGATGTGTGTGTGTGTGTGTGTGTGTGTGTGTGTGTGTGAGAGAGAGAGAGAGAGAGAGAGAGAGAGAGAGAGACTCACTCCTCTGGGATTATTTTTAGTCTAAATTTTGGAAAAGGAATGGAAAAGAAAATAACTTACTCTAGAATTCTGCTAGGATGGGATACAATTGAGCGTAAGAAAGATTAATTTTAGCAATAAACTCCATCTATTTTTAGTAATGCATGTATTTAGTGTAAACAATATACCCCATCCCAAGTGCTTCAAGTACTTATGCTTGTCTATATGTAAGATGCTATGATGTTGTTAGTAAGGGACATTAAAATAACATTTTTTGTGAATCAGTTTGGGGAAATAAGATGGATATGTCATAATTCAAGTACCAACTAGGCTTGTATATGCCTTTCAGCATGTTTCATGATATTGGGAGGGACTAGCCCCCCATTTTTATCATCTGTTGACTTTTTTGAGATGTACTTCACATAGTAACGAATCACCCATGATAGAGATACAATCTGTTATTGCTTAGTGTATTCCTAGGATATATGCAATCATCAGCATGATTAATTTTAGGATATTTTATTACCCCAGAAGGAATTCCACCCCAATTAAAAGAGATTTCTCCTTTAAGGTGCTTTCAGGAGGTCTGATGTCTGAGGTTCTTTAGTACACAGGCTCTGTACAGATTAACCAATTTGTGAAATCTTAGATTATTTCTATTAAGCAGATATATTATTTATTTCCCCAGAGTTATTACATAAATACCATGTATATCTATTTGCATTACATTATAAAAGCCATGTCTGCTTGTTTCCAAATCATAGCCCCGGACTCTTTAATACACCAAGCCTAACTGGGATGTCTGAATGCCTTATTACTTCTTTTAAAATGTTAATGATTTAACTTAGACATTTCTTAAACAGAAAGCCAAGAGTTCTACTGGGAAACTCTGGTGTGAAAATGTTCTTGGAAAAAAAGATGCAGGCTATAATTTTCTAATAATTAATGAATAGGCTTTAGACCTGGCATTATATTTTAAAAAAAAAAAGGCTTCTCAGTTATCAAGTGTGGTGTATCAGGCCTGTGCTCCCAGCACTTAGCAGACTGAGGCAGATCACAAGCTTGAGGCTGTCCTAGGATACACACACACACACACACACACACACACACACACACACACACACTAGAATGAAAACCAAACAGATAACTAACAGTATTCACCCAAACTAGTTATATTTTTATAATGCCATTTTTCTCCTATGTGCAGTAATGATGATCTCCAGGAACTGTTGATAGGTATCTCAGTATAATTGTCTTAGGAAATAACTGGCTTTGCTTTTGACAGAAAGATTTGTTGTGGAAATTTAGGAGTATTATTTAACTATATTCATTTCAAGGTCTTGGCCATTCTTACAGGTGTAAGATGGAATCTCAGAGTTGTTTTGATTTGTATTTCTCTGATGACTAAGGATGTTGAGCATTTCCTTAAGTGTCTTTCAGCCATTTTAGATTCCTCTGTTGAGAGTTCTCTGTTTAGGTCTGTACTCCATTTTTTTTTGGATTATTTGATTTTTGGATAACCAATTTCTTGAGTTCTTTGTATATTTTGGAGATCAGTCTTCGGTCTGATGTGGGGTTGGTCAAGATCTTTTCCCATTCTGTAGGCTGCCATTTTGTTTTGTTGACCGTGTTCTTTGCTTTAATTTCAAGGCTATGTTTTTAAGAAAATGGTCTATTATTTTTACTTTGCAGTAACTAACTGGTGAGGTACATGCAATATTTATTAAAGTCTTTTATATGTCTCCCCAAACTGATATTTGCTATTATATGTTCAGAGAAAATTATCAAACTCATCAACTGTCTTATGTTATAAAATACTGTCCCAATTATTTTTTTCTTCTGTAACAAATACAACACTGAAGTGCAGACTCTAAAAGGGAAATTAAATAACTCCTGCTATGAATAAACTTTGCTTTTAAGTTATTTTAACAAATTTCCTTATAGATTAATAAAGTATCATAATATGCTAAAAATGGCAATAAGAGTCAAAATTCTGTAGTTGTCCTGTAGCGTGTTCTTTTGGTATAGTTAGTACATTCCAGGAGCAGAGTGATGGGAGCCTAGTGCCAGTAAGAGGGTGCTTAAACTGTCTCAGTGGATTTTCTTAGGTAGGAAATGCTTTTTGTAAATATAAAGGCTGTATCTTCTCATGAAAGACCTGTTGATTCCAAGATGTTAGCCAGCTATCTTTACTAAAACACTTCAGGATGCTAAATATAGTCCACTTCAGTTAAATATGGATGTTTTAAAAAAGAAAATCCCAGCTAGTCTGCAACAGAAGGACATTTTGTGTGACAATATTTTGCATGATTAAAAATTTAAACAGAATAACAGCTATTTATATTTACAGTTACATGAGAGTAATTACTAAAGCAGACAAAATACTTAGAGCATCATTTAATAATGTTTTCCTTTAGCAAAGGTGCCAAAATGGTTATTTGCATAATTTTCACAATTTGTACTGAAACAGCTAAGGGAAATTGGGAAGCCATGCCTCCCCAAACACCTTTTTTTCTTCTTTGGGAAATACGGGGAAGAGAGACTCATAGATCATACATAACACTTCATTTTTGTATAATTTTCCATAAATGCAAAAGCCCTCATGTCAAAGCCATCAGGTGAAGGAGACAAAACCCATTCATACTTTCTCTTTTGGAGTCTTTATTTTAATGGTCAGCCCAGCCCAACTTCAAGGCTCCTAATTATAACATTTACCAGTTCAAAGATTAACCTTGGAGAGGGGCATTCTGGGCTGTTGGTAACTTGATCAGCTTGGTCTTCTGTGGGTCCCTTGCTCTGGTTCTTTGTATCCCAGGAGGGAGATGGTATCTGGCACATTCCTAGGATGACTGGAAGATAGCAGCCTCTGCATTTCAGGGCCCAAAGATTGTGAACTCTGTTAGCTGAAATGCCACGCTAGGGGAAGCCGGGTGGACATTAAACCAGCTTCAGCTGGAGGGAGTGCCGTGCAAGTAGAGCCGAATTTGAGAGCTGGGACCCGAGTGGACATTTGTCCCTGCTTCCTACCTTAATAAAAGCGGAGTGTTAACTGTGGAAAAGGGCATTTGAGAGGTCAGTAAAAATGAATCATTAGAGTGCCCAGAAGGGCTTTATTATGATGGACTGCGAATAACTCCAGAAGGTACCCTGCACATGCCTATGTACTTATCAGGTAAGTAACAGAGGAACAAGTACAGGTTTTCATCCTGTACCACAGCGAGTCAGCAGTCTGCTGAGTTATAATGGCAGAGGAGCATGCATCCCACTGGATTCAGCCAGTACTTCCAGAGCATTCTGTGGGAGACTTGGGAGAACAGATATCCTTTCTTAAACTATTCTAAAATTTCTAACTGAACTGTATATGTATACACACACACATACACACACTACATCATATTTTTCAGAGGAGAATGAATGAAATCTATATACTTCAAAGGAGAATAACCAAATGAAGTGGAGAATAGCCCTAACGTCTTGCCAGCTCCCCTTCACTTCTGCTATAAAGGATTAGCAAATTCCAGTCAATAAACAAAGCCCTTTTATGGCTCCTAGCGGGTAAATTGAGGGGACTGATTTGGTCAAGGACCAGTATGAGGATGTTTCTGTTCAACAGCTAACAGGATTCAACATGCTATGGAAAATACAGGCATGCAAAACTATACTCCGACACTCACATTGCCAGCTAAAGCCTAAAACACAGCCACATTTACATATGTGTCCATCTGTCTGTTTTTACACTTTATTTTTCCAACCAGTGGGTGAAGTGGTTTTCATCCAAGCTGCAGTCTGATTTTTTTCCCTCACCCACCATTTCCCATTCTATCCTATAGATGCATATTTTAAAGGGTGTGCTGTTCGTCCCTGGACAAGCATTAGCATAGCCTGTGCAGGGACCTGCCCCTTCCCTTCAAAGTTGAGCCATCTCTGTAGATCTGCCCACTCTACAGCTGCCCATACCAGCTAGTGTATCCCGGATGTCTCCTGAGCAGTCGGGAGTCCCAGGGGTCTCATCCTGTGCCCCCATGTCTGGCCTGGGCCATGCTGCCACAGTCACAATCCAGGGCGAGCCAGCGGGGAGAATGGAGGTGCTTTGGCTCTCTTCAGTGGAGAGCCTTCGTAAATCCTGTGTAAATAGAAAGAGGACAACAAAGAATGCGCCCCTGCAGCTCTGAGCTTCTGGAGCCATTTGGGGCTGAATTTGCTAAATGCTGCTTATACCGCCTGAGAAGTTGAAGAGAAAGGACCATAAAATCCCCTCTCTTTCTTTCCCTTTCTGTTTGCCCCCTCCTTGTGGGGGGGGGTGTTCAGGACCAGGGAAGCCGAGGTAAAGCCTATGAAGACTTGTTTTTCAGTGCTCTTTTGAGTGTGAAAAAGGTGGCCTGGGTCACTGTCCCCTCTTTAATGTCGGGAAACCCACACAGCTAGTAAATGCTGCATGTAAACGAAAGCGTTCATCCCTTCTGTTTCCTTCCTTGTTGTGGGCCGTGAACTAGTCTCTTGGAAAAAAAAATCACAGAAAAAATTTGCTTGAACGTATCCGGACGGTTAAGCCCAGCAGGAGAGTAAGAGAGATCAGTGATTAGCACAACTCATTGCTGCAGCCCTGCCTTCCCCTGAATTTCTTGGTGTACTCACCACCTCCCAACTGTCCTGATGTGAAAAAATCAATGAATTGATAATAAATAATGATAATAATTTCTTGTGGAAAAACATTGACTTTCCTGATGGTTCTTGGAAAGTAGCTTTCGCAAGGCTATATTCTGAAACAGACTGAAGCTTCCCCTCCTTTCTCTTTCTTACTTGCAATCTTGGTACAGTTTTCTCAGTGGGAGGCCCTAAATTAAACTCCTGGAAGGACCCCCTGACAACCAGCAAGAAAATATCTTTTGACTGTTGGTGCATTTTAACCCTGTTTTCTAAGAGGGAAAAGGAACCAAGAAATGAAAGAATGTTAGTCCACAAAATATAGTGTGGCCTTCAGATGGCTTTAGGGTACACTTTCTTTTTAACTGCAATGCTTCTTCTGTCCCAAAGTGTGTGAGCAGTAGGTGCCTCCCTCTCTGCCAGCTCCCCTCCTTCCAAGAGAAAAGGACAGGTTTGAGATGGGGGTACCATCTTCTCCACAGACAATCTATGATACGTGTCCTGGTGCAGGCTATCTGGGGACAACCAAACATATTCCCACACTACACAGTGCAGAGCCTAGCTAGGCCCAGTACCCCTCAGGAAAGGGAGAGTGGAGGGAGGAGGAGCCCCAGGCTCCTGAATCACCCCCCACCCCCCAACCCCCGTTGGGAATTTTTCTTCAAAACAGGGCACAGTCTTCTCTGATCCTAAACTTTATCTTCGGGCTTTCCCTTCCAGTATACTCATTCCATTTGATTGTTGGCCTTATGCTCACGGGTAAAGCATGGGTAACCTCTGAGACCCACACCTTCATGAGGAAATAAATTGAAAACAAAAGAATAAGCACCGAGGAAGCCAAGAACACAGCACTCCCAACTCTCAGACAGGACCTAGAAACAAACCACAAAACCGACATTTTCACTAGGACCTGAAGGTTGAATAGGAGTTTGCTACAAAGAGTGTTAGAAAGTGGGAAGAAAGTGGAGAGAACGGGCACAGCAGACCAACGGGATGGAGTAAAGGTTTGGACCCTTCAAGTGCTCCTTGACTCAGTCTTGAAAACTTGGTTGATTCTGTTTCAAACTCATTTAATACAAATCTTAGATCTATAAGGAAAGATGACCTTATAGAGATAATAGGTACTCTTTCTAAAAAATTTATCCCTATTTTATGTGTATTGGTGCTTTGCCTGCTTGTATGTCTGTATAAGGGTGTCCAGTCCTCTGAAACTGGAGTCACAGACAATTGTGAACTGCCATGTGGGTGCTGAGACTTGAACCCAGGTCCTGTGGATGAGCAGCTAGTGCTCTCAACTGCTCAGCCATCTCTCTAGCCCCATAGATAGTCTTGGTATTGTAAAAATGCACCTAGTGATTTTTTTGGGCACATATTTATTTCCTTTTCTGTTTGTATTAAAGGGTTACTTGTATTTCATCTGTTGAGAGAGGTGCATGGCCATGCCATAGTGATCTTGCAGAGGCCAGGTTTGTAGGAGTCACTTTTCTCCTCATCATGTGAGTTTCATGGATCAAGCATTGGTTGTCAGGCTTAGTGCCAGGTGTCTTTTGCTAATGAGCCATCTTGCCAGCTCTTGTGTTTGTGTCTAAATGCATTGTCACACAATCTCTCCTTGTGGCATAAAGATAAATGAGTAGCCTGAGCCTGTCTCCTGGGATTTAATTCTTCAGGGTTGAGGGGTAATTCAGAATCTGGCTTCACCAGACCATAATCATGCCCTTCCAGCCTAGCACAAGGGAGAAGATGGAGGATGGAGCCTGGGTTTTGAAGGCCAAGTGCCTGTCTCAGTCACTTGTGATTTCTGACAAATGCCTTTGCACCTTCAGTTTTCCTCACTGTAAAATGGGATAGATAATAGTAATGTTTTAATCTCTTTCTTTCTTTTTTTCTTTCTTCCTTCTTCCTTCCTTCTTTCTTTTTCTTCTTCTTGAAGACCTACTATGATTACAACATTGCAAGTACAAATAAAGATAAATTTTGGGGATGAAGACAATGAAAGTGAGAAGTGTTGAAGAAGCAGAGGGTGGGGCATTGTGTGCACAGGAGTGCCAACACACACACAAAAATGCATGTTGAATAGAAATGCTTAAGGACTGGGTAAATATGTGTGTGTACCTACAAGGTCTGTGCCTATCCCGAAAACAGTTCATCTTTTATACAAATTGCATTGCTTTATAAGTATTTTATAAAGCCACACACACACACACACACACACACACACATATACCTATATACCCGTTTATAGTCACAGATATCATACACCAGCACCTGCGTGTTCATGAACACATCTAAATGCTAGAAGTGAGGCGGCTGGAAGGTATTGTTTTCTATTTGTCTGTCTTTCTATCTATATTCTCCATCAACCATTTATCAGTGGGTAGTGTCCCTGGCTACCAGATCATTGGTGCCTGACCTTGTCAGGGCCTCCACTTCTCCCTGAAATCTTAATCACAAAACTTCCAGCTCTACACTGATTGTATGTAAAGCTCTCTCATGCCCTGGCAGACTTGTGAAAGTGTGCCCATTTCTATCTGTGGCCGACCCGGACCAGCACTCACAAAGTTCCAGGTGTTGCACCCTAAAATTGACACTTTTCCAGGATTTAGGCCTTTTCTTGTAGCCTTGGGCCTTCTTCAGTGTGGGTTAGTAGGAGGCTTTACACAAAATAATGTTTAAGGAAGTAAGGGTTGGTTCGTGGGCTTCTGAGGAAGCCTGTAGTAGCTGAGTGAACTTGGAGAAGCTATGCCTGGATTCTGGTTCATCCTTGAAGGCAGAGAGCTTGGGCAATGAGACAACCTCATGGTTTCAGTGTCCTCTGAAAATAAGTTTCTTTCTTAAAGCATGGGGAAAGGGGGCAAGAAGAATTCTCCATCCCTGTGGTGTTAGACACATTCTAAAACATCATCACTGTTTTTATTATATCTTTACTCCAAACTTTTCAATGGATGTCTAGGTAGATACTGACTTTGAGCTAAAAGGAACAGCACGGTATGCAAATGAGAAGTGTGTCCTTTGCTTGAGTGGGTTTTATGGCCACGGGTTTTAGGGATGGCATTTTCGTATGTAGGGTCATCTGAGGGTCCGCTTATAATGTGCTTGTGTTTAGCTTGATTTGCTGAATACATATCTATGGATAGGGACTTTTGCTTCTCCAGAATATTCAGGGAGCCATGGGGTTCCACATCCTGCCGCTCAGTGGCCAGCATCACTTGTTGAGGCAGGTGCCTCTGTAGCTACCCATCAGAACAGTGCCTGTGCTCTGAGACTACTCGGCTCAGCCCGGGAAAGAATGCGGGATTTCCTTTAGAGCGTGAATGTAAATCCAGCCAGAGAGTTCTCACAATACTTCAGAGTCTTAAAACAGCAGAAGGATGCAGAGATTAGAGCAGGCCTCCAGACAACAACAAGGATAGCAGCCTAAGGGGATGTTCTCGGAGCTGTGCTGCTGAACTGGGCAACAGAACCATGGGTTATTAGTGCTGCAACTGATGGGCCCCACACTTAGCCTTGCCTAGTCGCTAGGTCTTCGGTGGATCTGAGATTCTGCCTGTTTCTTAGTTGAGTCCTAAGCTGCTGAACTTTATTTCAGGAGCCAGTATTCCAGTCCTATTTAACGTGAACATGAGACAATCATGGGAATGGCCAGGACCCCAGAGCAGTCTAGGGACCTGCTCTAATCTCTGCAGAAGGCCCAGATGTGACAATCATAGTCACTCATCATGCCACTCCCCTAATTATGGGATAGTAGAGTACTCTTCCTGGGGTACATTTCATTTCAAGTCAGGTTATAGAAGTAAAGGACTGGTGTCACTGAGGTGAGGAGATTTCTCTCAGTCAAGTGCCTGCTGGACAAATATGAAGACCTGAGTTTGCATTCCTAGCGCCCACATAAAAAGATGAACACATTTCTGCATCTCACTGCTGGGGAAGTAGAAAGCAGAGACACTATGTCCCCAGGGCTTGTTGGCCAGCCAGTCACCAATTTGGTGAGCTCCAGATGCCATGAATGGCCCTGTCTTAGAAATGTGGCTGAAGGCTGGTAAGATGGCTCAGTGAGTGGGAACGCCTGCTAGGCATGCATGTGAACCTCAGTTAGGATTCAGAGCAGCCACAGAAAAGCTGGGCATGACTGTGGGTGCCTGTCACCTCTGCACTGTGGAGGGCAGAAGCAGGACGGTTAATGGGACTTGCTAGCCATCAGACTACCTTCAGGTTCAGTGGGAGACCTCATCTTAACAGAATAAGGCAGACATTAATAGAACATCTGAAGTCCTCTGCTCCACATGTACCCTTGTGTGTGCATACCCTTGTACACACACACGCATGCACACACACACACATGCACACACATACATGCACACACACACACACACACACACTGAAATGACTGAATTGATTTTAAGAAAGGAAGTGTTGGGCCTTTGAGATGGCTCAGTGGGTAAAGGATCTTACCACCTAGGCCAACAATCTGAGTTTGATACCTGGAGACCATGTGAGCAGAAGGAAAGCTCTGACCCCCACAAGTAGTCCTCCGACCTCTACACACACACACACACACACACACACACACACACACACACACACGCATAAAGAACCAGTGCCAATCTTTGTGCATAAGCAAATCCCCAAAACTCGTTTAAAATGCATGGTCCTGGGCCCTGGCTCTTTCGATGTACTGAGTCTGGGATGAAGCCTTGAGGCTTACACCTTCATCAGTCTCTCTCATGCTTTTGTGTACCTGCTGTCTGTGTGCTCACTGGCCTTGAGAACGTCTTATGTTTACACATGTCACGTTTCACTAACGTACACATAATTTGAATATCTTGTCCAAAAGGTAGATCTCTACCTTGGTCAAAGGGTTAGCAATCTTCAAAAGGAAACAAACTCAGCATTTCTTTATTTCTTTATTGTCAGAGATGGGAATCTGGTAATAGTATGGTCACCCACAGAGGCCCTGGGAGCACTAAGGTCTCTCTCTCTCAAGGAATGCCATGGCTGGCATGTTTGGAAGTGAGTGTGTACATGCAAGCAATCTACCAGCTACCAAGAACAGTCTCTAGATACGCTGTGGGTGCATTGTCAGAAGGAGGACAAAGCCTTTGAATCAGCCCTTCGGTAACTGACCCTTCCAACAAACGGTCATGTTGTTGAGGTTATGAATCTAGGTGGGGCACAAATAAGGGAGAAACAATTCTTTTTCTCCAGGCTTCTACAGCACCGAGTCATAACTTGAGGGGTTGATGTCTGGACTGTCAGTGCTGCTGCCTCCTATAGTACACACATGGTGCTAGTGTGTGCACTCCTTTAGCACAGTAACACAATTAACCCACATGCTAGCACCAACAACCCTGTTCCACAGAGCCTGGAAACAAGAAAACAATATCCAGTGTTACCAGGACCTTAGTTCCAACAGTGCCTGCAGAAGTTTTGTTTAGGTTCAAAAAGCACAGTTGCCTTTCAGACATTTTCTTTATGTTGTTGTTAGAACTTGGTGCTAGACTTTGTTCATAGTTCATTGAAAAAAAAATGATGGCATTTATTGTTGTACTTGGGAAAGAAAAATTCCTCTTTTCGTAGAGAGAGATAAGCACTAGTATTAAAATCTATTATCCATATATATGTGTGAAATTGTCAAACCTAATTAAAAAATCCTATTGAGTGTCTAGCTATTAATATAAAATCAGACATGTTTTTGTTTATAATTATTTATGATACCATTCTAAATTCAAATATTTCATAAAATTTTTACAAAATAGACTGCTTTCCATTAAAATTCATGTAATGCTTCTCTTTATCCAATTTAAGTCAGTCATCAAAGGATGCTCATGCTAGCAACATTTTTTTTTCTGGAGCTAAACATAGTGAATCATATAGTCTGAGAGTGTTATCAGTCCCCTTTCATTTTAAACAAGAGAAATGCACCGTGGAGTCACCGCCTCTCATTTTTTTAAGGTCATTGATTGGGTTCAAAAGGCAAATGCCTTTTTTCGTTGAACTTCCCTCAATTAAGCCATTAACCTCTTGCAATAAGTGTATTCAAAAATCTATCAAAGAAAGCTAAATGAGATTTTAACAAAATCCTGACAATTTCAGCTTAAACATATACACAGAAACCATATGTGCTTAGGAAGAAATATATACACACAGGCATTGTTTACAGAGCTTGTTTTTCTATTTGGAAGACAGTGAAGGAAGACTTATTCCATACATAATCCGAAATGTGCGTTCAGAGAGCTACAGAGATCCCACAGTAAGAGACAAAGATATCTCTGTCCACAGTGTGGAGACAGACAGACTGACTGACTTCAAACTTGGACTTGCAATGTGAATTTTTCCCCCTCATCTCTGGGTACTGCTTTTCAAAATTGCCTCAGGCTACAGAACAGCACCTCAGATCCCCAAGGCCCACTGCCTGCCTCCTAATAGCCACTCTCCATCTGTGTCACATGAGCAGCTGATGACATCGCCCCAGTGTCTGTATTTCGGAGAGCACTTCCACCCAGGTGAAAATGCTGGGGTTGCCAAGGAGCAGTCAGAAGCCATTAGTGTGGGTGAGAATTTGCCTTGCAGCAGTTCCTTGGCATGGTGAAAATTGTGTGCACACGTCCCCATGCAGGCGTATGCATGTGTGCGTGTGCATGTGCAGGTGCGTGTGTGCGTGCGCATGCATGTGTGTGAGCACATGCAAGTATATATGCAGCTCCCAGATAGGTGTCCATGTGTGTGCAGGGAAGGTCAGCAGATAAAGACTAGATTCTATATATCCAGTGTTCAAAAGCCAAAGGATTCTTCTTTCCCTGCCCACCTATTTCTTCTTTGACTATTGGACTCTCTCTCTCTGTGTTTGTGTGTGTGTGGTGTGTGTGTGTACACTGTATCCCCACCCCCATCCATCTCTCTGTCTCTGTTTCTATTTCTCTGTGTGTGTGTGTGTGGTGTATGTGTCTGTCTCTCTCTCTCTTTTATCATAACAGAAGGCAAAGAAAAAGAGAACAGCAACTTTGGGGTCATGCTCTAGTGTTTGGGCAGATGGAAGGGAGCTGCTTTGCCTTGGGGCAGGGTGGCTGTAACGAAGTGGCCTGTCAGTCTGTAAATAGTGAGGGTCATCCCTTCCATGTGATGGAGGGGATCGCATTGCAGTGAAAATGGAAATGTCAATAAAATTAATCTGCCAGCTCTTTGCTGTGGTTTTTCTGCTTCTCTGGTCAAAGAAGGTTGAGGTTTTTTTTTTTTTTTTCTTTTTTTTTCTTTTTTGTTTCCACGAGAGAGCTAAAGGAACAGGTACCAGAAAGGCCACAGGCAGACCCAGAAGTTCTAAGGCCAGTGCCCCAGTGGGCAGGAAGTCTGGGGAAAACACCATTTGGGAGGAGGGAGCAGGGCTGGGGATTTGCTGGTGGATCTGCTGCATTCCTTGGGCAGCTACAGAGTGCCCAGCTCAGGCTACATTGAGCACAGAGTTTATTGTTTTAGGCTTTCTTGGACAAGGTTTTTACTTAGCGTGGGATTTATGGCATTTACTGCTAATGAATGTCTATTCTTAAATTACAAAAAAACCCATCTCAGCGCAATTCCCAGATGTCCTTCCAGGACCCCAGCTTCTTAAACACCAGCAGGGAGCATAAACTCTCTGCTTCTCTGTTTTCCTCTTTCGTGTGGCTCCAGGCTAATGATGTGCAAGGGAAACACAGCCATCTATAAAGCCCCACTGCTGTCCCCGTATTCTTCATTTATTTTGCATTTGATTATGCCACAAGTCGGATCTTGTTTCTTTCCTTTTTTTAAAGTTATTAGTTCAAATATTAATGTAGGGATATGGCATATATTGCTCCCCTTGATTGATGCCTTCCCAAAAACAGGAAGACGTGCTCGTATGAATTTTAAGAAAGTAGGGGTCCTGCAATGCCTTGCCAGAAGAGTTTTTCAGATACATAATTTAGATGCCCTCCAGGCAGGCTTTCAAGGCATTTTTGCTGGAGGGCAAGAAAAAATAACTCTGACTGTTAAAAGTAAATGATTTTTGCTAATGCACAATTAATGCCAGAGAAAAGCACAGAAGAGAAAGATGTGGCTTAGGAAGTTCTGAGTAAGTGAGCACCCTACCTTGATGTGTGTCTTTTTGTCTGCCCCCTTCACGGTAATGATCAGCAGTGCCGAGAGCTTAAAAGTTTTTCATGTCATGCAAATGTGGAGCTCTGGGTCACGGGAGTGTGCGAGTTTGGGAGGTGACAGTTCGGGGGGGGGGGCTGAACAGGCAGTGCGTTATGTGCGATCAACAGTGACACCACTACTGTCACCCATGCAGGCAGCCCAGGATATATAGACTACAGAACATTTAACTTGATTACCCGGCAGTCTGTGCTCACTATGGGCACGGGGATGTATTTCTACCAAATGGGCTTTCTCGTAGCGGTTTGCCCACACTGGGTTCCATAATTGACAAAGAGCTACTGCGTTGTGTCAAGTACACAATTATAATTGAATTAATGATATGGGCGAGAGGGAGACACACAAAATTAACATTTGAAGAGGCCTGGCTTAATTTTGTCTTTTACATATTTGTGTCTCCAATTATACTTTAATGAAAGGGAATATACCCCCTTAATGGATTTCTTTCAGCGAGCTTAGTTGAGCTCGTCATTAGCCTGGCATTGTTGTTGGCACCCTCGCTCTGCTTGCTCTAATGGATCTTCATTTCTTCCTGTTAGGTGATGGGTTAGACAACAGTGTAGCTTCACCTGGCACAGGTGATGATGACGATCCCGACAAGGACAAAAAACGCCAGAAGAAAAGAGGCATCTTCCCCAAAGTCGCGACAAATATCATGAGAGCGTGGCTGTTCCAGCATCTCACAGTAAGTTAAGACACAAGATATTTAAAATAACAAAAATTTTCTTTGTCATTTTGTGAAGTTTCTGCACGTCACGTGGTCTCTCACACACGGTTGGTTTTGGTTTCAGTTTGAGTTCTGTCCTTCTGTTTCATTTTTTAAAACAAGGTTGCCTGCTTTCTGTTCCTTGGGCTCTGGTGACTCATCACCATCACAATTTCGTCAACCATTACCATCCAAATAGCATCCTCTAGAAAGGAACAGGGTTTTGTCTTAAGAGGTCAGCAATGGACCTTGTTCAAAATGGCCTGAGACTTTCAATAACATATGTCAATGTTTACTGTACTACAAGATATGAGCAACTTCAGACGATGCAGCTCAACCAAAGGAGAGAGCTGTAAGGAGCTCATGAGTCTGTTAGCATTGCTGATTCTCCTGCTAACCAACGCTGTCTCCTCCATGAGCAAATCCAGTATCTTGCCACATGCATGCCCAGGCTCATCTCACAGAGGTGGTCTGATAATATGGCGTGCGTATGGGCATGCGTGTGTGTGTGTGTGCGTGTGTGTGTGTGTGTGTGTGTGTGTGTATGTGACCAATGCAGAAAAGGATTATAGGTACTCTAGTGTCTTTGTAAGGTTGAAATGAAAGATTCTGTTTTAGCTGCTCAAGTCCATTATCTTAAAAGCTAACCCTTTCCACTTCTGGGAAAGATTAATATGTGCAATGGCCTTAAAGCGACAATTTATATCCCTGTGTTTGCAGCCAGTTTTATGTGTCAGTATACACTGTTGACTCAAAGGCTCTCATGACGAAAAGTGACAAGATATTTTTCTTACAGAGGAACCATGCATGCTTATGTTTTACTATCTGTTTGGAAACCCTTGGAAACTTTCCGAGGATGCGTCTTGTCCTTCATTGTTTCCAGGCCCTTCTATGTACACTATAGCTTAAGAACAGAGTAAGTAGCTCATTGAAAGCTGAAGGTCTTCTTCGCTGATCCAGCTTATGTGTAGTCATGCTGAAGGAATTAGCTACAGTGCTGTGATCCAGGACAAGTTTCCACTCTTATTTATGCTGGCTGTTGGTCTGCTCTTCTCACAGAGGGACGGAGGGCAAGGGGGGAATATGGCGGTGGGGAGGGAGAAGTGGTGGATTCATGTTTCTAAATTGGACATTTGAATGTAAGGACATTAGGACCAAACTGAGGTGACTCGATCTGGCCTGCAGTGTCCAGATCAGCTGGAGGTACCAACGAGGCTGCCTTGGTAGTGGTTATTCTTGCCTCACAGCTCTGGCCATTTCAAAGGTCAGAGCCCTACACTGACTTGGCTCAGAGGAATTAGACGGAACATGCGTCTCTGGGCTGATTACTTAACCAAAGACAAAATAATGAGTCCTAAGCAAATACTGACTAATTGAAAGGGCTGTAAATCCATTACATATTGGTCAGGGATAATCAGGAGTATTTAATCACTTTTATCTATTCAGGAGCACTGAAGCTGCAACGGCAAAGCCCTCAACCTTGCCATGTGCTTATTATTCTCATCATTATCAAAATGACTTCACAGCTGTTCATTGCTACATCACCTCAGCTGGAGACTGGCTAACCTGTAAAATGTTTTGAATTTGGAAGTCGAGTGAGTGTGAGGGGAGGGTTTCCTTGTTTTTACCCCGACGTTTAGTGGTTTAAGTAGCTGGAGATGCTCAACAGGCAAACTGCTTCCTCCTGACCAATTCAGCTAGTTGGTTTGCTTCCTCTGGATTCCCTTATAGTGATAGCATTCTCGGTTGAAATGGTTGCCTTGCAACCAAGCATCTGTGTGCATGCATTTTCAGCCATGGCCATGAAATCCAAGGTGCCAGAATGCTCACACCTTGGAGAATGTGGCTACTTTGAACTCAGACTGAGAAGCAGAGACAAGATGGTCAAACCCAGCTGTCTGCGGCACCAGCTCCATGTTCTTTCCACCTGTGAAGGAGGTGACTTTGCTCAGGTCTTATCTTTAGTGGAGACCTCAGAATGTCTGCCATCGGTCCGCTCGAAGTCAAGGTGGTGATGGTGGTGATGGGACTGGGGAGAAGCCAAGGGCTGCCTTGCTCCCCTGTCTGGAAAGCCACCAGCTCTCCCACCCTTTCTGAATATGGAAGGGTCTCTGCTCAAGCTCTGAACAAATCTCATTGTGAATCATCAGGACCTCTTTTTGGATTTCTTGCCTTGACCTGTCATGGATCCATCCTGTCACCATACACTGGCTCCTGATTCCTTGGCACCTGTCCATCAACGGTGCAACAAACTCACTGCCCTTGCCGCACGAGAATGTTTACCTAGTTAAATACACACAGAGAAAAAAAAAAGGCTCACATAACCCGAGTCTTGAAATCAGGAGTACTTCATTTCAACCTCCCTTTTCCCTTGGACTCTCTGATGGCTAGTGTAGCCATTAAGTTCCCTGGATTCTTCTTTGGTCCATTTTTCAAACGAGAGAGCTATGTCACAGCATCCATAGGTCCCTTGTCTGTACCTCTGCATTTGTGTTCTGCCCAAGGCATTTAGGCAGAGCAATGCCCCCAGCCCCAGCCCAGTCATCTTGCCCTTTCCTTCCTCTTTTCACTTGTCGCCGAGTGCTTTCTTTTTCGTCTCTCCATGGCCTTCTCTCAGAAATTGCCCTTTTTCATGGCTTCCTCCCACTGGCTTTGTCTCCCATCTCTCTTTCTGTTCCCCTCCAGGCCTTTTCTGCACCTCCCTTGGATCTCAGAAAAATTCTCTCTGGTTTTCGTTTTGAAAATGTTTTCTCTCTTCATCCACACTTCACCCCCACTGTAGCGAAGAGGCCTGGTAACTTTGATGAGTATGGTCTTGTAAAACTTTTACTTTCCGATCATAATGAGCTGAAAGATTTACTCCGCTGTAATTCTGAGCTCAGAAAACAAGAATAGAGCCCCCTAACTAGCGACATGTTAATTTAGACCTCTTTTCTTACATACACTAACAGGCATGAGGGAGTCCTTGCAAATAGGGATGTCCTGGTATATTTTTCTGTCATTTAATGAATTTCAACATTCAGAGTGAAATGTCGGCTGGAACTCACTGCAAATCGATGTGGCCTAAATTATTATTTCATGTAAATTTCTTTCCATGTGTGGGATTCAATGCACATTCTTCCATTATCAGTCTCTTTAACATTATTTCAAACTGGCCTGTCCCCTTTTGTGTGGTGTGACCTGTTCTTGTAGGACAATAATCCCTGATGTACCCTTTTTTTCTTTCTTTCTTAAAAAAGAAGCTAATTGAATTATCTCATTATTTTAATTTGTTAAGCAAATGTATTTTGCATCTCAGGATGTGTTCTTATAGAAGGGGGCTGCAAAGGCTTTGCCCCCTGAATGGGCCATTGGCCCATTTTGACATTCATGCATTCATTAACTATCAGAACATAAAAGAACTCTGGGTGTATTTTTTTTCCAAACACCCAACCAGCATGAAGCAACTGTCCCCAATAAGCCACAGGGGTCTCCCTACATATGTTCTCAACTGCAAGCTATTGTCACCTATTCTGAATACCTCAAAAGGCCGAGAGGAGGGAAAAAACCCAACTCAACAAAGGCCAACTGTAGCAATTGTGAAGTCTTAGTCTCAATATGACAAAAATCATTAACCTTCCATTTTCTATGAAGAACAAATTCCAGTACAATTGTAAGAGTTGAAACAGTCTCTCAGATTCCTATGAACCACGGTTAGGGGAAATGATAATCAATTTGTTAATAATTGATTACTTTGGAAAAAAATGTTTAAACTAGAACCAAAGTAGAATTTTGAAAATTGAGCTGTCTGATGAGTTTGTTTCCACGCTCAGAGCCAAGCTCTTTGAATTTGTTTAATCTGATGTTAAAGGATTACTCTCTAGCTTTCTAGCTACCAGTTTTCATGGTGTCCTTTAAGACAATGCCCTCTAGAATGTGCAATACTTTTACATAAATAAATCTATTTGTTCTTAGAAATTCAGTTAGCAAAACTGTTGAATACCCATTATCCTCTTCCATTCATGCATGACCCCATCTGGTTTATTCACCCTACAAAATCTAGAGGAGGTGGAAGAAAAAAATCTGTTGGAAATACACTTGCATTTGCCAGAAAGTAGACAAGGACCAAAACAAATAAACAAGCAAACAGCAGTAGAGCTGTCTCAGCAAACTGTATTCTCTTTGTTAACACATGGAGATTAGAAAATTCTAAAAGTAAGCCTGCCATTACAACTTTTTTATTCTACTGGAAAGATACTTTAAAAAGAAATGGCAAGAAATAATCTCCAGACTGGCAGTTTGTAACCATACTCCAGGCCCTTAGTGTTCAAGCCAGTCTGCAAGCATCTTTTCTCACCTGGGGAGATCTCCCTGAGTTGTGCCCACCACGGGAGAGAAAGAGAAGGTACACCCAAGGTCTTGACTTGCTCACGCCAGTTTCTGACCCAGGAGGGTCTTTGCATTGGTAATGCCATAATCCTACCCTTTAATAGGTGTGGCACTTCCTTCAGAGATATCTATACTGCCTCAGAAGCAAGCAACAGTACATTGTGCAGTCTCCTTGAAATGGCAAGTTTTAATACTCTGTCACTGTCTATGGCAAGCACTGCTTACTCGCTCTGTGTCTGTGGGTGTGTGAAAGGGGGCTGTGGTCTGTGGCTTGGTGGCTCCCCATCTACTCGCAGTCATTTTATGGGACTATGTAAAAGCCTCGCTTGCTATCGACCTACAGAGAAGATGAAGCCTAGTTTTGTCTACTTACAGGTTATGTTAGAGAAGCATGTCATGACCATCCGTCAGTCGATTCGTGGAGATCTGTTGATAGGAAACAAAGTTGTCTTGAGTTTCCTGTTATACTACACCCTCACCCCC
>JAQHUG010000101.1:3806839-3881989 GCA_028555095.1 Dicrostonyx torquatus | reverse complement strand
GGCTGGTCTCGAACTCACAGAGATCCGCCTGCCTCTGCCTCCCGAGAGCAGAGATTAAAGGCGTGTGCCACCACCGCCCGGCCTAGATGGCTTTCTTAACTGAGGGAATTAAAGTCTGGATTCAGTGTACAGGACTACAAATACATAATACAGTACATATTTTATCTTAAATGTCACCTCCTTGCCTCATTTTTCGTAGCTGTCGAAAGGGGATAATTCTGGATTTTCCTAATTCTACAGGGATTAAATAAGATACATGTGTGAAAGCTCTCAAATTGTACCTGGTACTTATAACAGACACTTAATATAAAGGAGCAGCAGGCATAGTGGTGCATGCCATTAATCCCAGCACTCAGGAAGCAGAGGCGGGCAGATCTCTGTGAGTTCCAAGTCAGCCTGGTCTCCAGAGTGAGTTCCTTTACACCCAGAGTTACAGAGCAGCATAATAGAGAGGCCTTGTCTTAAAAAGTCTGTGTGTATGTCTGTGGTGGGGGAGTATTATGATATGTATATTATGATTCTTATTTGAATCTAGTTGTGTGCAAGAGGTCCTGACCAGTGGGTGGATCTGGTCATCTGATGTTATCATACCCTGTCCTGGCATTATGTGAGATAAAGAGATTGGATTTTCATATATAAAGCCCAGATGAGCCCAGTAAGAGAGAACATGTCTCACCAGACCCTTTAAAAGCTGTGACCACATTTAATGGCCTTTCATAAATGCTAACTGATAGCATCAGAGGCAGAGAGCACTAACACCAGCTGGGGTGCTGTTGGGCCTGGTAACATGCCCCTGCAATCCCAACACTTGGAAGACAGAGGTCAGAAAAATCCTAGGCCCAAGACTAGGCTGGACTATATAGGACAGCCCTCTTTGGGGGAAAAAAAAGAAAAGCAGGAATATTTGATGGTCCATCTGGCACAGGGAGGGGCGAAGAACTTTGGTTGGGATAGTTCAGAAAGCCTCCATGATTTTCCAGAGAGGTTCTCCTTTACATCCTGGATCCCAACTGTGTGGGATGTGAACTTGCCTGGCTCGTCTCAGTTTTGAGCCGAGCTCTCTGATCTTCACTGGGGTATGGTTTTTCTGAAGGCCATTTCACATAAAGTGCTTTGATTGGAGCTTGAGCTCCATGCTCGTGGGAAAACTGTGCAGCCACTCTCAATCTCTGCTTTTCACCTTCAGTAGGAAACTAGTGAGCGTATGATCTCCGTAGCACCCATGCGCATTGCTGTGCAGCACAGACAGGTAGGCAGTGTGCGACTCGTGCGTGCTGCGTGGATTTGGGTATTTTGATCTTCTGGTTATGCACTGTGGTTTCCAACTGCTGGAGGCCTTTGCCACCTCGCAGCCTCATCAGGATTACTTACCCGCCGTGCTCCTCTTCACCAAAGTGCCTCTCCTTGTTCTTGCACACCTGTGTCCGTGAAGATGTCATGACAGCTTCTATCACTCCCATCTCTGCCTTAGTAGAAGCAAAAGTCCACGGACATAAGTTATTTCTACTTGGAAAATTAGCCACCTGACGATTCTGAGACTGGTCTACTTAATACGAACAGCTGTGCGCCAAATTAATTCCAAATATGAAATGTTGGCCTTGCTTACGGAGAGGAAGATGAGACTGTCTCTCTCGTATTCAGGGAGGCAAATGCGCACTGAGAGCAAGCAGAGCTCCCTGGCAAAATGTTCAAGGAGAGAGGTGTGTGCAGAAACCACAGCCGAAAAGCATCAGTAGAGAGTGATGTTCTCCCGAATGTGCCTGCCAGTGAGGCTGCCCCTTGCCTTTGCCTCGGCATTGTTTTTTTGCTTGCCAGGAGAAAAACATCTGTGAGTTATTTGAATGGAACCTTATACTGGAGATCGCCTGAATTGGTGTCATCTCTGTTTAATTTCAGGAAATGATGTCACAATGCATTAAATAACAGTGCTGGGTGATTTATTTTCCCGTGGACATGCTGTCCTAAGCATTCCTCTTCCCTTGCAGTGTTTCCAATTAACTGTAAGCTTGAATGTTCTTCCTATTTTATAATGATTTTGAGGGGTGGGGGCAGAGACCGGGGGTGGAAAGAGGAGTCGTTTCAGGGGTTGCCGAGGTTCAGAGCTAATGACACATCTATCGTGTCCTTATTGGGACTGGAGGGTACTGAGTGCCAGGGGTATGGTCACCAGTGGCAAGCTGGAACACTGTTGGTTGGTTTCAAAGAATTTCTGGAAAAGAAAGCCTGAAGGCTCTGGTACTGGCTGTTCCGAGAGCCTCTAGATAATTCTATTAACGACTCGCACACTATAGCGTCTCCTGCTTGAGGTCTCTGTGCTCTGCCTTCTTCAGTAAAGAATAGAGGACACAAGTCAATTCTGTGTGCCATCTGTCGTCGTTTTTACAATTTCTCAAATTAAAGAGACAGGCCAAAAATTTAATGTTGTGTTAAATCTTAGAAACTCCTCTGGAAGAAAGACGGTTGCAGCTGAATTGTCTGTTTTCCTTGATGGGGCGATTGCATATTGTAGCAACTCGGCCTTTCAGTTGTCCTGATTGGGCATTTAGAATAGGGTGATCCAGCATTCTGTATGGAGAAACCCATGTATTGTTGTGGATGTAGCCACCATGTCTCTGTTCATGAGCTCTTCCTGGATGATTCTTGTCACAGCAGCTTCTTAGGTCGATGACAACATGACAAGATGGTTTTCTGGTGGCTGTTCGTTTTGTTTGTTTGTTTTGAGACAAGATTTCAGTATATAGTCCTGGCTGTTGTGGAACTCACTCTGTAGACCAGGATGCCCTGGAATTCAGAGATCTGCCTGTTTCTGCCTCCAGAGTGATAGAATTGAAGGTGTGAGCTGTCATGCCTGGCAATAACAAGACATTTTTAAGTATAGCTGATGATAGTACCCTATTTATGAGTTACTAACTGATGTAAAAAAATTTTACTAACTCACCCCAGGCAGGACATAAAGGATTTTAGGACACTGTGATATATGGTACTTTCACGGAGGATACATGCTAGTATACATGTGTTGAAACTTAGGACTTGTATTGGCGTGAGGCTAAGGATCTCTACTAACTCAGAGGTTGAGTGGTTTCTTTGCATAAGGGCCTAGGTTTGATCCTCAGCACAGCGGGAAAAAAGGGTGAACCTACCTCCCATAAATTGTGAGCCCCAAATGATGGTGCTGTGGGTGAGATCCAGCAAATAGGGACCGATGGACTGTGTGGCAGAGGACCTGGATAAGGGACCGTCTGTGCTCAGAAGGATGTGTGTCTATGGAGGCAGGGCTGGGAGAGGAAATAGTCGAGGCTTGTCCTTGATTCTGCTGTGACTCTAAAACGAACAAAAAAAGTCTATTTTTTAAAAATAGATAATTGAGGAAATTGGAAAAATGAAATGCTTATTAAATTACCATCCAAAAGACACTAAAGTAATTGCACCTCAAAGTTTAGCACCCAGTTTTATAAAATATCACTTGAAGCATCATTGTTTAAAAATACACTGAAGAATTCAAGGAGACGGGAATTGAGGACCCTTGAATAAAGGAAAATAGAAGGCATGTGCGTATTTGAATATTCAGCTATTTCCAAACTCTAAGAATAGAGTGCCATTACATGCTGCTTAGTGAGAACCCTGAATATTCATTCAAATCACACGAAAAAATCCATTTCTTTCCACATGACCACAGTGCAGTTGTAGTGTGGGCAGAAGTGGAGTTCTCAGAAGCTGAGGATCAAGGTGACAGGACTTAGCTGCAGCACGGTCGCCAGTGACCTTAGACAGTGTGACTGTACAGACTTCAAAAGCCGTCTGGAAATTCTGCCTCCCCTGCACTGCGGTCTGTTTTTGTGATTTGGAGATGGTTATGAAGTGTGAAGATGATCCCAGCCTCCCTGTTCCTGTGATGAGATGGTGGCTTGAGCAGGATGCATTAGGTTGGGTGAATGGAATTTGACTGTTGCATTTACGGGACACATCCCACCGTCTAAATTGATTAGCAGCAGTTGTTTCGGGATGGAAAGTAATCACTGACACCCTTTAGAGGTCTATCATCCCCTTAAAATGTAATCGTGGTTCCGTTTTCATGCTTCTACACTTGTTCTTCATGTCTTAAACTTCCAAGACCCAAAGCCGCCAGAACTAATTTCAGTTGTTTTTATCTGATAGTAGTTGAGTTGTCAAGTCACAGTATCACGGCAGATAATTTTTTCTTAAACTGTGCTTTTACTTCTCTCTTATAACAGATAGCATGAACATTTGTTGAATGACTTTAATGTCCCACACACGCACAAAATTATAACTCAAGAGATAAGAGCTGTGAGACTTGGAGGGGACGAGCCCTGAAGAGGTGCTGCTATCTTGTATTCTCAGCACCATAGGAGCTAACATGGGCCAGTAACCAGCCCTGTTCAACCATCCCCCTCGGCCTTTTGGATCAGATAGCGAAAGTCCACTCTTGCAGTCCTTAAGGAAGCTCTTGCTGTCCCTTCATTTCAATACCTCAGTTCTCACAGTGTAACTCTTTAGATCCTTTCACTTCTTTATCCATTTCCTGCCATCACAAATATTCCAAGAATTCATTTTGGCTTAAAAATACAATTTTATACTACTACATGCACTAGTTGACAAATGATAGTTTCATGATCGGCGACTCTCCAAAGGCGACCCAGAATTCATGCGGTAAACATAAGCAGACAGTAAACACCCCAAGTATCCTGGGGGTGCTACAGGAGTCCTTGTAAAAAGAAAAACGCTCTTATCAATAGAGGAGATGAATTCTGGATTATTCCCTGCAGGTTGGTGGCAGGTTGGAACTCTCTATAAAAGCAATCTTATTTTTTTCCCCATGGTGAGAAGTTATAGGTTCCATTTCAGTGTTTCAGGATACCTGCAGGCAGCTCATGAGCTGATCCACTTGTTTTAAACCCTGTCTTGCAGTGAATTTAAAAAAAAAAAGGTAGTTTGAGAGCATGGGAATATGGGGTCATTATTGGTCAATTATAGGCTCAGTTTTTGCATTAAGTTTCTGCAAAGCTGTGAGTAAAGACCTGTGTGGCAAAATCCCACTGATGACTGGGTGACACTTTGATAAAAGCCCCTCTTATGGCTTAATCCTGAAGCTTTTTGTTCTTTGCACACTGCTTAAGTGATTATCAAACATGATTATATGGAAAGGTATAGATTTTTAATGTTTTTTTGCTGCCAGTCTGAGAATTGTGTGTGTGTATGTGTGTGTGTACGTGTGTTGTGTATGTGTGTGTATGTATGTTTGAAGAAGAACATGATGTAATGTTCTAGTTTTCCTGAGCTCCTTGGTTAATGGTTACCCCTATACCCCATGTTTGTATGGGTGGCTTACACAATCAGTTAAATGAAAAGGGTCATCTTCAATCCTGGTGAATCTCTGGCTGGATTCTCTTGGAATTTAAATAATGGAAACGTTTATAATTTATTTAAAAAGCAGCAGTTTTCTTCCTTTATATTGGGAGTGGGGACAATCTATTAACTTTTTGTGTTCACAAAAGCAAAAACTTCAGGACACAGTAAACCCTTGATGTATAGAAGCCCACATACCAGAGGCAGCACAGATAGCTTAGCTCAGCCCCTGGCTGCCCTTAATACTGTAGTCAAGTAACTTAACTGTTCTGTGTGTTGCTTTCTTACCTCATCAATTTTGTAGTTTCTGTTTTGTTAGTGGGAGTTTTTGCTGCTGTTGGAGTTGTTTCATATTTTGTTTATTTGTTTGTTTTTAATAATGACTCTTTCTGTAAAACTCATTATGTACAACATCAGGCTGGTCTCGAATTCATAGGGGTCTGCCTGCCTCTGCATCCCAAATCAAGGAATTAGAAGTGTGCACCACCATATCGGCCCCTTACTTCATTGCTTTGAAAGTTAGTTGAGATTAGAAATAGTTCAAAATAAAAAGGACAAAAAATATCATAAAGTATAAAATGATATCCACTCATACCCTTCTATGATCTATGTCAATTCTCTTTGTCTCAACTTCATGAAAACTAAACTTAGATAACCATCAAATAAAAGTATTATATCATCTTTTAACCTGAGTCTTAAATGGGACTCACATCTACAGATAACACACAGTGAACTGCAAAGGGTCAAAGGCTTTACACCTCTTGCATTAAGACACAGGTCCAGTGGTATTATAAGTTAAAGTAAAATTTGGAAGCTTGTGCTCATCTTTACAAGAAAGAGATGAGCAATGACAAGCTGCATCACTACAGCTTTGCAACAGAGACTTAAGGGGACTTGAGCCTCCTTTTTGTAAACAATTCAGCCAGAGAGTTAACTGGTCTACCATGCTGCTACTTTTCATCCTGGCTGAACTGCCTCTCTGAAATAGTGATCCCATGTCCCCACTCTAAGAAAGGTAAAGGAAACTCATATCAGATGTAAAACCCACCTCATTGATTCAAACATAATTTCAGTCTGAAAGCTAGATCAGGCTTCCGCTGATTTGCCATTCAGAAGTTTGCAAGTGTTACAGCCCTTTAGAGAGAATTCACAGTGGCAAATCATAGAACATGAATGGAGACAGCAAGAGCTGCTTTGAAAGGCCCATGGCATCCTGGTGATAGGGGCTGCACCCCTTTAATCCCGGCATTTGGGAGGTGGATCTTTGACTTTGAGGCCAGAGTGGTCTACAGAGCAAGTTCCAGGAAAGCCAGAGCTACACAGAGAAACACTGTCTTAAAAACAAACAAAACAAAATAACAACAAAAGGCTTTTGGAGGCCTTGGCCTTAAAAACACTAGCCACGTATCTCCTGGAAGACTTTCTTTGGAAGACTCATGGCTGGAGAGTTGGGATTGATCTTTGTGGAAGTAATATTTGCATGTAATATTTGTATTAGATAAAGGTCAGCAAGAGAGTTGGGAAGAGAGAGAGACAGAGAAAGAGAGAGAGGAGAGGGTCAGCAAGCTTTTGAACATGATGTGTAGGGGTGAGAGGAAAGAGAAATGAGCAGAAATAGACATCAGACCCAAGGAGACATAATGAAATCATGTGATGAGGGAAGGCGTTTCAAAGTAGGGGAAGTAGATTCCGAAGAAAGATCAAGGACAATGATGACTAAAAATAAGCCTTTTAGTGTGGCACTTTGGGGTCATGGTCTACCTTTGAATTCTGCAGGCTGATGAGTGAGCAGGTGGGGTGGGAGGGAACAAAGGAAGACTGGAAGACAGGGCGTGGGAGTGGCTAGGTTTCCAAGCACAGGTGAGTCAGGAGGCTGGAGATAGGCAGAAGTAGAGGTGCAGAACTGGAGGAAAGGACAGTGGATAATTCACGGTCTCTGAGGAGGAGGTTGAGGTCTGAGCCCAGGTGCAGTGGTGCAGTAGTGACAGACACATTTTGCAACGGTAGGAATGATGTGAAAAGATCTGGGTATCTCTAGTGACAAGATGAGGAGCAATGAGGGTGTGACAGAAAGTAAATTAGGAAGGGATGAAAGCGTGGCTTCTGAACAGAGTCCCATGACTGGAAGGGAGTTACTGAGAAACCCTTTCTGAAGCAAGACTCAAGATCACAGAAGAGAGGCAGAAGCAGAACACAGCACAACCCCAGACTGTTTGGACAGGCAAGGGAAGGATGGGGGAAGAGAAATCTTGAAATAGAGGCCAGTAAGTCAGCATTCCAGTGATGTAATCTTTCCTGGAATCATGACCGACGAATACTTCTGTCGTTCATCTGCATAATGAAATGACTAAGAAAAGTCTGAAAATGTTGAGGAAGACCCTGCATTGAAATGTGTGGCAGTCGAACGGAACGTGTCGCTTCTCACCACCCGAGACAGGATGAGCAGCTGAAACATGAAAATCTACTGTTCAACCCAAATCCACGAAGAAGGTTATTAATTTAAAGGCACCACTTTTAAATTGTTGGGTGGAAAAAAGAATAACTCAATAAATGGATTTGGGATAATGGTTTAACTATTTTTTTAAATCAATATTCTCCATGAAAATAAGTTCCATATTTAAGAGTTCTTTGAAGTGATGTGGCTATTTCTCTTTCCTTTGTTTAGCGGAATCCTTTCAGAGGATAAAAACAAAGGGATTATAAAGAAATATGGTGATTGATTAAATTAAATTAAAATTAAGGGTCTTTGAATGTCAGGAAAACACCATAAACAAAATAAAAGAAAATATTAAAACTTGCAAAAAATATGTGCAACATCATTTACCAGGCAAAGAATTAGTGTTCCACATAAATGAAGCATTGTGCACAGCAACAGAGCAAAACTGAAATGGACGAGAACTTAAAGATGAGCAGAGCAGTAAGAATGGCCAGCAGGCATTGTCAAAATGCTCAGTGCCATTAGTAACCACATGCCTTCTTAAAAGACAGCATCAGTTTTTATTTGACAAATTAAGAAAGGATGAAGCTAGGTATGGTGACACGTACCTACAATCCCTGTGCTAGGAGGCTGAGGCCTGAGAATCCTGAGTTCAAGGCCAGACCCAGCTACCAAAACACTGGGAAAAATGATAATGTCCTTTGCTATCCAGGCAGAGACAAATGGATCTCTGTGAGTTCAAGACCAGCCTGGTCCATTATGTAATGAGATTCTGTCTAAAACATAAAACCAAACAAGCAAAACCCCACTAAGGTAAAACATACTTTTACTATTTGATGCAATAATTCACTTTCTAAGTTTTTCCATAAGCAAATGAGAAATTAATACAAACATTATGCAAAGTTGTACCTAAAGATATTGATAGCAATAAAGATTGAAAATTACCTATATTACCAACTATAGGAGACTACTCAAAACTGCTGTGGACTAATATCCAATCATTAAAATTTTTATTATCTGAATTTTTTGGAGATATGGGGAAACCTCAATGTATTACTAACTAAATACTGTTGGTAAAATGCTATATAAACTAAATTTTGATTTTATAAAATAAAATACACATAGAAATAGGCACAGAAAATGTTAACAACTATCTTTGGATGGTATGATCTTAGTGACTTTTTTCTTTTTGTATCAGAATACTTCCATAAAATAAAAAAAAACAAAAAAATCAAGAGGCTAAGGCAGGTGGTTATTGAGTTCATGGCCGACACTATGTCAGATAAAGATGTGAAGCATATTTGTAATGTAGAACAATACATTTTATTATAATGAGTTGGGGATGGACAAAGAAAGCAAAGCTTGTGGTTTCCTGGGATTACCAGAGGCCACAAGTCCGGTTCAGGCTAAGAGGCATAGAGAATGGACCTGAAGCAAGAACGTATTGTCAGGTTTTTGGTCCTGGAAGTGCAGCATCTGTTCTCAAATGAATCAAAGGGCTGTTAGGGATGGATAACAATAAAATTAAGAGACGAAAGGTATTAACAAGCCTGTGTCATAAAGAGACGAGAGATGGCATAGAGCGGAATGTTCCTGCAGGGACAGAAGTCGTAAGTCTTCTGCTCACAGCAGGTGGAAAGGTGACAACTCTTCTTGCTGAGGAGAGTGATGAGGAATGGAAGAGGAAAAGGAAGAGAGAGAGTGGTTTGGCCCCTTGTCTCTAATCTGAGGGAAACCATGAAGGAGAAAGCAGATGTGGCTTCAATGGAAAGGAGTCTTAATATGGCTGACGTCACAAAATTCCATAGACTAGATGACTTAGTGGAAAATGTTGGGCTGCAGAGATGGGTCATAGTCAGAGTATATACCATTCTCGAAGAAGCACCCTCTGAATCCCAACACCCATGAAGGGTGACTCCCCACCTTCTCTAACTCTAGCTCCAGGGGACCTGGTGTCTTTGGCCTCTGTAAGCACTTATAGCCATTCACATAACTATACGTGCGTACATGCACATAATTACTTTTTGATGTTTTAAATGTTAAAAAAAAAAACCCTAGCAATCCCTCCCCTCAAAAACTTTTTCCTCACAACTCAGCACGAAAGAAAATCCCCAGGCCATGGTGCTGATGTGTTCAGTGTCTGGTGATGGCTCTCTCCTGGACTGTGCACAGATGATCCCTATCTGTGCTGCAGCAGGACCTTTTCTCTATGCCTGATACAGAGAAAGAGGGGGAGGCCATTCTCACATACTCTTCTAAGGTCACCAGTCCTCTTAAACTAGGGCCCCACCAAGATGGCCTCATGGAATCTTAATTACATCATAGATGCTCTTGCTCCAAGCACAGGTGCCCCTTTGACAGATGACGAGGCTGCATCCCAACATGTTTTATCTTAAGTTTTTTCATAGTTAACATTTTATCTATTGCAATAAACCCATCATAAGTTAAAAATATAGTAAGTCAAAAATGCAACTAATCCATGTGTCCTGCAATTATCAAGGCTTAGCATCACACTACAGAGTACTAGCTGCTTGCCCTCAAGGGCCCAGGACTGGGAGGTTGGCTCACCGCAGCAGCGTTGCCGGACTGCGTCCTATGCGTATGCCAGTGAAGAATTCAAAATTCAGAACACGGTTTTGTTGAGCTGCGTGCCACTTTCACACCACCACAAAATCAAAACATCTCAAGTGGAAGGATCCTGAATTAAGGACCAACTCTGAAAACCCTCTTGGTGGTCAGCGCTTTGGCGCAGGAAGTTTCAGTGAGCGGGTTGGGTACCGTTCACTCCATAGCTAAGAATTTTCCTAGAAGCCATATTTCAGGGCAGACAGTTTCAAGTCAAGGACATGGAGTCGTACATGTGGAAGAGATCAAAGTTGTCTTGTTTTTGTTTTGTTTTGCTTTGCTTTCCATGGCCTTGGGAGTGAGGATGAGGCCAAAGGAGCAGGTTCCCTTCAGATGTGGTAAAACAAAGTGGAGCCCAGAAAGCCAGTCATGCCGTGCTGAAAGGCACAGGCTTGTGCTAGCATGATGCAGAAGTGAGGGAAGTCTCTGGAAAACTGTGGGGAGGTGGGGGGAGTTTGGGAGAGAGGAGAGAGGAGCTTTTGCCCAAAGGGGTGGGGAGGATCCCTGGGCACTAAGGCCCTGTCTTATTTGGATTAGGTGGAAGCCTTGTTTGATCTAGCTGATTTTTCTTAGAGTTCAGCTTTGCGTGTGTTAGCACTCAACCAGTTTGTGTACTTTCAGGATCCCCCCCCACCTCCTCTCTCATCTCTTCTCTCTCTCCACACCCACCTCCCCCTCCAAGGGAGAGACTTAGGGAATAGAGGTTGGCTGAGGCCCTCTCCTGCTCTGTTGTGTACTCTTGACCCTTCCCTGGGATCTGTGGTTAATACACGCTTTGTAGAGGCGACTTGGCAAACCCTACTCTCCACAGGACTCAATTCATAATTCGCTGCTAGCAGGCGGAGAAGGGCTCTGTAGTGGCTTGTTTGCTCAGTGCCACACAAAAGCAACGTGTTGTGACCTTCGCTGTTATCAAATCAGGAAGTAGACGGTCCTGGCGTGGAGTCGCGTCTTCCTATGGCTCTCCACAACTGTAAATTATGTTTCAACCTTCCCATCTAGAGCATGTCACACTTTACACTACTATTGTGTATCTTAAAATAAACAGCATCGCAAGCTGTTTATTTTGGTGTTACTATGTATGCATTTTAAAACAGTGGTTACTTAAACAAATGTCCCTGTTCCCACAGCACTTGAAAGCCAGTGTTTGCTCCTGTGGTTTTGGATTTTGTCACTTCTGTTTGGATTATGTCTGAAACCCACACCAGGAGCAGTTGGAAGGAACCTGGCAGCGTCTAAGACTGGGACCTGTAGTTGGTCCTGGCCCTCAGCAATGAGTAGCTGTCCGGCCTTCCCCATGCCCTCCCTGCCCTCCACAGCCTTGCCCTCCTCTACTAACTAGGTATTCCAGCTTCTCTTTCAAGTTGTAACTTTGTCATATTCAGTGATAGAGTTGTTAATTTTTTGTTCCTGAATGCTACACAGTTTAGTTGGGTAAGTGGTCTGCTGCCTCAGTAACAAAATACTTCTCCCAAATACTCATTTAAGATTGTCACCTGTAACCTAAAGATACAGTTGACATTCCATTGACACAGTCTTGCTAAGTTCAGTGAGTTGAAGGACCATAATAAGCAAACTGTTTCTTTGCTCTATTTTATTTTTCTTTGTTTTTTAACACTACAAAGTCTTCATCTTAAAATAGATGGGAGGGAGGCTTGGTACCCAATATTTAGTCTTTTGTACCTCCACTTTGGCCTTCACCCCATGACATAAATTACAAATGTGGGTGGTCTGTGCTGAGTCCTATTGACTGCAAGCAGGAGTTAATGTAGTGTGGGAGAGACCCTCAAAACTGGCCTGGCCTGATGGTGACATTTGCAAAAGTCATTACCCAGAGCCTGCTGAGCCCTGGGGAGGGGCAGGAAGGGGTACAGCACCCCAGGGTGCCCTCTCCATCCCTGATCTGCTTTTCAGAAGAGAAGCAGGGCAGGTTTGAAGCTAGACATCACGTTACCCTCTTCCTCTTCCCTTTTGTGAGTGGCAGCATCAGACTGTACCATCTTTCCCATCTTAGTTGTACTGGCACATTATAAAGGAAGATTTTAGATCATCGGCTGGTAAATGAATGAGTGAGTAAAATCCTGCTTGGGTTTTAGGCATCTCAAAAAGTCTAACTTAATGTTGAATAGTTCATTGCCTTCTTAAAAGTTTGTGGACACAGGGGTAATTTTTATTCTCATATCCTGGTTGTGTGAAGGAAATAGGAATATCGTTCTTGATTATGTTTACCACAAAATCAGTTGAAAAAAATTAGGTTAGATATTTTTATGAGATTAGAGCTGCATCACACATGAGATCTGAAATATTAATGAGGCAACCCCAGTTATTAGTGAGAGAGACACATTTCTTCCTCTTGTACAACGCGTATCCAAAGCCTTATGCTGAGAAGACATTAAAGACCATTTATTGGACCATTTAGATGCAGGTGAGATGCAGTAATTGTTTCCTTTGAAAAGAGTCACATAAGATATTTTGACTATATGGACATTCTACTCCAAATATGATGAAAATACAGTGACCATGTATAACTGAGAGCTTTGACAAGGCTTTGTTGCCTCATCCATTAAAGGCAAGTTTCAACTGCTTTGGTTTCTTCCAGTGTCTAGTTGAGGTACTAAGCCTGAGGCCTGGGTGTTGGGATGAGCAAAGCAGGGGTTCTGGGATGGAGCAAGGCAGGGAGCATCCCTATGTTGGCATGGAGGAAGGCAGGGATGCTGGGACGGAGCAAGGCAGGGCTGCAGATGGTATAAGGCAGCGTTGGTAAGATGGAGCAAGGCAGAATGTTCCAGCAAAACCTTTATTATGCTACCTGCACTAAGAATCGAGGGGCCATGGCTTCGTAAATAGGAAACTATTGTTTAATTTCCATACTAATTTTGGAATTATTCAAAATTCTTGTTGTCATTGACTCATTGCTGGTCCAAACACTTGGAATCCTATCGTTCCTGACAGACAGAAGAACCACAAAACAGAGGAAGGGGTGATGATCTAGAATTAGCTGTAGGACTACAAAAGGACTTAAACTGAAACCAAACAATTCCTATGTTACCCTCAGAGCTAAAGAGCTATGCTGTCATCTTTCTGTGACTGGCCTGCCTTGTCACAGAATAGTCACAGTGTTTTCTTAAAAGTCTAAAAATCAACCAGGTAGTGGTGGTGCATGCCTTTAACTCTAGCACTCAGGAGGCAGAGATGCACAGACCTCTGAGTTCCAGGCCAGCCTGGTCTGCAGAACAAGTTCTAGAGCAACCAGCACGGCACAGGGAAACCTAGTCTCAGAAAAGAAAAGAAATCTAAAAATCACCTTGCTAACAACCAGTTATTGTCGTGTGTGTGTGTGTGTGTGTGTGTGTGTGTGTGTGTGTGTGACCTTATTTTTTTGAGACATGGTACTTTATTTCACTAGAGTTTACTGGCTGGCCCATGCACTTCTCAGGATTCCCCTGTTTCTACCCTCAGTGTTGAGATTAAAGATGCATACCTCCACCCTGACTTTCTTAAGTAGGCTTGGGGTGTTTAAGCTTAGGTCATCTGTTTAGACAGCAAACACTGAGTCATCTTCCCAGGCTAACTGGACATAACCTGACAGGATTTTTGTAGGTCTGTCTTACTCTCCCAAGTTTTGGCCACTTTCCCTCCTTTGCCATGCCCTGTCTGAGTGTGGCTTGACTCTATCCATCTGCACCTTTCATCCTGTCTTCACTCTGCTGTGTGTTATGTGCATGTGGTAGTCAAACAACGGAGGAGTACGGCAGCAGTTTTCGTTGATTTGCGTCATGGGAAATGGGTCACCAATTCTTATTGTGAAGCGAGGGGGATGGGGCGCACATTTTTGCCCCAATAAAAATTAGATAGCATAGTGGCAACTGTGTGTTTGTTAAAAAGCAGTTAGTACAAATTCGAAATACTTCACAACAGATGTGTTTTGTGAAAGGATATGCTAAAAAATTAAACAGAGAATACTTTCCGGTTGTAATTTTAGAAAAATATTGTGCAATGCAGCAAATTTACAATTCATTTAAATCAACCTTTTTATAGAGTGTGTGCCTTCATGATAAAATTTTGACAATTTTGCAATTTGTTTCAGTGTTTCATTGAGGGGGTGGGAATCCATCTGCTAGTTATTTTGGGGGACACCATTACATCAATAAAAATGATTCCCAAGTTGTACACAGACTTCACTTTAAATTAACGTGTGGCTGTTTTTAGTATAAACGACTTAAAGGCAAAAGTTCCCGTGTGTATGTAGAGGGTTGGGTGCCTCCTTTTCCTACTCTCTCAACCACGATTCCAGTGAACTCCATTCTCCAGGAACGTCTTCAACCTTGGATTCTCACTAATCCTGCTTGTTCTTACTTCACTGACCCCTTTTTGAGCTTCTAGAAGAACATTTTTGTGGGTGGTATTTGAGCCGATACCTTTGATACAGTTGCTATTAATCACTGTCTGCCCCGTTATGACGCAGGTTTAATGATATACCAGTGAGTGGCTTTTGTTAGCTGGAAGCTTACCAACAGCTCCAGCCTTTGATATTCAACTCACACCGGGATGGGGGTGGAGGTGGTGGGGAGAAATGGAGAGTTAGAGAAAAAGAAAAAGAAGCTGCAAGCCAGAAAAAGAACAAAAACGAACTCAAGTATGCAGACCAGTCTGCCATTGAGTTGAGCATCTAGAAATCTCAGCAGCGCTCTTTGAAACCTGAACACAAGGATGCTAAATTTGCCATTCATTCTTTGGTATTTAGGAATGGAAAAAGCTAGTTGGCTTGGCTAACTTTGGTTCCTGCCTCTATGTCAATCAATACTATGTTAGCCCTCTCAAAATCTGTTTTCTGAATCAGGAATGCAAGCGACGAGGAGATGGACATGAGTCACCATGTGGAGTACGTGAATGTGTGATGGCCTCCTCTTCATGGATATGGGCATAGGGAGGTTTCCTTCCTCTATACTAGGAAAAAGTGTCTCCTGCTATATACATTAAAACTGTTTAATCCCTATATAGAATTTTTAGAGTGTAGAGAAAGTTCGGCACCGTGACATGGAGTCAGAGGAGGTAGCAGGCTTGTCTCCTTTTGTTTTCTACATTGGGCTGCCCCCGGAAAAAAAAAAAAGTAGAAAACAAGCTGCTACAGATGTGACTAACTATGAATATTCATGAGCTCCGTTGCTCTTCCTCTCCTACAACATCCAGGCCTTTTCTGATCTTCAACTCCCGAATGCTCCTGCATTGTGCTTCCTCAACCTTAAATCTGCCCTCCCAGGCCAACCCTTAGACAAGACTGCAGTCCTCCACACAGACTGGCGTGAAACAGTCATCAGTAGCCTCAGAAACTGTGTGGGTCTTGTGGTGTGTGTGTGTGTGTGTGTGTGTGTGTGTGTGTGTGTGTGTGTGTGTCATGCACAGTTGCATCAAAACAAAGGAGGATAAAGAAAAAAAATGTTATCCACAGTTTTATGAATCCAACTCCCTTTAATGTTCATTATTTAAACCAGCAGCAATTACAAGTTCAAAGGGGTTTAGAAGGCCAGCAACCCGCATAATCACTGCCAAATTAAGCGGGACTCATTCGTCACAGGAGAGTACACCCTGAGCACTGAATCATGCATGCCGTGACAGGCTCTGCTTTCCATAAAGCAGAGAGCAGTGCCCCCTAGGCTGTGTGTTACCTCATCTCCGTCGTCCTGTGATACGTGGATTTTCTTTTGGTCTCGGGAAGCTGACACTGCCCTCCGTATGGCAAAACCTTCCACTAACTGTGGACGACAGTACTTACGCCTTGGGAACATAGGGAAGCTAAGATCACATGAAGAACTTTGCATAATGTAAGCAAAATTGTGATTATGGAAAAAACTGTTTCTCTAAATGTCTCGGATTAAACATTTGGGAGGGGGGGTATTCCAAAGAATGCACATTTTGGTACAGCTGCAGTTTCTTTTATTCTCAGGCTGTTCAAGCCTGTAGTTCAGATGGAGGATGCTGATAAGCTAGCAAACACCTCTGACCAGAGACCTCAGTGGCCTAAGGAAGAAATAAATACTCCCCAAGGCCCGGTCCTCTTTGGCATTTACGGAACTGTTGATTGCTACCTAGTGAGAGTTGGGGCCAATAATTGAAGTAACCTGTTTCTTGTAGTTGGTTTCATATTACCAAACTTTATGGGGAACTTCTGGTTGGATAGTATAAGAAACCCGCTTGAGGCCTGTCATCGACCTGGCAATCTCTTAAGTCTGAAGAGGAAAATTCCAGAATTGAGTTCAGATGGCAGTGTAGTCGGGATGGTACTGTCAGATACCAGAACAACCTTTGCAGGTTTATGTTTCGTCTTGTGGATCTTTCTTGTCTTTTAGGCAGAATTCCAAGACTGCTTTGTCCTGCATCTTCTGTCTTTTGGAAGAGAGCTCATCTTTCATTCCCAGCTAAATCATCTTGATATTATGGTGCCTTTCCCTACATAGCCTTTATCTCCTCCCTCTTTCGCACATACCCAACTGTGTCTAGGACTTGAAGTGCTTGGGGTCTGAGAATTAGCTTGCAATTTGGGAAGATTACCTATACTTACACTTTCCTGAGGACTTTGAAGTACAGATAAAGGTCTTGTGGTTTCTGCCTCTTGTAACTGAGTCTACACTACATGCATATCAAAGCAATGTGGTTTTAAAAGGTTCTTTGAAGCAGATCACAGTTGCTTTTGAAGCAACGTGACAAAACACACCCCCAGACACCCACAGGCTTCCTGGTGCTCAGCTAGTGGTGACACTTCACCACCACCACTCAAAGCCTTCTGGGAATTCACTTGCTCTTTGGCCTCTGAGTCCCCTTTTGGGAACACCTTTGCCTTTATACCGCCTTTCAGTGGGTAGGGATGTGGGTCCCCAGGTGTTAAGTTACAGGAATGCCATGTCTACTGTTACAAGTAGATTCCACCCAACTTCAGGTTAATATGATAAAGGTGAGTCTTCTGGGACTCCGGCCCAACTCACTCTACTTAAGTAAGCCAGAGGGAGCCAGCTGGAAGACACAACTCACCCAGCCTCTGGGTCTTTCCTCCGCACCTTGGCTGTCCTCATTTCTATTCACAGTCATATCTCTGTGACTGAAGTTGTTTATCCCATCCCTGAACCTCGAGCATTGAGGTCACAGAGGTTGAAATGTGTGTTTAGTGGACAAATTTATATTTTGGTTGGGACTGTAGCCCAATGGTTGAGCGCTTACCTGCCGTGTGCAAAGCACTGGAATTAATTCTCAGAATTATAAAATGAAAATTATGTATCACATTTCCCATGATTTTTACTGGAAGTGTAGCCCACCACAAGGAAGACCCTGATTTGAGCTCCCATCAGCTCTTGAGAACTGGAGCAGGATGAATGTCATAGTTGGAAACTAGCCTGGACTGTATAGTGAGTTCCAGTCCACTGGACTACACAGTGAGTCTCTGGCTCAAACAACAACAGTAAAAGAGTGTGTACTGTCATCATATACCCCAAAAGTGCTTGCTGAGAGGGCACTGGACATTAGGAAAATCTATATTATTCTAAACTTTCATATATGAATATTATTATTATAAACTTTATTATTCTATATTATCATTCTATTCATATATTAGTCTAAACTTTTCATATAAGAAAAATAAATCAGTAGTTTGCAAATATAGATAGGATTATGTATAGCCTACTTAAAGATATCCCAATGAAAAAGTAATATAAGTGGATCTGTATACACTAGGGCAATTTTGGTTAGGGTGTCAGCAAAAATAGCTAACCAGTATTAGCTTGTCCATACAAATGCATACGGAACACACAGCATGTGGATGTATACACATGTGCTCTCTCTCACACACACACACAGTCATGTAGCAAAGAACAAATGATGACATGCTAAAGGTGCCAACCCTTGCTCAATGAATTTCATAAGGCATTTTTGTAAACCCACTTCACTAGTGGAATATTTCATGTCTGGCCTACAAATCCCACATGGAATTAGATTTGGAAGTTCAGTTAGTGATAGAAACTTAAGCATACTTCTTTTGCAAGCAACGTGTATATATGTCCTTTCACGGCTTTCTTAGCAGTGTGTGATTTCTGACATGACTGTACCGGGGGAAAGGACTTAGAATGGAGACATATTTTAATGATCAGGTTTCACCTTCTTTGGCCCAGCCTCTATAAAATCTTGCTGCTATATTGAGCCAAAGTACCCATCAATGTTCCTTTTATTGGCCATGCTTCATATATTGTGATGAGGTTATATGCATCCGTAGAGGTTGTTAGGAAGAACTGAACACACCACTGATGTGCACTGAAGGCAAGTTAATTGTGTAGATGCCACAAAACAGCATCCATGAGTAGAGCCCTCTGTCAGGAGTTTTAATCTGCCTGGAATAAAAACTGCTAAACAGGCTTGTAACCAATAGCCTAAGGTAAAATCTGGCATTAATAAACCGATGGCCATGAATCAAACCGCAACTATCTTTATGCACATAGGGATCTGTAGCCGATAAAACCGCTGATAGATGCTGGTCTGTAAACGTAATCCTTATTCATATTGCTCGCAGAATTTAAGCCAAATACAGTCGTTGAAAGTGCACATGTCTCTTTTCAGCCTCTACTGGAATAGCAGCATCAGATATTTTCATTAACCAGGAAAACAAATTCTTTTGAGATCTGTCTATCTACATTTGTATTTCAAGCAAAATTTCTATTTGAAATGCCCAAGGGGGAATTGTTCAAGGTAATGTCTATTCTGAAAACTTTGAATATACAGACTTATATCCAAGCAGCTTCTGCATAATCCAGCTGCATGTGAAATGAGCCCTTGTTTACGTGACAGGATTGTGTGGAGATGAACAATAGCAACGCTAAACAGTGTCTTCCAGCTTCATGTCCGCACGCTGTGTGATACAGTAAATATTTCCAGCCCTGATGCACAGAATTTACATACTTGGAGCTCTGTGTACTTATTTTTTACCTGGAAAAAAGGTTCTAGACAGGAACACCTCCAGTGTAGTCTGATCCAGTGAATCTGTTCTCCTGTGATGTCTTCACAAAACAGTTGACTGTCACCCTGTTCCATTTTCACAATAGTGACAAAACCCAAAGGCAAGCTGAGAGACCTGTAAGTCAAGAGACGCATGTCAGAGGAGGGGAAGAGTGGAAATGGCCACACTGTGAGCTCGAGACAGACTTCTGCCCAGTCGTAGGTCATTTTGAACAGTCAATATTGCTAACCACTTTGCTTTCTGGGATGAGGGTGTAACTGCATGAGTGTGAGTATGAAAGGAGTGAGAGAGGAAGCCAGGTCTGTTCTAATCCCCCTAGCCAATTAGAAAAGTTCATTTTCAACAGTTAGTCTGAAGACTTTAGGGGCTGCCTAACACAGTGCTTTTTCCCCACTTTCTACGTCATAGAAAACATGGATGAAGAGGTATGGAAAATGAGAGCTCTCTATTCTATTCTCTTGGTCATTCAATGTCCTTACTGGTTCATTTATTTTGTTGTTCTGAACAGCCATTGGATGAGGTTTACCTGATTGATTTATTCACCACAAGCACATACATTCTGTATCTCTCTCTCTCTCTCTCTCTCTCTCTCTCTCTCTCTCTCTCTGTGTGTGTGTGTGTGTGTGTGTAATGTAGGTATACATTATTAATATAAACACTCATGTATTCCTGTACGCCCATTGAGTTTTCTCAGACCCTGAGTAGCAGACTGAAAAGTGAGGAAAGCTATGCACTGGCAAGGATAACTTTAGGAAGCATCAGGGTCAGTAGGAACCACTGTTTAACGTCAGAGGCCTTCACTACGGAAGCAGGAGCCTCCTTCCTGGAAAGTCATCCTGAAGGTTGCACTGCAAAATGCTCTCATTGTCTTGATAGACAGCAGTTTTTGTAAATGTTTTCCCAGCCCTTGTTTTAACAATTGCACAACGGTTAGCTATCTCAAATTGTAAATTGTAGACTGGCTGCAGCTCACCAGGCTAGCACACTCTTGAACTGTTGATGGTATAAATATCGTTAATTCCCAGCAGAACAAAGTAGAATTCTTAACATCTTAATGTGAAGATTAAACTAAATCTATTTCTTTTTATGCTTGAGCTGATGTTTGAAGTTAATGTCTGTGGTCAGAGGTATTTTATGAATTATCTTAAGCAATTCAATCAAAAAAGATAATTGATAAGAATTAAGAGCTATCTTCAGTGGTTCTGTTTTGCTTTATTCTTTGTCTGGAAATTCCACTTTCTATCTGAATGTGTAGAGTACAGGATGTCATTTCGTACATTTATTTCTATAATGCATTCTTGCACTTATGCGATGCTTCACTTCAAAATACTTTAGCTCTCTCTCTCTTTCTCTTTTTTTGCCCTAAATCAATAGCTTTAATGCCTACTCCAAATAAGCTAAAATAGTTTTGATAATTTTCAGGCAAATGGCAAACTTTTGCCTTTTAGCAGTTAAGAACTTTCTGAAATATTTTAAAAAATCTTCTTTGACAGTATATTAAAGTGAGTGGAAGTCTTTATCTAAAGGCCCCACTCAACTTTCCTTATACTTAAAATATTAGAGGCGAATTGAGGAGGCAGCTTATTATAGAGATGAGAGACGTAAACAAAGAGATCTCCTGAAAGAGGAGAAAGGCTTGTGAAGGAATGCTAATGACACACCCAGTGTGTTCCTTGCCTTCTTTCTGGTTCTTAGTCACCTATGATGTGGGACAGAGGTCACTGTGAAATTTCAGAGCAATTGCAAACTTTCCAATAGTAGGAAGCACATAGAAGTACATTTTTAAAAAAGTGTACTGAAGTAGTTAATTTTACTATTAACATCCAAAAAATGAAAAAGATGCAACACTAACTCACCTGTCCTATAAAGTAATGATCAGTCAACTGATCAATAACTGAATGATGATAGGCGGTCCTTAGGTAGTTGGTGCTAAAATTTAAAGTGAATCTAAGGGAAATTTTGAAATGTTCTTTTTTTTATTTTTATTTTTTCTGGGCAGTAGCTGCACACACCTTTAATCACAGCACCCTGGAGGCAGAGGCAATGGATCTCTGAGTTTGAGGCCAGCCTGGTCTTCAGAGCAAGTTCCAGGCTACTGGTTCTGTTCAGAGTGTGATTGTGATACAGAAATGAACACTTTTGTGTTCTGTTTATTCTCTGCGTTTATCTAATACCTTTAAAGGCTTGAGCATTAATAGTGAATGTATCCTTCTAAACATGTATTTCCTTCATGAAATAAAAGTGTCAGGTTGTAAAATCATTCAGGTTTGGTGTGGAGGGAAAAGTGGCTTTTTAGGAACCTTCTGTTCTCTGGGAGGCAGCATTCATGAGGTGTGGATGCAGCTGATGACGTATCTACCAGGTGCTCCATCTCTTTTTCATCAGCACAGCAGAGGCTTTGGAGCTTTTCTCTTAGGTGCCATTTCTAAAAAGTAAAATTTTTAAAAATCAGAGGACAAGGAATTTTGTAAGTCAGTGCTTTCCCAAGGCCTTCCTGGGTAGCTGTGCTAAAATGTTCTTACCTGCAGACCACAGAAACCCATTTTCCCAAGTGCTGTGGGAGCATGGGAAGAAGGTTAGAGTTTGGCATGGTGGACATCAGGAGAGCTGGATTTAGCAGTTCAGGGCTGATCTCAGTCTAGAATGTTCTAGGTGTCTCTGGTCTCCCTTCCACTCAAGCAGGATTTCCATGTGTTTGCAAAATGAGGGTTACAGACGACCACAGTTGTTTTCAGATGCTCTGGCAAAGAGTAACTTTTGTCCATCTTTCTTAACACCCCGCCTCCCAAGAAGCCTCTAGTAAAAGTCTTTATTTTTGTGTATGAGACGGGGATGTGTGTAGATATTTTGAGACAAGATCTCACACCATAGGCCAGGCTGGCCTTGAACTCATATCAGCCTTCTTGCCTCAAGTACATAGAGCAAAACTTTAGTTCTAAAAAATGTTATTGCATCTTTATGTGTTTATTTATCTGAGTGTGTACACGCCACATCTTTATGTACTTATTGTGTGTATATGTTTACTTATGTGTGTGCACGCTACAGTGCATATGTAACGGTCAGAGGACAACCTTCAGAAGTTGGTTCTCTCCTTCCATCATGTGGCTCTTAGGAACCAAACTTGGGTCTTCAGGTTTGATAAAAGATGTCTTTATCCACTAAGCCATATTGTTGATCTGCGAAACTCTTTTCTTTCTTTATAGACTAGAAGTTGATCACAATAATTGTGATCTTACACAGTTTGAATCTATCCTTGAAGTCCAAAGGACTCTCACAAAAGGTTCCATTTCTGACATTGGTTTTCTTGCCATTTTGCATATGAACTGAGCAAGCAGTCTCTGAAGGGACTGGACATATCTGCCTGCCTGGATTTACTCAGCCTCAGTTGTGCATCTAAGATTCGCAGATTAATTATTTCTCGTGGATTGAACAATATTCAATCCCATCTTTCTAAAGAACAAAATGCATTCACATGGTGGCCCAGTCCAGAAGCCTCGCATGAAAAAGTGTGTGTCTCTACATGAACCATTTCAGAGTGGCTCTAGAAACACAGTCATTGGAAGTTTGGGCTTATGTCTAATATAACATTTAGCATGACCATCTCTTATTCATGAAGAAATAAACTTAAATTTTTCTCCAGCAGAACAGGTGACTCATGTCACTTACAAGAAAGAATTATTTGAGGGAAAAGCTCTTGCTGGCTCTGGCCTGAAGGATACAGGGAGACATATAATTAGTAAATCTCTATGTGGAAAGAGGCCAAGGTGGTAATGAAAGAAAGGATGATACTATGTAACTTATAAGCCAGAAGTCAGGCCGGGATCCTGAGGTAAAAAGTACTCTATGTTATATAAGCTGGTATCCCAATTTCTCAAGATAATAAAAACCTGTAGCAATTTATAGTAGATGAGATTTAGCTATATGACTATGAGGTCTGAAACTTTGGTGTCGTTAGAGGAAGGGACTACCAGGCCATGCCTTAATGTGAAACTTCTTTGTAAGTATCTTCATTTCTGCCAACATTTTAACAACATGGTTGGATATTACGGTGGAGAAGACATTATTGAAACTCGGTGTTTGCAGCTGGAGAGATGGCTCAGTTGTTAAGAGTACTGGTTGCTCTTCCAGAGAACCTGGGTTCTGTTCCCAGCACCCACTTGGTAGCTAACAATTATTTAAATCCTGTTCCAGAGGGTCTGAAAGTGGCCTGCATGCACGTGGTACATAGACATATATGCAGGGAAAATGTTCATACACATAGAAATTAATAACTAAATAAGAAAATAAGCCAAAAACAAACAAAAAACCAAACATGGTGTTCAAAAATACTAGCTAATTGGAGAAAAATTAATAGTCAAAGTAATAAAAATATCTAATGCACAGGTAAAATTTACCTATTTAAAAATTCATATGGAAAAACACTCAAAACAAGGGAAGTTTATGTGTAATTAAAAAATAACATGTCTCGTGGCTTCTCAAAGGACCCATAGTGCTTTACGAAAGCCTTTCTTTGAGAGTCATATAATAGATTCATTCATTTGTATACATAGTGAATTGCTATGCCTTTTGAAATACTATGGAATCAGGTTTTGTTTTTTTCTTATCAGTTCATAGTGACCATTATATGGTGATGTAGAGGGATTTGAGAGCACAGTGCCTGGAATGACAGAGTGACAGGAGGAAGGGGCTGACCACAGGGAAGTCTAAGGCCAAGTTCTTCCATCCCTTACCCAAAGGTTCAAGCTCCTCGTGCGTCTCAGTCTTTTGACCCACTTCCTTCTAAGCCTCCCGAGACCCCTGAGTCCCTGCTGTCCACTCTTCTCATTGACTGCTTTTCCTGAAAATGTCCTTGACTTTGCCGCTCAGTTTAGTACTGATTCAGACCCTACAGCAAAAACCGCTTTGCCCAGTGGGGCTGGAGATAAAATCACGAAGAGGCCTTGCATTCCTTAACAGTGTACTTGCAAACAATATATTGAAGAGGGAAATAAAGGCAGTTTTTGGCAGCCATCCTTTCACCATGGTTTTCTTGGATATGTCCACTGAGCTCTTGTGAGCATCTTGTAAAATCCTCCAGAGGCTATGCAGGCTTTTCCTCTGCTTCAGGCAGGTTCTATCCCTGTGAGTCACACTTGGGCTCTGTGACTTCAAACCCACCAACGCTGTGCAGGGACCTGCCTGGCTTTTTCTGATAGAATCTAGGACTTATCTTCTCTGGGTGTGTTCTCAGGCTATGGTGTCAAAGTGTTAGTGACAGCAGGCCTGGAGGCAGAGGTGTGGACACACCGATGTAAAGAACAAGCAACTGAACATGGAGCATAGGGGGCCCTTGGATATGCAGACATGCCCAAGGGAATCATCTGCCCAGGCCATTTCTAACTCTATTATTTGGAGTCTGTGAATTTCTCGATGTCTGACAGATCCTTTTCATCTTCCTTAGGGAATCAGCTGGTGATGCCTAGAGCAATGAAGGCCCAGGCCTTCCTGGCCTATTTTGTACCTGAACATCATAGCTGAGATTTACAGCTAGAATCCTTGACAGTATTCAACATGGCAGTGCGCATGAGCTGAGGATGAGCAGGGTGGTTGCTTTCCGAGCAGTGTGAGCCTGTAATTACCCTAACACTTTGATACAGATATTTTCCTCTGGTTAAGTTCTGGGGATGGTAAGTGGAAGCTACTAGGCATGGCCAACAAATAAAGGGGTGCAGTAGTTCTAGAGATTCTAGGACCAGTGTAGGATTCCCAAGAGTCACTACAAAGAAAATCTAAATTGTTTTGGGGTTCTGTCTTGGTTTGTTTGTTCTTCTATATGAACACCATAGAGTAGGGAGCTTTCCAACACTGGTGATGCTTTTCTCATGGTTTGGAGGACTGAGAACTCTAAGGTCCTAGCAATGGGGTGGTCAGTATATTTCAGGAGCCCTCCTCCTGGTGATGGTGTCTCCTGCGGCAGAAGGGTAGGAAAGTTCTCACTAGTCTTAAGAATTCAAATCCCATCCAGTCACCTGTCAAAGGCTGGCTTTCTCACACACTCCCCTTGGTGCTTGGGATTTCAGCACGGGAGTTGGAGAGGACAAAGACATTCAGCCTGTAGTATAGGCTGCTGTGAGAACACTATTCCAGAAAAGAATTTGGAAAGAGGGGAGGTTGGCATTTATGGGAATCTGGTTATAGTAGATGTCACCAATGGTTGGCATGAGGTAACACTTTGACCTCTAAGTGACATAAACCTTGCTTTCTTTTGTTTTGTTATTAATATTGTTTGTTTGTTTCTTTCTTTCTATGTCTGCCCTCCTTCTCTTATAAATGGCAAGGAAATGAGTTTAATGAGTGGAATTATAATGAAGCCTAAAATTATTAACAGCAAGATGGAAAATTTATCTAGTGGTCTTTTTCTCAGACTGGAAGAATTGTTAGTATTGTATTTGAACAGAAGCGACACACGCAAAGATTTCAGCTTCCCGAGATGCATTTTCAGGGTTGGGGGCCACACAGAGTCACTGGTTCATCAAGATGAGAAGGTGCAGGAATGAGAGTTGCTGCTGAAAGAGATTAATCAGGAGGCGCCCCCTTCACCCTCAGAGCACACCCATCTGAGGGTACCATACTAACCTCAGGGAAGCCCAGAGCGCTCCCACAGCTGCGGTCAGCCACTCAAGAAAACATTTCCCTGGAGATGTGTCAGCCCTCTGAAAGTACCATTTTATGACATTTCCATATCTCTTGTTAGCCACTGGAAGGACAGCTCAGAAAAAGTAAAATCCTGTGTTTGGTAATACTTGCTTCTGGCACTTCCTAAACATATGTACATTGAAAACAAACAAACACAAAAAGCCAGATGAGTAAAATTCATTCATCACTCTCAACAGTCCCTCTTCCTCTGGGATGATGAAATATTTTGCTTTCTTATGAAGGTCAAGATGTGCCACGTAAGATCAGTATTCATCTCCTGGATCAAAGCTCAGAGGCAGTGTTGGGAAAAGATGTCTCCTAGAAATCAGCATTAATTGAAAAGCCTCTAAATGTTACCTTCCTTGTATGTTCATTTAGTCAATCAGTATTTAATGGGCTTTTCCACTATGAGCAACTACTCACTCAATGACAGGAAGATGCAAAGATAAGTGGACACCAGAGCCTGCCCACAAAGAATTTAAACATGTGCGCAAGAAAAGCATGCTGATAGAGCAAAAATTAAAAGTAAAAAATCAAAGGTGTCAGAGGGAATGTAGGGGCACAGGAGAAAGTTGGAGGAAAGAAAGATTACTTCCAGCTGAGGGAATTAGTGGAGGCTGAGGAGGCTGCAGATGGGGAGGGGAGGGAAAACTTTGAGGGCAGGTAATAGGGGCGTGGAGCACAGGGCCAGCAAGGACAGGAAAGTGTGGGAAGTGGTGATGCCAGACATTGTGGTTCCTTCCATAAAGTCTGAGATGAGGTGGTCCAAGCAGCAGGAGGCGATGCTGGGCTAGCAGGGGGTCTATTCAGTGGAGAAGTAGTGGAACACTCTTTTAATCCTAGCTCTTGGAAGGCAGGCACAGGCAGATCTCTGTGAGTTCCAGGCCAGCCTGGTCTACAGAGTGAGTTTCAGCACAGCCAAGGCTACACAGAGGAAAAAAAAGGGCAGTGTGTTACTTATATTATGCATAGTAAATTTTAAAAGTATTCAGATTCTAGTGATAATGTAATTTTAAAAATATACTAGAAAATGTCGCATATGGAAGAGGCAGGTGGATCTCAGTGAGTTGAAGCCAACCTGGTCTATGAAGTGAGTTCCAGGACATACAGAACTGTTACACAGAGAAGTCTTGTCTTGAAAAATCATGTGTGTGTGTATATACATACATACATACATACACACACATATATATATATATATATCTTGCATGTCAATTCTCTGATTCTATGAACTATTGGGATGGATAGGTGTAGATTAAAATAATATAATATATTAGATTTTAAATAGTAAATCAACAGTATAGTAGATGCTATTTACTCATGTTGCCCAAATTGCAGAGGTTTGGGGGGAACATTTTATCTTTGTGAGAGTGCACTTGAGTGTGTGTGTGTGTGTGTGTGTGTGTGTGTGTGTGTGTTGTTGACGTCTTATTACGGACTATGTCCCAACTTAACACATGCTAAATGAACACTTGCTTGTTGAACTGCATCCCCTACCATTGTCAGGAAGACATGACTAAATCTACTTTTGGATGATGGGTAGAAATGAAGAGATGGGCATGAGAAATGGTCCTGAGGAAAAATCCACAGAGTTTGGTAATCTAGGTGCAGTAAATGAGGAAGAGGTAAGTAACCCAAAATGCTACTGTAGTAAGGGACTTTCCTGTTGTCATGCTGGCAGCCATTAAAAGAATTAAGAGGAATGATTTGTGAGCAAATCAGAGTTCATTGTGCAAGTCCTTGGAGGTTGAGGCTTTCTGTGACTTCTGAAATGCAGGACTACTGTGTTGGAGGGCTGGAACGGGAGATTCAGGACTGATCCCAACTAGAGGTTTTGTGTTGTGAACCAGGAGCACAGAAAAAAGGGCTCAGAGAGCTCCTTGGGAAAAGGTACATTCATGAATGGTGAGAGCTAGAAAGACTCAAGAAGGCAACAGAAAGCTAAGAAAGGTTGAGAAAAAAACATTTTCTGAATCTCAGTTCAGGCATGGTCTTGTTATTAGCAAAAGGTAATCTCTAAACAGATGTTAATGAAGAAGAAATGCATAGCCAACAGTTGTTGGGGTCTACAGGAAAGGTCAAGGGTCAAATAGGAGAAAATACCAATGCATTTGGCCATGAGGAAGTCATTGGTGACCTTTGGGTCTGTGGATTCTCATTGGAGTGACAAGGGCAGAAGCCAGATTGTAAGGAGGGAAGGGCCAAGTAGGGGGTCCGGAAGTGACCTCCTCTTTCAAGAGCTATGAAAATAGAGAGGATGCTAGCCGGGCAGGGAGATGGAACAGCGCTGAGAAAACATTCTTTTGAAGAAGTCACTGTCGCACAGGGTAGTAAGCATGGAGGAAAGATGTACAGGTGTGGAGCCCAATGACTCGCGGAGTCAGTGGGGGAAGTCAAATTAGGGCGAGGAGGAGCCGAGAAGGGAAGGACCGAGGATGTCAGAGGTTACACACCTGAAGCTGGAGTTTGCAAATGGAGGGTGAGTGGGAAGAGAGAAGAGGGAAAGTGGTTTCAGTGAGGACGCCATCTGCAAGTCAGACTGGGGAGGTCTCTTCAAGAAAAGTCAGGAGGTTGGCAGTTTTTAGCGGAGTAAGTCACTAGAGATGGCATGAAGATTCAAGGAGGGGATTCATCAAGGAGCAGAAGCTGTTTGCGTGAACTCTGGAGGGGGGCAGCTTGGGGTTGGATTTAGACTGGCCTCTGTGCATGACTTGTGGTAAGGAGAGCTCCATTCCTGATCAAGAGCCAAAGGGAGAACACATTTTCTGCTAGCTCACTTTGAGTGTCATCTGCAGCTAAGGCTGACCCGAAACTGTTGAGGGTTAGTTGATGATCCTCACCTGATTCTGTCACCTCTGCAACCCATGTGCTGGGACCACAGAAATGTGGCCAACGCACTTAATTGTTTTTACGATTCTATTTTTAATTTGTGTATTAGATAATAGGTCTCATTTTGAAATTTTGATTCGTGCTTATCATTAGAATTTGGCTTGTTTTTTTTTCACCTCCCCCATCCCCATTACTCTCTTGCCCACACCTTCCTCCTGCTGCTAGTCCTATCACTTTTAAGGGTTTGTTCTAGGTATTTTCTACTAATCTAATCAAAGGAGCAGCTGAAGCCTGAACAAATTGTTGGCTATGAGAGTGAGGTGACTACCTTAGGTACCATAGCAGATTTGCTCCTTTATCTTCTCCTGACATTTAAAATATGTCCTTGCCGAGTAATGAGCATTTAACGACAAAAAGAAACAAAGGTACAACTTGTTTCTGTGCAGGAGGTAGAAAGAACGTTTCTTTGGGAGTCAGATGGTTCGGGTCTGAGGACACTTGACTTGCCGGTTGAGGGATGTAATTTTCTCAAGTCTTTTAATTTTTTATGGGTACCCCTCAAAAAGTTGTACTTTTTTTCCCCCAAAGGCAGCTGAAAAGTTGCCTCCTTATGAAATGACCTCTAGAACTAAATTAAACCCAAATGCTCAACGTGGGGCCAGGTGCACAGGAGTTGCTCAATTGACAGGAATTATATTCCTCAGATAACTCTCAAATTTCACTTTGATGGGGTTTGATTCATCTTTTGAATGAATTCTGCATATATTTGGCTTGGTCAAGTAAGCCCGTGATATAGAGAAGGGATCAATACGTGTCTGAGGAAATGCAAACCTTGACCCTGTTTTCTTGAAAGTGAGAACTTACCAGTTAGTAGCATTAGCTCACTGTTGACTGAGGTGTCTACACTTAAGGACACTCTGGTGTGTCCTTTCTTTCCACATTTGCCTGGCTCAATCCCTCCTTTAAAAGGGGGAACCACTGATTGTTAAGAGTTAGCACTGGTTTGTCATGAGCCATTAAACCAGGCCTATATTGGCTTCTGACTGTGTTGCTGTGGTGACCATGTCTGGTTCCTCTCTGAATGCCCGGTACTTGGCATATGGCAGACACTCTATATGTGAAATAAGTGAGCCAGTGAGCTGTCTGTGAGCAAGGTGCAAAGGGATAATAGAGTAAGATGGCTGTGAACAGGGAAAACACAGACACACAGACAGACAGACACACACACACACACACACACACACACAAAGAATTGCCACCCAGGCTCAGAGGATTATTTTTAGCTTAGTTTTATACAATCACTTGTAGAGAAATGAATGCTTGAGGACATTTATGACCCTGTCTGGTTTCTGCTTAAGAAGGAGAAAGTCAATATGCTCAGTGCCAAGAGCGGAATCTAAAGACATCTTGAGAAACGATAGCAAAGCTCAGGTGTAATTAGACTTCTGAAATCTGCACCATCTCACCACATCCCAGAAGTAGGAATCTCTGCATCACTTCACGACATCCCAGAAGCAGGAAGAGAAGCCACTCTGTCAGTCTCCCAGCCCTGGTGTCCTAGGTGTGCTGAAGAAGCTCACACCTCCCTCACAGGGCTCTCACCCTGGATGAAATGTGATGAGTTGGGATAAGGAAGAAGCCCTAGAGCAATGCACTTTCCTCAGGGTGGAAACTACTTAGCCCTTCCCCTGCCAAAAAGCTCACCCTAGATTTGAAACAATGGACCACCTCTCACAAGATCAAATTGCAGATAAAATATAAGGAATATTTCAATATGAAAAGTCAATAATACAAGTATGTAGGAAGAGCTGCGTGACAGGAGGAGGGGTTTTAGCTGATAGGGAATGAGGTTTTAGCTAGAGGGAATGGCTCCAAATGTCAGCAGAGAATCAGACTGATATGGGACCAACCAAGCTCCAACCTCAAAAGGAGACAGTGACAACCTGACAGTGAAGGAAATGGCCAGTCAGATGATGTATCCCAAAGGCCTATGGTGTGAGGAAGGGTATGAAGAAACAGAGATGCTCAAATTGGAGCCATCATTAAGTGCTTAACAGATCACCCCACATATAAAGGGAAGTGGGCTTGCTCTGTGATGTGTCAGAGAAGGGACGAGGCTCAGTGGAGGGAGGTCAGGCCTGCAGGTTTCAGCTTGACCCCAGTCAGCACTTTTACAGCACAAGTTAGTTATCTGAGTGTGGAATGAGCTGTCTGCTGAGGTGACGAGTTTTCCAGTCCTAGTGGTCTGAAGCCCAGTACCTGGGGACCACAGCACCTTGGCGTGTGTATTTAGAGACATGGCGTAAGAATCAACAGAGATTCTGGACCCTGTCACACATGGACCCTCCTGATGCCCTGCCTTGGGATCTCCCATCCTTCCTAACACGGAGTTAGCAAAAATGCCTCTGCTTCCTGGCAAAAGGCAGAGGTGCTCTTCAGCTTGAAGGCAGACAATAAAATTTAACCCAGAATGCCCCTGAGCCTCTCAGCACAGTATGTTTATTTGCTTTATTCTCTTTTAAAGGAGCTGTTAGCTGACTTTCATTCTTAGCCTTAATCAGATTCTCTGATTAAGAATTCTTCAAACACACCACAAAGTAAGCAGTCTTTCCTCTCACATCTGGCAGTTTTTGTAAAAAGAGCAACATGCTCAAGGCAGGGCTCAAAATAGAACCTATATTTTCAACTTTTGAATCCCTGAGCTATCTCTGTGAGAGCCTCTCGCTTGAACCTCCCAGCCGCGGTGGGGATTCACTTTCCCAGCCCTCAGGCCTTCCCATTTAGACTGGCAGCTCTGTTTGGCTGTCTGGTTTTGGAAAGGTTGGGGATGCAAGGAAAATCTCAGTGTGTGAATAGCCACAGAAAGGCAAAATGCAAAGATGCAATCTTAGGATGATTTGATGTACATTATTCTTAGGCGAGGAGATGATGGGGAAGAAAGCAGGCAGATTAGATCTCGGCCTAAGACCAGTCTACCCCAGATGGCCAAGCAGCAATGGGAGCGCAGGAAAAGTCAGATCACCTGCCAGGGTTCCATGCTTTCTCCCATCAATGAATTTTATTTACTGGTAAAAATTAAGGACATGAGATTTGATCAACTAGTAAGACGGAAATACGATGTTTGCCTTGAGGAGAAAACCTTGTTAAGGTTTTAAGTGTTCTCTTCAGCTCCCTGAGTTTGTTCTGAAGAAGCTCATAATTAGGCTGAAGACTTCATATTGCCAAGCAGGAGGCAGGATAAGGCAGCAAAGGCTCATTTACATTATTAGTTATCAAAAGGTCAGATAAAAGAAGGGTGAAGGGAATTGGGTCTTTGGTGGCTCTGTAGATTGTCACCAAGGGACACTGGCCTCCTGGCTGATGACTGGTCTGCATTCTTCCCTGTGGACACCCAGAGCTGTTGAAAAGAATTGAGATGCTTGTCAACAAAATGGAAAGCTGGACTCCATCAAAACAATTTTAGTCTGTGAAGCTAATGACCTTTCACAGCCATTTGTTTTAGTTTGGAACTAAATGAGAAAATTGTTTTAGATAACAGTGACTAGGTCTTCCTTTCCCTAGCATTTGTTGGGGGAAAAAAAGTAGCACGATTATTAATCAGTACGTTAAACACACACATGCACACACACAGACAAAACTACATGCATACATACACATGGACACACACACATATACATGAACACACATAGATAAAGACTCACACATGTATGCATGTGTTAGAAAAGGATTAACCACCCCCAGAGATCTAACGCCAGCCTAGCTAACAAAAAAATTAACAAAAACAATCATCAAAATGAGAAAAAAATTGTATCTTTTTGTTCCTATGTCACAGTAATAGTAATTATATGTTTGATAAAGTATGACATTTCTAAATGCACTTGCCTCCATTTTTGTTGTTGTGATTTTTTTAAGAGCTGTAAATTGAACTATCTGATGAACACTCTCTAGGGACAGGCTAGGATCATCCTTATTTCCTGTTCAGCTGGTGAAGAAGAAGATTATGAAAGAAAATAGCATAATGGCTTTGCAAAATGAGTGAAAGGCTTAACAGAGTTCAAAGATCAATTCATCTTGATCTTGATCACTGATCTTTTCTGTGAAGAGCAAATGAATTCTTAGCATGGAAGTCTCAGAAATCTGCAAGTAAAAACCATTATTAAAGACAAAAGATGGTTAAGGAGCAAAAGTCACCCTGGAGAAAGTAAAAATCAGATGCCGTCTATCTAAGATTCTTTTGCTAGGCAGTCTGAAATGATGAACAATTAAAGATAAGTGTAGGGGCATGGTGGTCCTTCAGTAAAGGTCCGTGTGGAGGACTCTATGAAAATGGCTACTTGTTTAAGCAAAATTATCCACAGACTTTCCCTAAAGCAGAGATAATTTATAGATATTGCGGTATCGATGATTTCCCTTTGGCTGCTTGTCGGGGTGGAGAACAGAGGTGGCCACTGCATCAGTGTAGGGCAATGAAATGTCTCTAAGTTGTGATCTGCTGGCATGTAATAACTCGATCTGCTTCTCGCAGACAAAATATATTAAAAGTATGGATGAGTGAAGTTTGTGCCCCAGGGAAAAGGCAAGATAATGCATTGAAATTGTTCAGAGGTAGTTAGATGCCTAATGGTCTAATATGTGAGCTATGTGAGGTCTGAGGTCTGGTTCTCATAAATTCTGGCTAGACTGATCCTGTAATTTCAAGCAAAGGATAAAAGCGTTAGCCAGAATCATCAGTGTTCAAGGTCCATGATGCTGGATATTATTCATAGAAAGATGTTTAAAAGAAGATACACACTTTAGAAGGAACATTGCAGAGTGTAACTGATGTTCTTGCATATATGCATGTTTGTGTTTAAAAACCACACAGCTTCATGTTCAGAATGAGCTGCTTAATGAAATAAATTAACTTGAAGTTGACATAAACCTTCACATCTTTGCCATGACAAGAAAAATTTCTGATAAAATAATGTACTACCTCAAAAACCACGTAGGATCTAATTATTTCTACTTCAAACTGACATATCTGTGTTAAAATCGGAGTAAAAAAATGTGGGCAATAAAAATTATTGCACATGAAATAATTTAAAACCAATTTAGGTGGATTCAGGAGTGATTAGAGGGGAAAGTTCCCAAGACATTTGGTAGCCTTATAAATGATGTCACAAACTATGTGAAGATGAGCCTGCCAATCACCTGGGTGGAAGGTGGCATTATCGCCTTTCGGAACTGAGGGCAAGGTGGTTCCGAAGAGCCATGATAAGATTCCCCTTTATGCAATCTCTTTCATCATGACGGCAGAAGTTTTGAGGTTTTCATTCGCAGTTTCTTTTCTTTTTATAACCAGCTCACTTGTGTTTGAGTCTGCAGTATATTTATACAGTTTTTCCTGCCAGAATCTTTGACAGTATTTTTAAATGCTTTCCCTCGCTGCCTAGGTTATAACCAAGCACCACTCTTGTTAGGTTCCCCAAACTATACCACCCACATGCACATCGAGAATAGAGATGTGCATGGGTTCTTCTTCTTCTTCTTCTTCTTCTTCTTCTTCTTCTTCTTCTTCTTCTTCTTCTTCTTCTTCTTCTTCTTCTTCTTCTTCTTCCTCTTCTTCAACTTCTCCTCCTCCTCCTCCTCCTTTTGTAAAACAAAGTGTTCAATCTAAAATTACTTTGTTGGGACCCTGAAAGATCATCTCTACCACACACACACCTTGTGTAAGAAACTAGTAAGCACTTGCGTTTGTCCCTGGTGACTAAACTAACATTTTAAATAGCTGTTCCAGAAGGTTCGTATTTACATATTCAGTTGTATAATGACATTGTCTTTATTGGTATTTTCAAGCTTTCTAGTGGGTCCTACTTGAATCTTAGCAGAAGATTTTCTGGCCTCACCAAACGGTATTTGAAAATGAGGTTTGCTGTTGATTGTGCAAATTTGACTTTTAAGAGGGTTGAAATGCTTAACCCTATGTCTGCCTTTTGGAGCAGCACATAGACACAGCCATTCTCTAATAATGCCTATAAGACATAAACATTTGTTTGGTAAGTACATGGTACTTCTCATGCATAAAACAAAGAAGATAACTGGAAGACAATCATTGAAATCATTAAATCTTATCACTCTGTTTTTATCTAGCCTTTTGTTCAGAACAAACAGAACATACTTTCATCCATTTCCTTGAGGAAATATGCTTGGAAATCTCTCTCTTCAGCGAAGAGCAAAAGGGAGGGCATCAAGAATCACATTCCTTACTCTTACATGTTAATGTCCCAAGAGACTTCTGACAAAAGCATACTTTAAAAGAAGTGGGGGGGTACATACCTTAAATCCCAGAATTTGCACAGCAGAGGAAGGTGGATCTCTATGAGTTCAAAGCCAGCCTAGACTATGGAGTGAATTCCAGGACAGCCAGGACTACCCAGAGAAACCCTGTCTCAAAAACAAAGCAAAACCCAAGCCTAACCTAACCAAAACAAACCAAGAGGCCAAACATGTAAGTGAAAGTGAACATGAGTGTGTATGGAAATCCCAGGGTAACTCGAGGGAGCCATTCTCTCACCACCACGTAAGAAACAGAGACCCAACCCGGGCATTCAGACTTGGTGACCATCACCTTTACCCTCACACCCATCTTGCTGTCCTAGTATATTGTTTGTAAGTGGAAGTGTATGTGTTACTTAAAGGTTTGGATCCTAGACAACAAATTTTGTCTCAAATAATTACAAAGTAATTACAAAGTAGAGAAAGATTCCAGAATTGAACTCTTCTAAGGTTTTCTCTCCTTACTATTAAGAAGACCTTAGCAACATCCAACTGTGGTTTTGAGTGATGTTGCTGTGTGTCAACCATTTTTGTTTTTGTTGGTGACCTTCTACCGAGCATTTCTGTTGACAAGATGATTCTATGGCAATCCTCCACTCCAGACACTTTGTAAGGCATGGTAGGGGAATCAGTTTGCAAACTCGGATCATGCGCTCTCTCCATTAGGACAACTTGTAGATTTAGCAAGAAGGGTAGAAAGACTGGAAATTTGGAATTAGTTTACATTTTCTATCCAAAGTTAGGTAATATGATTACCTTTTGATTATTCCAGTTGTAAACATCTCAAGGCAAAACTCAGAATCTGTGCTAGAAAGCACAAGCAAATTCCTCCCACCACCCCTCCTCTCCCCCTCTTCCTCCTCTTCCAAATCTTTTCCAGATTGTTTGCAAAATGAAATTATCTAATTTCACGAGTATTTGTTCTGAGAAAGTATTACACTCTCTGGTTAAAAAGTATCCAGAAACCATTTCAAGACCTGATATCTTCAAGCAAGATCTATTTTGTCCATGAAATACTAACCTAGCTTCAATGGGAACAAGAACTTTCTCAGCCAAACACTACAGAATATATGCGTAAAATATCCAGGAAACTGACACTTTGAACTGCATTTAAGGTTCATGACTAAGACCCACCAGTTAAATTATTGGATGACTTTGTTCCAAACCACAGGTCAACGTACAGAATATTGTGTTTCAACAAAATACAGAAAAAGATAGCTTGAGACCCCTTTAGTAAACAGTGAATGCTGACAATTAACTAATTGGTTATTTTTGTTCATAAGTTTATACCCCCAAATCAAACTGCAGCAGAATTTATTGAGGACATGTTAATATCCATCGAGGCACTGTTTCAAACTATACATCTGCTTGCTTAATTATAATATTTCGGAACTTGTAACTCCTGCCACTATTAAATTTCAGGTTTTGTTTTTTTTTTTTTAAAAAGAAGACTTTAGGAATCAGTGTTGAATTATTAATTTGAACATTATGAACTTTTCATGTTCTAAGTATAGAGGAAGAAATGCTGAGCTAATTAGTCTAATTAATCCAGTTGATTACAGTCTATTTATCCAAGGAAAGCTAGTCAAGCAGACCCAAAAGTGGGAAGAAACTTTGGTAAAGCTGAAAGTGCAGTGTGTGGGGGGTTTGGGGAAGAAGCAAGCTGGGGTCTGAGATGGACACTTTAGTGTGAGTTTTCAGAAAGCGCAGTGCACGGGGGTTTGGGGCAGAGGCAAGCTGGGGTCTGAGATGGACACTTTAGTGTGCGGTTTCAGCATTGGAGGAGGACTGAAGCTTGAGTAGCCTAAGCATTTTCATTTGTGTCTGCCTTATGTCTCCAACGCCCACAAAGTGTCTTAGCCTACAGCCTGTTAAAAATTTTACACGGCAAAAACAAGCTTTGTCTGGAGCGCTTTGTGTTCGCTTTCTTCAGAATCTTTCTCTAGCTGTCCTGTTTAAATGGTGCAAACTAGGCCATGTCATGCAAGACATAAGCTCTCTGCTAAATGCCCCACTTAGAAGACTAAGAGTGACGTCAGAGCTCGCAAAAATGGCGTCCCTTTTTGCCTTATGACAAGACCCACATTGAATATGTTTAATTTAAATGTAGTCGCTGGCTCTATCCCAGGATAACAGAACAGGATGTGGAATGCTCCCAAACCAAACTTCTGAAGTTCTATGTTAAATTAAAGAGTATTTCTTTGAGTTTGTATTAAAAAAAAATTCTTGGTGATTTAACTGCGGAATTAAGAGAAGCTATTGCCGTATAGAGCATTCAGCATGAGGGGGATGAGACAGCATTCTGTTTAAGTCTGATACTTAGTAAACAAATCCCCCAAGCAGGAAACATGGCTAATTTTGTTTTCTCAAAGTGCCTAATGTGGTGTTGACATACTCAAATGTTAAGTAATATATTTTAACATGAAGGGAAAGCTCCATGCTTTCATGAGGTAGAGCTGAAGAATGGTGATCCATGCCCCAGTTCACAGAAAAGAAAGAGGCATCGAATTCACATTCCTGTTTTCATCCCTGCAAACATCCCGGCCGTCTTGTGTTTAGCACATGTTGCATTTACATTTCCTGGTTTGTCGGGGCTTGCATCTCTCCTGATGAACAGAGCTCACCCCTTAGTTCTCCACATGGGCCTCTGCTGTTTTCTGCAAAGTGCTCCTCCCTCCAGTGCTCCCATCTCATCTTATTGTACTAAGATTATTAAATTTCTGTTTCTTTTTAAAAATTCTACAATATATGTAAAACGCTGAAATTGTATTTTTTAAATGAGTGCCTTGTTTGGTACTTAATTATAGTAAGTATATATTATATTTGCCAGAACACTGGCAGGCCAAACCTACAAACTGGTCATGTAAGCTGCGTGTTGACCTATGACTTCTGATAGTTTTCCTTTCCTCATCCATTCTTCGGTCAGAAAAGAGTTATCCAAAATAGCGACCTCAAATAAAAACAAACATACCCAAAAGAGATACATTGAGATGATTTAGGCAAATAACAGCTCAGGCACTGAAGAGCATTTACTTTCTAGTAGTTCATCTATTTCTATACTAGTTCCATTTTCTGATTTTCTGTTTGACAAAAGTAAATTTTGTCCCAGAGATTTCACAAAGTGTAGACTTTTTATTAAGTTACCTGACAGGTTTAAGTTTTAATTCAAATGGTACTGCAGTGGGAATGTGTACAAAAATGAGACTTCCTATTTTCAAGTATTCTGTAGCATCCACCCCATCAGATTTGCATTAGAGTGTTCAGAAAACCCCTGCTAGCCACTAAACAAATGCACTAAACCATCCACCAAACAGCCCTATGAACACAGTCCTTCAAAACGACAGTAGTGAGAACAGCACTAGAAAGAGCCAGAGTGGGTAGTTCCATCAATACAATTAGGTCCATGGTGATTTTATTTTTACTTGGAAGAATTAAGGGGGAGTGTCAGTGGTTTGGAGCAAGCAAAGAAACTTCAGGCAGAAAACATGCTTGGGCCATCAGCATGGTACAGTGAAAGTTGACCCTGTGTGACTGGAAGGCCACGGGAGCTGGGAGGACACTGAAACTAGACCAAAGGTCCAGAAGGTAAATTCAGGAAGCCTGGTCTCCGTCAACTGTACTTTCTAAGGTGCCAACACAATTGAGTTTGTAGACGGCAAAGTAGATGACCATGGCGATGCTCCGACCTACACTCTGGAATGGAAGAGTCCAGTTTGCTTCTGCCCCAGAGGTCTCTGACTGGTCATAGCACATCTCTGGGATTCGTTTTCCTCCATGCTGGTTTGTTAACTCTCGATTCACATAGTTGTAAAAGTGTTGCTGCTCATTAAGGAGCGGTTAAGTGAAGAAGTATCAGGCATGCAAGGTAACAAAAATTTTGGTGGTGGCTTGAAGTTTGAAGGTAAAAGGATTAATCAAAGATGTCTTAACAGGAACTGTCTTTATAATAACTAATCATTCTAAAGTCTACAAGGAAACCTAGGCTTCGTTGTTGAGTTCTGCTATGCTTTTTTTTTTTTAATTCTTAAAGGTTTCACTCGTGTCTTGCTCCCTGAAGAAGGATAGAGTGACCCAGTCATTAAAAATTCATTGTATTTTGGTTTATAAGAAATTGACCTCTTTAAGATGCTTTGGAAATCCTTAATGGATACAGATTGTTCTGGGGACCTGCCAAAGCTTGAGCATCTCATTTGAAGGGACAGAAAAGAGTCACCATCCTGTGGAGGGGTGTGGCTCTTGGCTATTAAGATATTCCCAAAGCAAACAGTTGTTTAGTGAGAATTTCTAGTCCTGCAAAACATTCCTCCCTCTCTCTCTCCCTCCCTCCTTCCTTCTGTCCCTCTCTCTTCCTTCCTTTCACTCTCATTCTCTCTTTCTCTTTTCTTTCCTTCCTTCCTTTCTTAGCCAGAATCTCACTATGTGGTCCTGGTTGGCCTGGAACTTGCAGCTATGGACCTATCTCTGCCTCCTACGTGCTGGGATGGAAGACGTGTCCAACAGTCAGTTTCTTTTCCTTTTCTCTATAAACCCACTATGTAATGACTTAGGCGGCATGCCTTGGGGTAGGCAGTTCTGGGCCAAGACAAATTATTTTTCTCGCAACTGTTATTTACTCCACAAAAAGTCATAGCACTTGTCTGGGGATGATACTTGTAAGAATCACAATATTTCTGCTGTGTCTGAAAGGCTTTCCAAACCAAATGACAAGACTGTCAGCTGACAGCCATTGTCATGGAGCGCATATTTGCAAAACGACTAAGAAATTGATTAAATAGCAAGATTTATGTTGCTTTAGGCTCAAGCTTTCCTCCCCAGAAAGAATATGTTATGACCTATTTGGAGGATAATAAATATGTGACATTTTTAAAAGCTATTTTTACTGTATAGTTCAAGGTGCCTGAGTACACAAGCATACATATATAGTTGTTGATATGACCACTGTCATCAAGCAAGTTTATCCATCACATAAGATTTCATTCCTTCCCTCTCAGCTCCATTAATTAATCAATTTGTATGCATTCATTCTTAGGGAATTTTCAACATTCAATACTAACTGTGATCCTCGTGTTCTATTGTATACCTCCAGACTTATTCATTTCATATAACTGCATCTCTATCATTTCTTAAGAGTTGAGCATTTTTTTCCCACTAAGATAAGTGAGGATTTCTCAGATACAATATCCTCTTTATCAAAAAAAAAAAATTCCATTGGCTGGGGAGGTGGCTCGGGCTCAAGTGTAGACTGTGCAAGCATGCAGATGTGAGTTTGGATTCCCAGAACTCATGGAATGAGCAGTGCCCAGCACAGCAGGGGTCCCAGCATTGGGAGCAGAAATAGGGAAAGGTGAGGTGGATCCTGGGAGCTCACTGGTCAGCTAGCCTTGCTAAATCAGGAACTTCATAGTGGCGATCCTGTCTCAAAAAGTAAGGCAGCAAGCCCTCTTTCCTTGTATTGTCTATATTTACAAACACCTAAGAAGAACACCCTGCCTAGGAAGTCAGAACACAAACCAGTCATTTTAACAGAGAATTCAAGATAATGGTTGATCCAGAGCATGTCAAGAATCTGCAAAACCAACACACAGCACAGTGCAGAGAAGCAAAGATCTACAGAATGCTACATCATTAGGGAGCGAGAGAGAGGCTGAGCTCAGCAGATTTTTAGGGGTCAGAGGTAGAGCCTCGTAGAGTTGGGATGTACTTGTCTTTGAAGGTGACTATCAGCTAGTGTTGGCACTGTTACCCCAGGAGCCAGGTCTCAGGTCCCTGAGGACTTTTGTGTCACACTTATCCCTTAGCACTCAGTGAGCAAGTTTGTAGTGAAAGCCCCAGTTTCAGAATCTTAGAGGACAATACTGACGAGAGTTGGAAGCCCAGAAGACTTTGAATTAATAAGATCTATTGTGGCAACTGTAGCCGGTTACTGAAGGCTGACTTGTATTAACTAGGAGAGGTTTGACTCCCAGGAATGAGATAAAAACAATCTCTGGCTTTTGCTAATGATTAACAAGACTTGACTATCTCCCAAATAAAATGATGTAAAACCTTTGGAAAACAGAGACCCTCAGCATGGATTTAATAAGTGTTTAATATGGTTCCTCTCCATCATTCTCAGAATCCATAAAAGACAATAGATAAAGATCATAGTAGCATTAAAAAATGAGTATTCATAGACTCTGAGAATAACCCTATTTGCCTGGCATATTGAGCTTTAGTTCATAGTGTATGCCCTCCTCTGTGCATAAAGAACCAGTACGGTGGGAAGTAAGAAGGCACTTTCTACTCTCCACCATCACCTGTAAATCCAGTGAACCAGGAACTGTGCCAACCAGAAACCTGAGTGCAAACCCCTGTCTAGCCCTGAGAGCTGCTCTGATAAAACATCACTTCCCCCTACACCTTTACATGACAATCAGATATTAAAGTTCTTGGGCAGCTAATGATTGTGGAAGGAGGTTGCAACAACGCAGGTTCTCCGCAGGAGGAGATGCTGTCAGCAGCAGAGCACAGATGGACAAATACTGGCTGTCCAGGCTTGGGTTTCAGCGTTAGGACCACCACAGCCAGTAAGAAGACGGTGAACTGTAGATTCCAAGGTGGAAGATGATTTAAGTAAGGCCCCATGCCATGAGAATGCAAAATCATTGTAAAATGGCAGAAGTGTGGAATAAAAGGAAAGAGGACGAGATAGAGAGAAAAGAGGAGACAAAAGTATTGAGAGGAAGCAAGAAACACACCAAAGGTTAAAATGTGTATGAAGAACAGTAAAGAACAGAATGACTCCTGTAGAAAATTAGAGTGTGACAGAGGAGAAAAAGTGTGCATGAATCTCGCTCAGTGCAAAGAAGTACAAAAGGAAGGAAGGAAGGAAGGAAGGAAGGAAGGAAGGAAGGAAGGAAGGAAGGAAGAGAGGGAAGGAAGGGAGGAAGGCAGAAATAGAAAACTTAGAAAGTTATGCCATGAACCTAGAGAATGGAAGGCTGTTGTGGACTATAGTTGAAGATGTGTTACATTTGTTTATGCTGTGGAACATTTGTTTAATGATGCAAAGATGGGTTGCATTCTTTTATGCTGCATTTGTTGAACTCTGTGAAGCTGTATTGCTTTGTCTGCCTAAAACACCCGATTTGTCTAATAAAGAGCTGAATGACCAATAGGCAGCAGGAGAAAGAATGGATGGGCCTGGCAGGCAGAGAGAATAAATGGAGGAGAAATCAGGGAAGAGAAGTTAGGGGGATGAAAAAAGGAGAGAGGACATCAGAGGCCAGTCACCCAGCTACACAGCCAGCCACAGAGTAAGAAGTTTATATATATATATATAAAATAGAAAAGGATAAAAGCCTGGAGGCAAATGATAGATGGGACAATTTAAGTTAAGAAAAGTTTGTTAGAAACAAGCCAAGCTAAGACTATGCATTCATAAGAAAGAATAAGACTCCATGTGATTTATTTGGGAGCTGGGTAGTAACCCCCCCCCCAAAGAACAAAGAGTAAGAGAGAAAAACAATTAGAGAAGGCTAAGTATTAGTAACAAATAATAAAAATAATTGGTGATTACAAATAATTATTCTTTTGTCATGCTTTTGTTTTTGGTTTTCAAGACAGGGTTTCTTTGTGTAACCTTGGCTATTCTAGAACTTGCTGTGTAAACCAGGCTGGCCTCAAATTTATAGATCTGCCTGCCTCTGCCTCCTGGGTACTGAGATTAAATGCCTGCACCATCATCACCTGTTGAGTAATTAGTTATTTTCAAGAAAAATAAATGCAAATAAAAGCAATAGTTAAGGTATGTCGGGGAGAATGTCATAGTTTTTTTTGGGTTGAGGTAAAGCACATCTCAATGGAATTAAGAAGGGACTAAAAGACAAACAAAATTAATAGTCATTTGATAGACTGACTGAATGAGAAAAGTTCATAAAATTGTAAGTGGAAAAAGAGACATCACAAAAGACACTACAGATTGTTAGGCTCAACAATTACTGTGAATGAAATTATATGGCAAGAAAATCAGATCATCTAGAAGAAACGGATGAACCCATACATAAAAGTCGCTGAAACCGAATGCTGAAGAAAGAGAAACCAATAATCTGTGACAAAATTAAAGTAGTAGTAACAGTAATTTTTTATAAAAAAGGAAAAATAAAATCTAGGAGTCAGGGTTTCTCTGGTAAATTCTTCTAAGTATTACATGAAGGATGCATACTGGTTCTTAAACTTTTCCAGTTTAATGTGTTTGAACTCAATGCTATGATGCCAGCCTTGCCCCAGGGATCAAGCCTACAGCCACACAAGGAGAGAGAATGACAGGAAAACAGTTAGTGTTTCTAATGATGGCAGAACATAGTCCCTGAACCGAACAGTAGCAAACCCAACCCAATGGCACACTGAGGTTTCCCACAGGGTACACAGAAAAGTTTTCTCAAGGGGCAGGTGGGTCCACCCTGGAGAGCCAAGGCTGCATGTGGACCAGTGACTAATACATCAACACCAGCAGTGTGTAGGCTGAAAACCATTCATGCCTCATCAGATACAGAGAAAACATCCCTTCATAGTGAAGGCTTCGGTGAAAGGACATAATGAGTTCCGTATATGACAAACACATATCTACCAACAAACTCAACAGTGAAAACTGAAAGCGATCCCTTGTGACTAGAAACAGGACAAGGACGGCAATGAAAGCAAAACCAAGAAAAATGTTTACCTCATCAAGCTGCAAAGCCTCCACTCAGCAAAAGAAACAACACATTGAAAGCCTATCTGCAGAAAAGGAAGAAATATCTGTAGACCGTCGGTCGGGGAAGACATTTGCAGCTGAAATATGTCAGAAACTCCAACAACTTACTCTCAGTGAGATTTGTATTGAAATTTAATCATTGGGAAGAGGACCAAAATAGGCCTGTTTTTCTTTTCTTTCTTTCTTTCTTTCTTTCTTTCTTTCTTTCTTTCTTTCTTTCTTTCTTTCTTTCTTTCTTTTTGCAAAGAAGACAAGACACAAGTAGCCAAGTTGCATGAAAACAATTCACAATGTCACTAATCTTCAGACAAATGCAAACTTCAGTGAGCTGTCACTGCAAGCATGTTAGAATGTCCTCTACTAAAAAATAAACAGAGTAAGCACTGGCGAGGTTGTGGGGCAAGGGGAAGTCCACTCCTCCTAACCATTAACACACATCGAAGGTTACCACAGCAATGGTGCTGACAAGGACCAGGGTTCTGAGGAAAATGCCGTGCCAGTAGCCTAGCCAGAGAATTCAAGACATATATGAGCACACACGTGCATGTGCATACACATGGAGGCCACAGCTCCACAGCAAGTGTCCTTTTTTTTTTTTGAGACAGGGTTTTTTTTTTTGTGTAGCTTTGGCTCTCCTGGAGCTCATTCTGTAGTCCAGGCTAGCCTTGAACTAACAGAGACCCATCCACTTGTCTCTACCTCTCTGACTGTTGGGATTAAAGGTGTCCACAACCACTGCCTGGCAAGTGTCTTCTTAGATTGAATAAAGAAGTAAATATCAGTTACAATGCTGCTTATCTCAATGATAATACTGTGCACCATCCTTCCATTTAGTGTATCTTTATTATGGAATATTATGCAACCATCAAAAATGTAGTGAGTACATATGTTTATTGATATAGGAAAATATTTGGGCCATCTTTGCAAAGTAGTTGAGATAGTAGTCAATGCTGCAGACACCAAATGTGTGTAGATACAATTCAAACTAAAATGTGTATGAAAAAACCCAGCTTGAGGGATAATACAAAATACTAGCTATGTGCTTTTTGAGTAGGAAATGATTTGAAATGTTTTCTCTTAGCTTTCCTAAGTTGTCTGACTGAACCTGCTTCATGTGAGCAACTAGTAAATTTCCCTAGTGACTCAAAATGAAATGATTTCCATAAGAAGCAAGAATACAGGAATACACATTCCTATGCCTGCAACACAAGGCCAGTGTGGAGGAGCAGTAGGCCACTGGCCCTGGAGCCAGATGGGCTGGCATCCTCCAGACTCTGCTACTCACAGTGGTGGGTGACAGGCAGGTCATTTAGCAGCTCTGCTGCCACATCTGTAAATTGCTTTGAGGATTAGCGGGCATGTAAATCTTCTAGCCCTGTCTCCAGCACGCACTTGCACTCAGCAAAGGGTTAATCCCATTGTCGCTGCTGTTGTCAAAGCCAAGGAAATTGGCCCAGAGATGAGAGACAGATTTGGCTTGCTTAGAAGAAATGTGGATTCTTGAGAATGTTTTGTGTAGAGTGTATCATCTTGCACAGCATAGATTTGATCCATGCCGTCACCCACAGAGCACAGTGTACCACAATTATGAATGAGTAGCCCTCATGCCCTGCTGGGGCCAGGGGACACAGGTCCTTCAACTTGCAGTGCTCAGCAGGAGATGTGCTAGGTTGCAGTTGCTCAGAAGAGGAGTGAAAGGAGGAGTTAGCGTCCTCGCTCCCTGGACCTTCCAATTAGGCTTTTGATTTTTAGAAAAAGAGTTTAAATTTGAACTTGATCCCATGCAAACTCAAAACCTGTGCTGGCTGGCTTTTCTGTTTTCTATCTATCCTTTCCAACCAGGAAGACGTGTTTGTGTGTATGCGTGTGTGTGTGTGTGTTTCTGTGTGTCACTCATTCCTACCTATTTTATGGCTTTATTTAAACCCTCTAAACAATACCCATGACATGAGAAATATGACTTTAGTGAACTGTAGGCAATATTTTGTTTTATTATTTTTTTTATTTTATTTATCATTGGTGTTTTGCCACAGGTATTGCGTCCCCTGAAACTGGAGTTACAGACAGTTGTGAGCTGCCATGTGGGTGCTGGGACTTGAACCCTGGTCCTCTGAAAGAGCATTCAATGCTCTTAACCTCTCAGCCTGAGTCTGCTTTCTTAAACTGCATTATCGAGTAGGCTTCGTAGCCTTCCTGCATTTCCTGTTTGCAGCATGTGAAGGCAGGGTTGTTTCTGGGGCACACCGTATGCCCACAGCAGGTAACCAACAAATGTCGATGTGACTTGCCTGTCCGCACTGTGTGTCCTTGAGAACGCCCAAATGAAAAGGATTCCTTTCCAGTCTGTGGATTTTCCAATAGCAAATCTGTAAGCAGTTCAGCCTTAACCCTTACCTCTTGGTCCTGTGTAGGTTTCTAGGCACAGAGCTGTAATGCCGCACTGGGGATGGAGACAGGTGTTCCATTACATGCAAGCATCAGCATGCACATAGGACACAGCTGTGCCCACAAGCAGAGGAGTGACAAGAAGTCACTCTCAGTTCCATGTGCCTTCTTTTAAAGGGGCTGGGGATGTGGCTCAGTTGGTAGAACAATTGCAGGAGACCCTGATTTCCATCCCCAGCATTGCATTACTTAAGCCAAGAATGGTAGTGACATGTGTCTGGAATCCCAGTGCTCAGGAGCTGGAGATGGGATGATCAGACAGTCAAGGTATCTTTAGCTACAAAGTTCAAGGTTACCTGAGAGCCTATTTCAATGGAAATAAATAAGTAAAGTCGTATTGCCACAGTGTCTCCTGCAGTTTTTATCTCCCTTTCTTTTTCATATGACATCTGAATAGAAATTCCTTTATCTTTTAATTGACAGAGTTACATATACTTATAGCTTGCAGCATGGTGCTCTGAAGTCCATATACCTGTGGGATGGTTAGGCATGCCCCGCCTCTCCTGTGGGTTACTGTTCGTGGTGAGAACCCTTGATTTCTACCCTCTTGGCATCATTCATAGATACAGTACATGACCATTAACGCAGTCACCAGGTTGTACAGCTGGTCTCTTGAACTTACTCCCACTCTCTGTTCATTTGCTGTCGACATCATGTGACTGTAGCCTCACCCTGGGCCTGACTGTGCCCGTGAACATTGCCTGTTGTGTGCTACCCAAAGCAACAAAGAGCAGGAAAGGGAAAAGAAAAAACAGACAAAACCAAAACCTGTAGACTCTTAGCTCTGGATCATGAGCTGAGTCATTCAGCACGCACCTCCAGGAGAAGAGTCTTTCCATAGCGCAGGCTGTCATCAAGCAAGGGAAAATGAATGCAGGAGGGGTGTGTGTATATGTGCACGTGTGTGCAAGCATAAGTGTGTGGGCCTGTGCTTGTGCATGTACCTATCTATGCTGGTACATACCTATGAATGTGTGTGTATGCATATCCCTGTGTGGGTATATGCTTGTGTGTTGCCTGTAAATGTATGTGTGCCTATGTGTATGAGTGCCTATGTGTGTGTGTGTGTGCACATGCATGCTTCTCTCTCTCTCTGTGTGTGTGTGTGTGTGTGTGTGCACATGCATGCTTCTCTGTGTGTATACATGTCTGTGTGGGTAGACATGCCTGGGTGGGGTGGTGAGTGCCTCTGTGTGGGTGTGTGCATGTCTCTGTGTGTGCACGCCTGTGTCTTTAGAGCCAATTGCCCGTGGGAAACACTCTGTATTTGCAAACTGCCGCCTTTCCTTATGGAGCTTCAGGACTGTACTTTAAATAAATTTAAAGAGCACTGAAAGATGGACGTGAGATTTTAAAAGCCAGCAAGGGGGAAGCCAGCTGCTAGCCTTCGGGAGGAGCAAGCACACCTGACTGATGGTGGGAGTGCATGCCTTCTCCCTGAAGCTCACAGCATTCTTTGCGCCGGCCAGCACGTCCTGATTTACAGAGCACTTTTGGTTGCATAAATAAAATACTGGAAAAAATGCTGCTGAGTTCTTCCACAGAGGAGGTGCGTACCTGTAACGTGAGCTGGTGTTTTCATGCTGTCTTTATTCAAGGCAAAACATAAACCGGGAAGGAAAAACAGAAAGTGATAAGTAGCATGGCTGCACTTCGCAGGAACATATGGTGGGTGTTTAAAATGAGGCATGTCAGCTATTAATTCCCCAGGTGCCTGCCTTAGCCTTGATAATAAGGTTGCTCAGCTCAGGGATTTCCCATCTCTTGATATTTTGGTCCTTTGGAAAATATGAGAGCGCCTCTTCTCCCCTGAGCACATGTCAACAGAACATCTGAAAGGTGTTTTGCTATGATTGGCACCGCGAAGGTTGGGAGAGCCCTTCCGATGGGTGTGGCTGCCATCCCTTGCTCTTCTGGCTGCCCAGTTTCCTCACTCCAATCCCCCCACCCCCAGAAAGCCAGAGTAAGGAAGATGGTTCTGTTCTTAACCAAATGAGGCATGTCCACGAGTTTATCAGGAGGACCCGGCTTCTCACATGCCTGTCTGCTCTTGATCTGGTGAGGGCCCCACATAACCCAAGCCACAAACTTCAAAACTCAGGAAGCGTCAGACAAGGGGAGTGTTAGCTTCCCCTCCAATTTCAATGAGGGTACATGCCTTCCATTTGGGAAACCACTTCTTTAGTGTCTGGTTTTCTCATTTAAATGTTTACATAGCATGTCAGAGCTCAGGGATAATTTAAGAATTGAGGGTGGACTCCTTGGGATATTGGTATTATATATACACAAATGGCTTCGGTTTCAGAATATAAACAATTTGATTTTCAGAATATGACCCTTCCCCCAAAAAAGGGAACAAATGAGATAGCTGACTTTGTTGAGGCCAGTTTCTGTGGCTGGTTGAAACGTGCAGGAAGGGAGAACAGTAAAAATTCGGAAATCAAGTTTTTAAGATTTCTGGGTGTTTTTTTCATGTCTAGATTTCACTTCAGCTTACATGGCATTTTCTGGATTTACAAAAAAGCAAGTATTGCACAGTGCCTAGCATCTGACCAGAGTCCATTTTATCTGAAATTTTGGTGATAATTGAAATTTATAAAGTTGATATCAAATGTTGAAACTCACACTGTGAGGTTTGGGAAACACAGAAGAGAAAACTGAAGTGAAATTCTGTTAAATTAGGCATCTAATTCATATGTCATTATAAATTCTAGTAACTAGCCCTTGGGAAAGCTCAGTCAGTAGCATGCTTGCTGGCTGAGCATGGTGACATGAGTTTGTTCCTCAGAACCTACACACTCACGCACATGCTCTCTCTCTCTCTCTCTCTCTCTCTCTCTCTCTCTCTCTCTCTCTCATACACACACATGCGCGCGCACGTGCACACACAGCACTCACACAGGCACTAAAGCACATACCAGGCAGATTTCAGGAGCTCAATTACTAGCAGCCTTACCTTCAAGGCAAGCCCCAAGCTAGTGAGACATCACTGCTCTAAAACTAGGTAAACAGGGAGCTGGAGGGACAGATAACTCAGTGGTCAAGAGCATTTGCTGTTCTTGCAGAGAATCTGGAATCAGTTCTAAATCTCCAGGTCACTCACCATCTACAACTCCAGTTCCTACAGGATTCAAACCCTCTTCTGACCTCCCCAAGCACCAGGCATATACATGGTGCACACACATCTATGTAGGCACATACTCATATAAATCGAATAAAAATAAATCAATCTGAAAAGCAAATAAACACCAAGATGACAGCTCCCTAGCAACAACATCCAAGGTTGATCTCTGGCCTCTACATGAATGCACACACACGAACATGCACACACCTCGACACACACACATGAACATGCATTTATCAACACATCCGTACCAACTCACACATGTCAACATATAGACACACACATACGCACGCACACTAAATTCTGACATCCTTCCAAAGATACCAGTCTTCTTTAAACATAGCAAGGTCAGCTTTGCCTTGCTTTGTTCCAGAAGTTTGCAGTCTTTTCAAATGAAAAATTTGCATTTTTCGCACAGTGGTGAAACATGGGCAGTCATTTCACTTTGCTCCTTTGTGGTTTCCTGGTGCACTTAGTTATGCATTCATTCTTTACTCAATCATCACCCCCATTCTTCTTTTCATTTCTGAACACTTACCAGGTAGAAAGCACCAAGTCTAACCCTTCATTGAGAGCTATAGATTACTGCTAATGTGTTGCCTGATAATTTTGAATATATGGGAGCTTTGCATTTTGATATTCATGGCACCTTTAAATAAATCTTTTTGGACTCCTAAGAAATTCTTGCAGTTAAGTGAAATTTTATGTTTACTCCCCTCCTGCATTTAAGAATACAGACCCCCCCCTCCAGACACATTTTTTTTATGAGGCAGCAGGGATGAAATATGAATCTTCGTTCCTAATGAAAGAGTGTCTTTGAACTATTGGGACATGAGCTGCACGAAGTGCCTGCTAGCCTTGTATCAGGGAAATGAAGTCCTTGAACCACAGATTTGGCTGCTGAAAAGCCCCAGGACCACATTCCCAAACTCTGTGGCATCATTATCCCATGTTCTACATGTAAATACTCTGCCCCTATTAAAGATGATCTTATATTGGCATACCTCACCCTCCCATGGATTTGCAAGGTAGGTAATTATCCTATTTCAGAGGAGAAACTGAGGCTTAGAGAGGTGTTGTGACTTCCAGTGGGTACACACAGATGGACCTGCAAATTCAAATAAATTCTAGCACACACACATGGGAGATTTAAAGGACAGCCTTCAAACCAACCTATAAAAGAAGCATTTTCTTAGTTCTGGATAACAAAGACAGTCTCAACTGATGTGTGGATTTGTAGATCTGAGAAGCTAGTTTCAGCATCGGGAGTCGGGGCATGAATTCTCTGCTTTTCACCTGCAGAATCAACCTAATTGTAGGCTGGGAGATGCTCAGAAGGTAAAGAGATGTGGGCTAGAGATCCTGAGGACCAGAGTTTGATCCCCAGAACCTGTGTGGTAGCATGCTTCTGCAATCCCAGCCCTCCTACAGTGTGGTGGCAGGTCGAATAGCTCTGAAATTCCAAGGCCAGTTAGCCTAGAGTACACAGAGCAGTTGGAACCAAAACAAAGCAAAGCAAAACAAAAATAAAATGAAACACACATATGACTCAGTGAAACAGAGGGAGACAACCCATTCCTGACAGCTGTCCTCTGTAGGTAGGGGCACATCTCCATAATTGCGCACATGCAACACATACACACATATCACATGCTCATAAATCACGTACATATAACACTAAAGAATAAAATTAAACTTTAAAAAAGAATTAGCATAGTTTTACCAATTCTCTACAATAAAGTCCTCAGCATTCTACTTTAGGAGGCTTTTTAGAATCTAGCCACTTTAAGGTGACTGGATAGCATGAGGTGTAAGAGCCCTGGAGCTCTTTAGGATAGTAAGAACAATACATTGTTGCAATGAAGGATGGAAAAAATGGAAAAATAAAAGCATTTAAAAAAAGATACAGGGTAGCAGGTGTTGTAGCACAGGTCTTTAATCCCAGCACTTGGGAGACAGATCCCAGCAGACAGATCTCTGTGAGTTTGAGACCAGCCTGGTCTCCATAGTGAGTTCCAAGACAACCACGGCTATATAGTGAGAGCTTGTGTCAAAGAAAACAAAATACATAAAACAAAACAATCAAAAATGACAGGGAACTAAATAATGGATTAAAAAAATAATAAAAATCACTATCTTAACAGCAAATGCAGATGGAGAAATTAGACTTACTGAGGATATCCACAATCTGGTCACTTATTCCAAATGCAAAAAAAAAAAAAGTTAATCCGCTTCCACCTAAAAGTCCAGGAAGTGAGTTAAACTGCCTAGGAGAGACTGAGAGGCTTCCCTGTTGACCTGGCCTGGTTAATGCCATCAAGAATTGGCTTCTTAGGTGTTTTCTCCTCATTTAGCTGAGAAATTCATATGTGAACTGGATATATAACTATGCAAAATAGACATACAAATCAAATATTTACTGATGATAATTCATAAAGAAATTTATTTTAAAACAAATTTGGGCATATGTATAATCTTCCCATTTATTAAAGTGAAAGCAAATTTGTGTACTAATGAGATAGATGTGACCATTTTTCTGTGACGAATTCAGTCTCGGCTGAAAATTTGATGCTGCGGGATGTAGGGCATCTTCAATGTTTTTCAGAGTTGATTGATATTTTGATTTCGCGATCATCAATCATGAGAATCTCACTCTGCATAAATATGCGGTACAGAATGGTGGAGCTGTGCACAGGATCATTTCAGAAGCTGCGGAGAAGTCTGTCCTACCCCAAGCCAAAACTCATTTATTGGTTTTTTTTTTCTTTTTTTTTCTTTTCTGGTTTTTCGAGACAGAGTTTCTCTGTGGCTTTGGAGCCTGTCCTGGAACTAGCTCTTGTAGACCAGGCTGGTCTCGAACTCACAGAGATCCACCTGCCTCTGCCTCCTGAGTGCTGGGATTAAAGGCGTGCGCCACCACCGCCCGCTGGCTTTTTTTTTTTTTTAAATGAAACTCAGGTCAGCAACACAAATAACAAATTTTAGAACTGAATATGATTAGACCTGTGGTGATGGCGCATGTCTTTAATCCCAGTACATGGGAGGCAGGGGAAGGCGGTCTCTCAGTTGGAGGCCAGCCTGGACTACGTAGTGAGTTCCAGGACAGCAAGAGCTGCATAGAGAGATCTTGATTTTGTTGTTGTTGCTGTTTTGTTTCTTTTTAAAGATAAAAATACTCTAATACAATACAATCTAAAGACGTGATTGTTCGATACCCAATGAGGAATGATAACCAGACAATATTTAAAGTCTTTGTTTAAGCAAACAAACAAGGAAAACAAGATCACAGTGAAGTCACTGGGTGTGGGACAGATGAGCACTGAGACACCTCGGGCTCAATTCATTCTATTTTAAGTTAAATTTTGGTTACTGTCTACTCAGAAACATCTTACAACTGCCAGAATTGTTGCAATTTCCACCTTCAGTTACATATAGCTTTAAATGGAGTCAAGACCCATCTTAGAAGCTGGCAACTGGTCTATGTGTTTCTAAACCACCCTCCAAGGTCACTGTGAGAAACACAAGTCCTCCTTGAAGGTCCACCCTCACTGTTTTCGCTGGTCCTTGCCAACCACACTCAGCTGGGTCAGTCAGAGTTGTCTGTTGAGCCTGACTGTGTTGTTACCGCCTCCTTCATTTACTCCGTACTTCAGTCCAACCTGTGCTGAAATGACTTGAGGCTGTCTTTCTGGACTTGCTTGTGAACTCCAATTCCACCCCAACACGCATTCAGTCCTCAAGAGTTCTGGAACTCTCCGTCTGACTTTTACTGTGTGGGCCATCCTCGGTGCTCAGCACTAGAAACGGAGCTGGGGGTTAAACAGAACACAGTGCCTCCTACCCTTGTGGTGCTCACAGTCTGGTACAGAAAAACCTGAGGCGAATGCCCAAAGGTAAAGCCTAAGGGCCTTGGAAGATTTATATCGCCAGGAAGTTAACCTAACCTGAGTGATTGGCACTGACTAAGCCACAGTTGCCCGGGGAAGATGGAGAAATATGAGATGGCATGCAGGGACGTAAGAACAGCATGCGAGAGAGCAGGATGATGGCATTGTTCTGGAAATGAAAGAGCAAAGGAAGCCAGGAAAGGGGATGATCTTCCCGATGGGCCAAGAGGCCTCTGGAGCTCACCCAGCCATCTGGTATACCACAGTGGTGATAGTCACTTCCTTCTGCAGCTGGAAACAATAGGGAGCCACCGACACGTGGGCTGTAGAGAGACTAGACCAACCACAGCATTCTCTACAGTCATCCTTTTCACTTCCATATGCAGAATAGGCCGAGGGGCGGGGCTAGAAGATGCCCAGTCCTTTGCATATGTTCCCTCCTAGGTCCATCGTCCAAAGACTCAGCATAATGTCTGAAAATTACAGCTCAGGTGAACTTTTCTATACTACTGAAATGTCTGTTTTTTTCCAGCTTTCATTGACAGTGTAGTAGAACAACATGGAAAAAAGCCTCGTTTTCATCACACACAACCATTTGTTTCACATTTAGACCGCTCCCTCCCCTCCGCACGCCCTGTTTCTTCAGTGTTCATAGGGACGGCACACCGTCTTTAGCATATCCCGTTGAGGTGTGCTGAGATTTAGCTGCCCCTTCGCTCCACAATAGGACATTTAGGTAAGTTTAACGCGGGACATTAGGACCTGTGAAATGACGTTCTCTTCCTTTTCATTTTGTAGCAATGGAAGGCAGGGTAGGAGGACACGTTCTGTTACTTTCAACCCCAATTAGATGAAAATCCCACTTCACAAAGAATGGGAAGTCTCTGAAGTGTTTGAATTAAGAGTAATGCATGTTGCTTAGGTTGTTAAAGAAATATTGATTTCTGACCCTTCCCCGGAATGCTCAGGGTTCATTTTTCGTCATTTTACATAAATTGTGTATATTGTGTTCCCCTCAGGGAGAACTTAAAAGCACTTTGTGTCATGAAGGATCCATTCTGGTATCTTATTACTTTGAGAGGAACAAATGGAAGTCTCTCTGTCACTGGAACAGACCTAACTTTTTCCGTCCTAGGAAACAGGAATACAAGTTAAAGGAGGCTGAATTTGGCCCCAAAACTTATGGAGTTCGAAGCCAGTTTCTTACAGCCAAATTTAGCTTCCAGCTTTCAGTTGATGAGGCGCGTTGGCATATAGGAAAGCTAATTTTTGTTCAGTGAGGCTTCTTAGATGTTAAGATAATTCTAGAACTTCTATTAGCAGATGTTGCCTAAGCATGTCTTCAAGACTGGCTGCAAATTCTTGCTCAGCAAACAATGCACCCGAAAGGTCCTTTGCAGCAGCCTTCCAGGCCTGGGAAGAAATGGGACGGCAGCAAATATCTCAATATGTTACAGGAAAGGAAAGATAGCAAACGGGTTTTTATGTTCTGACTGCTTCTTTTCTCCGATACTAGCTAGAGGTCCGTAAGTTAACTTTACATCCCCGCAGCTCATGTCCCTGGCCTTTGGATTTTAGCCACCTCCTTGGAAATTTCTGGTTTGATTTTGGTTTAGGCTTTTAGTTGTCTGATGCTTGTTTTTTTCTTATTGCTTGAACACATAGGATGAGGAAACAAAATTTCTAAATGTTTCTTATCTATTTATTTGTTGATGAAAATGTTGCTTTAAACACATTTAATATTACTAATTAATTTAATCGCACATACTGTAGTTGCATTAACACATTTTCTATTATCTGCTCTAATGTGATACTGTGCCCTCCCACAGCCACCTTAACTTAAAGCTTTAATTGCTTCTCCCCAAGCCTCAGCTCATGTTTGATTTATCTGATTTCTTTGTATAAAGATTCTCCAGTTTACGATGTGTACACAAGTCATTAAATCGGTGTTGGTGCTTCTGCAGTGAATTTGCCAACTGGCTCCAGCAGACATCCCTTTATGAATTTATGGCAGGGTAATAAAGACAAGTGTCAGAAGCCCCTTGTCTATGAGGACATCACTTTCCCTGAGCTATGTCAGGGACGGTGAGGCTGATGCTTCCACTAATTTTTAGAGCAAAGGACAACGCCGGCATTCAGAGTTTTCAAACTGTAGACAGTCTTTCCTGCAGAATAGTGTGTGTGTATGTGTGTGTGTGTGTGTGTAAGACAGAGACAGGCAAGCAAAGATGGAGATAAAGTGTTTTACAATTTCAGAGGAATCTGTATTGTAGTTGAGGATTTAACCAGGGGCTCATCTTCACAGACCTGGATAGATATGTATCTAGTAACTACCAAGACTGTGACAGTGACCCAGAATTTTTCAGTAAAAGCCAGTCCTTAAGCGGTTTGAGGACAATGGCTCTTTATCATTCTGTACTGGTATTTTACTTTGCAAAACATAAACCAAGTAACGACAAAGATTATTCTCCAGTGCTAATCATAAGATGAAGCTCACATCTTTTTAAAATTATTTGTTACTGAAAGATATTCAGAGAGGATAGCTGTGAGTTAGTATGCTCAAGGGACAGACCTAAGTTGTCTTAACCCAGAGCACAAATGGGCTGCTGGAGACGCACTGAGTCCGTGTGCTGTCATGTGCTATCAGTCCTGCTTTCTTGGCAGCAGGATGGGTCCATTGTCTTTGTCCTTTTCACTTCCCAATAACATCAGGAGTTGGAAGTCCAAAGAGTTGGTTCTTGGTATTTAACATATAGCACAGAAGACACATCTTGACTCCAAAGGTCCTTGACACCTGTACATATTTTTAAAAGCATTTCTTAAATGATTTATTTATTCTTATTTTATGTATAATAATGTTTTGCTTGCATGAATGTCTGTATGAAGGTGTCAGATCCCCTGGAACTAGAGTTACAGACAGTTGCCTTGTGGGTGCTGGAAATTGAACCCAGGTCCTATGGAAGAGCAGTCAGTGCTCTTAACCACTAAGCCATCTTGCCAGCTTCATGCACATCTGGTTTTTTGTTTATTTGTTTGCTTGCTTGTTTGCTTGTTTTTTTTTTGTAGAGGATAATGTGCAAATAACCTAGGAATTAAAGGAAAATTAAAGAGCCCAGAAACAGGGAAGAGTAAGTCAAATAAGGGAAATTTACTCTTGAGTTAGTAAAAACAGGGTGGGTGACCAGGGATGTGGGGAGAGGATGGGAGGAAGGTACTCCAGATGGTGTTGAGGTTTGTGAAAGAGAGGAAAGATTCTCTAATGTCATGTGGTTTTCAAACAGGCAAAACCAGGACTGTGAATGACAGAGCAGACACACTGGAGGAGAGATAGTGAGACTCATTTTTATCCTCCTTGCCTCCCCAGTTCTCACCCTTTCCAGGAGCTGTTTTCTTCAGATTGAGAAAATTCAGATAATTAAACACAGTTGAGCCCAGGCTAGGAGAAGCAGAGATACTGTGTGATGAGTAGGACTGTAGCCGATGAGTTCTTAAAATATTTCCCAGCCTTTATAAATCAAAATCATGAAGGCATCATGGAAGAATCCTTAAACGCCTTTAGCATGAAAAGTTAAAGCAAAATCAGGAAATTTTCGGGCGCCTGTGCTTCCTGATGTGACACATCCCCTGTTGTTGGCTAGTCTGCTCCTCACTATGCAGAAAGAAGCAAAAAAAAAAAAAAGACATTTCTATTAGTCTTTGCGAAGTTCACACGTGCATACAACAAATTCCATTTAGATTCATTCCCAGTCCTCCCCAGATCCCCAAAATGTCCCCTTCCAGCTTCCTGTCAGGAGGACTACTTTTGATTATCGGCAGTCCTCCACTCCAAAGTTAGGACCAAGGCACACGGTACAATAAAGAGAGGCTTGGAATGGAATTCCTTTTGCGGAAGCCCTCACTCCTCCACACACCCTCCCCCCACTATCTGCGGTGCAAGGTAGTACAGACCCTGTCTTCCGTGGATGAAGTTAAATGAAGCATCGCCTGGATGTGAAACATTTGATTTGGTTTGGTTTGGTTTTTGCCAGACCGGTGACTCTGTTTTAAACCAGAAAAAACTTGATCCCCAACGTCATCTACTGCACCTATTCCTTCCTCAAGAGATGTGGTCATCTCAAGAAGCATGAAGAGTTTCAGTGCTACAGGGAGGTGTCACATCAGACTACGCAGGCCTTTGAAGGACTCCAGTCATGACCATCTGTATCCTTAAGCCCCCATCTTAACTGGAATGTTCTCCCCTCTTCTGCAGCTGCATACCCCTTCACATAGCCTATCAGCCTTAAAAGGCTGATGAACTTCCTATGTTAACAGGAAACAGGTTGCCATTGGCAGGACAGGTCTGAAAGGTTTATTTCAATCTCTATTTTCTAACCCCCAAGCTTATCAGAGATCCTTCTCAGTATATCTGATTCTAACAACAAAAACTTTTTTTTTTTTTACTAGTATCTCAAACATGAAAAATATCTTAAAGAGAGAGAAAGAGGTCAAGGTCAACCTCAGATGTTATTCCTATGAACCATCCACCTTACTTTTTGAGATAAGGTACCTGACTTGGCCTGAAACTCACCCAGTGTTCTAAGTGAGTTAGCCCTGGGGATATGCCTATCTGATTCTCTGGCACCAGGATTATAAGCATTCAAGTTATGCCTGGCTTTCATTGGTTCTCATATTGGTTTGGCAAGCACTTTACAAATTGAGCTATTTCCACAGTCTACCATATTTCATTAGAAATAGAGATAAAGGCTAGGTATGGTGGTGCATGTCTGTAATCCCAGTACTTGGGGTCACAGACAGGAAGACTGGTGTAGGGTGCCCCTCTGTATGCTGTGAATATGTTTTATTACCATTGGTTAATAAAGAAGCAGCTTTGGCCTATGGCAGGGCAGAATATACCTAGGTGGGAAAGCCAAACTGAATACAAGGAGAATAAAGGTAGAGTTGGGGAGATGCAAGCAGCCACTGGAAAAGCAAAATATGAGGTAACAAACCATGAGTTTTGTGGTAAATATATAAAATAATAAAAATGGGTTGATTTAAAAGTAAGAGCTAGTTAGTAATAAGCCTGAGCTATCAGTCAAACTTTTATAATTAATATAAGCCTCTGAGTATTTATTTGGAAACTGGAAGGCAGAAAAGAAACTTCCAGTCACAGAGGAGTAAGTGCTCAAATTCAGGTTTGGCTACACAGTCAGTTTGAGGCCAACATGACTTTGTGAGATCCTGTCTCTCCCATCTCCCACAATGTAGATATAAATGAAATACAACTTCAAAATTTTAGTCAGGGAATCTTGATTTGAAGAATAGTATGTTGATCAGAATTGGGATTTGTTCTGATGCTCAGAAAAATCATCACAGAAATCCAGTAAGAGATTTCTTCCTTTGTCACCTAAAGTCAATAAATAGTGAGCTCATACTGTTCTTGATGGAGTCCGCTGTCCACCACACATAAGCCGACAGGTAAGGCACTGTACCTAAACAGATCCCCAGAATGGCAGCTGAGGAGAGCGAGTCAGCGGCTTCCTATCAGCAGCAAATCACACATACCCATTAGTCATCAGGAACTGCCCAGTTTGTGGGGAGGACAGCCAGAGGAGGGTTGGCGATCATTGTCTTCTATGTATCCGGAAAAGAGGAGAGCCAAACATAAAGGGAAGCGTTGGAAAGACCTCCAAGTCAGCAGTGTGTTGATGGTGACCACAGTGGTCATACATTGACAAAGGAAGAATGTCCTTTTGGTCAATGTGATGTTACAAGTGTGCTCCTGAGTCATGGCATGTTGCATGTGGAAATATCTCTTGGGACCAGATTGTGCAAAGCCTTAGGATGAAGGTGAGGACTCTTTTATTGGTGGCATGGAGACATGCAGGTTTGGGGAAGAGTATGGAAGACTCACCTGTGTCTGGAGGAGTTGCTAATGGTGATGACTGTAGCCCACTTCCGCTCGATGTAGAGGTACGAAGGTCTTCCTCCAAATTAGCTAGGTGTTAACAACCACACTCAGGTGTCCTTGAGAAAATGCAAAGGACACAACTAATTCATTTCTCCCCCTTCACACGTCCCAGCTGAAGAACCTTTCAGTGCTTGTACTTTTTTCAACTCAAATCTCTGTAGAGAACTCACCACTGATAGAAAAATAACAGGCTGAATAATCACATACCACAGAAAACATTTGCTGGTGATATCTGTGAGCATTTCAAATGTGTTAAGCTGTGTTAGGATCACAGGACTGATGCAGAGAACTCCAGCTAGGCGGCAGCGCAACGGAAGTGATGGATGATTCTGGTTTATGACTACATTTGCCCACTATGAATAAATAAGTAGTCACTATTTGTTATGCGATTAATTACTGTGTGTCAGGCGCCATGTCAGTGTCTAAGCCTTTCAGCATGACCCACAAGGCACAGGGTGATCTGGTGCCAGCTCCTCCGTAGCCCCATCCTTCTTAGCCCTTGTCACACTCAAGCAGGACTCCGGGCTCTTTGCCATTGCTGCCTTGCAGCTGGCTCTGACTCCACTTGAATCTGCTCAAATGTCACCTTCTTAGAACACTCTCCTTGGCCACCCTCTACAAAACAACAGCATCCCCAGTCACTTTCTCAGTAGAATGCCTGTTTTTCTTCATGAGAGTCACTGACGCCGCCGTATAGAATCTAGTCTCTATTTTTAGCTGACTGCTTGTGTCCCTTGCTGGAATCTAAGATCCCGTGGGTCAAGGATGCATGTCTCCTGGAATAGTGCCTGGCACTCAGGAAATGTTCATTCAGCTAATAAATGGCTGGTGTAATACTGCATCAGACCGTTGGAAAGCTCAGGTTTAGGGTGACCCAAGGGCTTCTTCAGTTCACAGATGCTCCACAGCAGGTCTGAGCGGTTTGGAGCTCCTACCTGTGGATGCCATGCTCTCCTGGCGCCTTCCACCAAGATCTGGGCAACTGCAATTCAATGGGAAGATCATTCTTCCTTTAGAATACAGTTATCATGGCCGAAATGGTGGCTCACAACTATAACCCCAGCGTGTGGGAAGACAAGGAGGGACCACCAGGACTGCCATCAGTTCACAGCTAACCTGGACTATATGGTGAAATTTTGTCCAGCCTAGGCAAAGAGTGAGATCCTATCTCAAAAACAAACAAACAAACAAAACAAAAAGATTTTTTAAAAAATGAAGCCCAAGCCGGGCGGTGGTGGTGCACGACTTTAATCCCAGCACTTGGGAGGCAGAGGCAGGTGGATCTTTGTGAGTTCGAGACCAGCCTGGGCTACAAGAGCTAGTTCCAGCTCAGGCTCCAAAGCCACAGAGAAACCCTGTCTAGAAAAAAAAAAATGAAGCCCAAAAATCAGATATGAAAGCTCTGAGCCATTCCTTAACACCAATGTTTTTCCTTAAGAATGCGATAAATATTTTTGTCTAAGGAAGTGACTACGCTGCCCCTCCCCCCTTGTGGAACTAATTGAGGGTGATCTTGAAAAGTGGATTTGCTCACATGGGCCAATGTTTCTCCTGTGGAGTGGGCTGCGTCCCAAAGAATTAGCCCTCCTCAAAATGAATTATTAACCCCAGCATCCTGGCCAAATTCCCACTTGGATAGCCTAGAAACTGTTCAAAACTTGGAATCTATTGAAATGAGCCTGGCTTGATTGCCGTCTCGGCATTAATCGTGATATAATAGAGCTTCTCTAGAGACTTGTGCATATATTATTCTAATGCATATAAGTTCATTCTGTCTCTTAATTTTTTTTGAATGTTCATCCTTTCATGAGCTATGACCTGAATTTCTTTAAAAGTTTTCACTTTTGTTTTTGAATTTTCTCACATGAACAACTGTGAACTCCTTTTTCCCATGGCTTGCCAACCTTTTTTCCCACTTGAATGACTAGTTAGTTGCCTGGTCATTAGCACAGCATGCTGCAGACATTAGCCACAGAAGCTTCCAGATCTCCAGCTCTCGTGTATGAGTGTTGCCTGGGTTAGACACAAGGTGTGCACGGTGGAATGTTTGTCATCGTCCAAGTTTCTTCAGGCTTATGTTCTAATGAGTGGGACATTTAATTTCTGAAATTCAAGTTAACTGACCGCTGTTTAGTCCCATGAACATCCTAGAATTACAGCTGTTCAGTTCTTCAGCAGTTTTATTTAATCATAGCCATGAGTAGGTGTGTCGCAATGTTCTGAGCATTCTTCACAGAGAGGTCCCAGACTAATCAAACTACTAAATCACTTTGCTTAGGTAAAACTAAAACAGAAATGCACTGGCTTAGGCTGGAGAGGTGGCTCAGTGGATAAAACACTTGCCTCAAAAGCATAGGGACCTGAGTTCAGATCCTGGAAAACCATGTAAAAGTTGGGTAGAGTGTTATATAGCACACACGTGTGTAATCCCAGTGTTGCACATGCGAACTTATAGGCACAGAGAGAGAGAGAGAGAGAGAGAGAGAGAGAGAGAGCAGAAATCCATCCATTGTATTTTTTAATGGCAACTGTAGACCTCATAACTAACTCGCCAGACCTTGCCAAGATTACCATTATTTTGTTCTGACAACTGGCCTTGCTTGCCTTGAGTTGGCACAAAACTTCAGTGGCCTTTCATTTTGCTATAATGAATAACATCAACAAATTCTGCATCCTGAACGTTCACTCTAACCTACATTTACATTAGAAGTAAGACTTCTGCTAAAAGTAAAATAGTAAGATTTTGCTAAAAGGCACACACACAAAAAAAAATCACTTCTAGAAAAGAGTTGACATGGATTTTTGCAGCATAGAGAACTAGAAACTTCAATGGTTTCATTTAATTTTGGATCACAAAGAAGTAGTAAGCTGTGAACGTTTCCTGCCTTCAGGTCTCTTCCTCTATGGAGGGAGAAGAGACAATGGAGATGAGCCATGTGCTCGCTCAGCCTCCGTAGCTAATATTAGAAAGGTGCCTGGGAAATGATGGTGGGGAGAGCTATAAATGCAGCTGTTAATGGATTTATGTGTCCATCTCGCTCCTTCCAATCTATTTCTATCAGTGTTTTCCTAAAACTTTCCCAGAATGCCACCTGAGTGTGACCCGATGACACGGAGCCCATGTGTTTCCTGAGTTGCTTGAGAGTTTCCAAACAGCACCTACACTTTATATTCAATGTTTATTTGCTAGGGTGTTAAATAATGGAAAGTCTTGCTGCCTTGGGTGACGGTCATCGGCTTCTGCCTGTCTTGCGATGAATTATGCGGGGAGTTTTACCAGCTTTCACCACCTTGTGTTCGTCAATACGGGCCTAGAAATACACAGTTCCTCCTGGAAAACCTATTTTGGATTTTTCAGTTATGTTAATAATGCTTCTAAATCAGGAACACACAGAAATTCCCTCGCCCCTTGCAGCTGGTCTCTTGCCAACTAGGTGGCTGTAGCTACTAATGTGTTAAATGTAAATAACCACCTTTGCTCGGTACCCTGGGTACCCTGTATGAAGGTGTGCCCACCTCAGCCTCAGGGAAAGCCCTGAAAAATAGTCCTTCACTTCCCAAAGATTTATCTAGCTCTTTTTACTTTCCAAGACCTCTCTTAGCATGGACACACAGTAGGGCAGGTACGAAAGGCCAAGCACTTGATTGTGAATTCTCTGTGAGGGTGTCTCATTTGACATTTCCTATGAATTTTGGACTTCTTCATTAAAAGTCAGAAGAGTGTTAGTCTCCTGGGGGATGGCACACAGGGATTTCTAGGCATGACAGCTTAAAAGGGCTGGTGAGTTGGTCCAATGGGCTCAGGCCTTTACCATGCGAGTCCAGCAGCTTATTTGATCCTTGGAACTCAAGAAGTTAGAGAATGTTAGTATCTCCAGAAGACGGCACCATTCTAAGGGTCCCTAAGATTGCCAATATTCTAGCCGCTTAAATTTCCACAGGAGACTGTGTTCCCAACTTTAACAAGATAAAGAGAGCATAATTAGTCAACTGTCAAAACCCCAATGTCAGGTTGTCCCTATATGGCTCCAGACCCCTAACTTGTTAAACACCTGGGCCAGGGTGCACAGCTGTCCTTGAGCATGCAATTATGCAAATGCTGTCACAATGTGGGATGTCCATGGGTTACCACAGCGGTTATTGTGTATTCTCCAGCTATTTCCTGATTGGCTAGATAGGTGAGAAAAATGGCAAGGGCCTTATGAAGTAGTGGTTTATACATCTCTGCCCCAGGGTTTTATTTGTGTTGTGCATTGTACGGAAACTCTACATTTCCAAATTCCTGAACTGAAAACCTCCTTTCTATAGTATCCGCCTGGTCAGACCTAATACTGAGTAGATATGACTCTGGTGTGGAATTGTCTAAATGAGAAAAATTTACCAATAGAGTCTCCTTGATATCAGCTAGAACTGAGTCATGGTGATATATGGGAATCAGACGTGGTTGAGATGTTGACCCTACCTACACTTTCAACCTCTTTGAGATACTTTATGCTCTCCTAGGTGTTCAAAACTCCACAGGGAATTAAAGAAAGTCCAGCCTCCAGGTAGTGCACTCTGAGTTCTAGCTCAGGAGGTACTGTAAGGTCGGGTTCTGGGTTCTGTCTTATCATCTGGGCATGTAAGATGACACGCCCTCTGAGGAAATGTCCACATTTAGAAAAAGCATAATGCTTCCTTCATACATACATATGAACAGTATTTTGACTTTGTTTAATAATTTTCTGGTGTTTATTTCCTGCCATGTGGTAATCCCTGAGTGTTTGGCTAATTCAGAGAACTCAACCACTCAGCTTATGCTACACAGGAGTCTTCTTCCATTACTCAAAGAGAAGGACTTAATAATCCAGATAGTTAACTAATGTGTAGGATTTTAAAAAGCATACTCAACAACCAGGATACATGCTGCCTACACCGACTAATGCCAGCTGAGCTCAACTCTAATGAAGTTGTTCCTTTGAAACCAAAGTTTTGTGGAGGCACCATTCTGAGAACTTCTGAAATCATTATCAGGAATGTTTTCCTACAAGAATAGAAAGATTTGTTTCTCAAAGTGTAAAGATATGACACTCAGTTCTGATATTGAAATCCGGAGAAAGAAGAGGTAGTTATTTCTTTCTATCCGGTCTTACCATTTAAACTGGGGAAAATGCAACCAATTGTCATAGATGTATTTCGAAATGTTTCCCATCATTCCTCTCCTTAACAACTCAAGCTGAGTGCTTCAGTGCTGAGGAGAGGAAATAGAGGGGCTGGGGGTGAGCAGAATTGGGGTGCATGATGTGAAACTTCCAAAGAATCAAAAAGAATTAAGCTATAGGAAATTCAAGTTGATGAAAATACAAACACAGAGAAATAATTAAAGACTGCTTTCTCTTGAACTTACCTCGGCTACCCAACTACAAGAGGTCCTGGAGTTAGTACTTTTGGTTGTTGTTCAATTAGAAAGAAAATAGCTATATCCTAATATTTCAATAAACTGTAAGCATATTATTAACTTACCTTATTGTTTTGCCAAAAATCCTTTGAAATTTGATGTCTATATTTTCTTTTTTAATTAGAATTTTTATTTTATTTATTTATTTATTCATTCATTCATTCATTCATTTATCAGATGTCCTGACACCCAGTCAGAGGTTAGAGTGTAATCTTTGGAAATTGGTTCTCTCCCACCATGTGGATCCCATGGATCAAACTTAGTTTTGCAAGCTTGGCAATAAAGACCTTCACCTGCTAAGCCATCCCACTGGCCCTTATGTTTTCATTTAGTTCATAAATGTCTAATCTTTTCATTTACTTAGGTAGCATTCAATCACGGTGCCAAAACTTAAATGCTACCAAGCTCTTCCATATTTTAGTATTTGGTCGCTTTAATATTGAATGAGTGAACGTTTAGTTAATAGATAGCACGTGTGTGTGCACACACATGTATAACGATTATGACATAGATTGGCTAATGTATGATTTTATATTTAGTAATTAGAAGAAATATATGCATAGGTACGATGAAAAGACATTTGAAAGCTATTCTATCTAGTAACTAGTTAATGCGATCTGCATACAACTCAGAAACTCACAAAGCAACTTTTCTTTTGTTAGTCCTTCAGCAACACTTTATTTAAATGGTCTGTGCATGCTGTGGCCTAGGTGAAGAAGTCACTGGACCCACGTATGGACGATACAGAACTGCTTCGAAGCACCTCACTTTGTCCCTGCCTTGAATTAGTTAACTTTCACTACGAGGGCTGCTCTAAAAAGAGGAAGGAAAACGAAATTGATAAGATAAAGCTCTGGGGAATTCCAAACCAAATACTGCCAACTGAGCTTTTGGATGGCCCGGTTAAGCATTGTCTGGCTGTGGTTATCAGTTACTAGTGAATGCGTAACCAGGGCAAACACTAGGACCGTGTCTTTGTCTTGCTTTGTTGTGTTTGGGAAACTGACTGATAGCGCTAGTTCTTAAATGTTTAAGAAATCTTAAATGCTAAACTATATTAAAATGTAGGCTTTAAGTTAATCAGAAAGACAGTTTTTCAAACTTACTTTTTTTTTAAAGAGTGTTTTTCTAAATAGTTATAGTCAGACATTGCTTTTTGTGCAAAAAGAAGCTTGTTAGAAAAATAATCTTACATCTTTTAACTGGGTTTCTAAATGATGGTGTCTTACACTTTGCGGCTGGGGGGTTGTTTGTTGAACTTTTGAATGTAAGCATTTCTTACTCTTAAGAAAGGGTGCTTCGGACTGGAGAGGTGTCTCAGCGGTTAAGAGCGCTGACTGCTCTTCCAGAGGACCCAGGTTATAATGGCAGCTCACAACTGTCTGTAACTCTAGTTCCAGGGGACCTGACACCATCACACAGACATACATGCAGTAAAACCACTAATGCACATAGAATTTTTTTTAAAAATATATATATTGTAAAAAGTTTTTTTTTCTTTAAAGCTCTCGAGTGGAAACCTGTTTCATAGTAAGATGTCAGAAATGGTCATTTGCCATAGAGTTTCCTTTTTACTGTGGCTGTCCATTCGAGGAAGCAGAGTTTATATCCACAACCTTCTTGGTTGTTTCTGTTTTTTAAAAAATGACTTTTCAACTTCTCGGTCACGCCATCCTCTTATCCTGTTTTCTGAGATGAGCAAAGAAGATTATATCCCAACAGCCCCAATGCTTACTCTACAGATAGTAACTTTTTTTTAAAAAAAAATGATAACACTGTTTAAATAACCCCTTTCTCTTCAAATCCTGTAAGCTTTCTCCTGTCAAACTAGATCTTTGGTGCATTTTTATGGAATGTCAAATGAGATTATTCATTACAGAGTTCACACAGATAAAGCTGCAATAAGCAAGCTGGAATTGCTTTATAGCTTCTAATGTTTCTTAAGAATTCCATGTTGTTAAAAAAAAATTCCATGTTGTTTTTCCCATGTTTGTTTTTATCCAGACTTTGGGTCACTAAAGGGATATTGTCCTGGGCTAATGGATAATCCTCATTTCCTTCTCATTCGGCGCTTGTGGCAATGTGTGTGGATCTGTTTAGGAGGATTGTTAAGGGAGAGGATTGTATCTCATCACACAACTATGTATCTTATACTTAGGTTTGCTGTTGTGTTGAACGACTGACCCTGTTTGCCAAAAAGAAGTCAAACATTAATGAAAACCTCCATGTGTGTATTTCTCTTCCCTGCTTCTCATTGTTGTGACCTGAGCTCACCAGTGTCCTTCAGGCTTCAGTACATACAAAGGCTTTCTCTGAAAGTAGGAGCTGAGTGGCTGCTGGGTGCAGTGTACCGCGTATGGAGCTGGTACTTCCTTCCCCTTTGAGTAGCCCCTCTCCTCTCTCTCCCTTCTCACTTGCTCTGTAGCTTTTCAACTTAACTCATTTCCAGTTCTCTAGATTCCAAAGGTAGCTTCCCCCTCCCCCCCCGAGACAGGGTTTCTCTGTAGCTTTGGAGCCTGTTCTGGAACTTGTTTTGTAGACCATGCTGGACTTGAACTCACAGAGATCCACCTGCTTCTGCCTCCCGAGTGCTGGGATATAAGGCACGTGCCACCACAGCCAGGCTGGAAGGTAGCATTTTTAAGCTACAAAGAATTCATGTGTCTGCATTTTCAAACTTGATTAGTTTGACCCTTCTGTATCAGCTACACAGGCCAGGGAGCGGCCTAGATTCCTGCTGTCAAGAGTAATCAAACAGCAGCGAGAGTCTGACCTTAGAAAGACTGGCAGGATAGTGTGGCAAATAGGGGAAGTTCTGGGAGGGCATTTGTGTTACTAAGTAGCTAACAATAAAATCCGAACATTGGTACTTGTAATTCCTAAGTAGAAATAAGATCTATAAAAATGTTCTTTGGACTTCTGTAATGGGAAATGTCTTCTTTCTGGGAGTATCAGGAGCGTCTTAAAAGAGATGCCAATTGGGCAAGCCACTGGGCAAGTGATTCTGCGTCTCCAGCCTGGGTTTCATTAGGCATAAAATGAGAAGCTTGGATTAGATGGCCCCTGATGTCCTTTCCAGTTGAGTGTGTGAGTTTTTCGTTTGCAGTTCACTGGAAAAATCTAAATAGCCTAAACCTGTTTTGAAATCTATTTCAACAAATGATCCATAAAATAAATAAGCACAAAATTCAATTTTTTGGAAAAGTGGTCTGGCTGTACAACAGTGTGGCCCTATAAAATATTAATTTGATCACGGGGTAGAAATGTGAAATGATTGCTAAATGAGTCAAGGCCTTATTTGGGACTTTGGGTTCATTTAGTAAGATTGCCATTAGGCATGGAGGCAGTATAACATGCATGGCCAAGCAGCTCATGGGAGCATCCTAACAAATGTTAAATAAAAATTATCTTTCTCTGGCCCTACGAGTATATTTCCATTATGTTCAAAGTAAAACTCTACTGAGCTTTTAATTCTCCATCAGTGGGAAAATAATTATTTTTGCTGTGTTTAAAGTTGAAATCTTCTTTGGAAATGGCTTCTGCAATGTTTTCCTAACACACTTGGATTCTGTTTTGGAATTGTGAGGTAAACTGTGTGTCTGTGGTGCCTGACCACATAGCCTCTCTTCCCTCCTACTAGAAAGCCTGGGGGGCTGGAGAGATGGCTCAGAGGTTAAGAGCATTGCCTGCTCTTCCAAAGGTCCTGAGTTCAATTCCCAGCAACCACATGGTGGCTCACAACCATCTGTAATGGGGTCTGGTGCCCTCCTGGCCTGCAGACATACAGACAGAATATTGTATACATAATAAATAAATATTTAAAAAAAAAAAAAAAGAAAGCCTGTCTGTCTGTCTGAACTGTTAGAAGATGGTTCTACAACATAGAGGTGTCCTCGAAAATACAGAGGTGTCCCCGTGATCCCAAGAGCCTTTTGTCTTCTGTCTTAGCTTATGCGACACCTTTTCATTTCGTACTTTTATGCTCAACATGGACTCTGCCCATGGAGATATATCTCCGTTTCTGGTTTTCCCTGGTTAGCCTTGAGCCTGCCTGTAATCTGCCTGACTCAGCCTCCCAAGTGCCTGGACTTACGGGCTACAGCCCAAGCTTCTGTTTCCCTCTTCTTTCTTTCTCTTCTTTTCCTTTTGGATGCCTCATGCTTGTTAGACAAATGCTCCTCTGTGGAGGGTTCATTCCCAGCCCCTCCCTTCTTTGTTCTTTTGTGGTTTGTTTTTTTTGTGTGTGTGTGTGTGTGTTGTTGTTGTTGTTGTTATTGAAACGGGTTGTTTCTATGTAACTTAGGCCAGTCTTAAACTTGAAACCTTCTGCCTCCTTCTATCCTGCAGAAATTATAAGCATGGGCCACCAAATTTAGCTCTTTGTTCTTTGACCTTTCCACGGTGACTCCAAGTCAACCAATTATTAATATTTTAGGACCTGACCATTGTTAAAATCACTTAAACCTTTTCTCATTTTTAGAGGGTATAGTTGTTATAATTTAATCTATTTACTTCCATAGAAACTTAAATGAAAATGAGTCTTCCATAAATAGCCACATTTTCTTTCTCTCAAATATGTATCTGGCATAAAAAATTTTAGGAACTAGTCATTTGAATTTGAAGCTTGCGTTTCCATGACACCAAACATCTGGATGAAGATGGGAAAACTCAGATGTTTTCAAATACCCAAATACTGTGTTGCTAAAACAGTTAAATGACTATCTGAACCTTTCCATATTTATCTGGGGATTTATTCACTGTATATGAGTAAATACAGCAAAGGCAGTTCTTTCTATCAAAAACCTCTCAAGTTCAGAAGGAATGAATTGGCTCACAAGTATGTATCGAAGACTTACTGTACAGAAAGCCCTGTGCTAAGTACTACAAGAGTTCAAGAGATTAGATAAGACATGAACATGGCTCTCAGATGGTTTCTCAGGCAGCGAGAGATGTTCCCCAAGTGCACATATTTACACAAAGGTGAGTAGAGGACACTCAGGAGAGGAGGGATGAGGAGGGAGTTGGGAGGAAAATGATCACTTCCAGAGGGTTCCCCCACTGGTTGTTTGAAAGGTTGGGGGTACCAGAACCATGGAAGCGATGGAGATGTGAGAATCACATAAATGTGAAATTCACTTTCTCTCTGGAATTCAAACCAAATAACCCCGAATTAGTCTGATGATTGCAGTGGGCTCTGTCGTTCCGTACTATCACATTCTCTAGTTCCTATGTTGTCTGCAATTAAGTATTTCTCAGGTATTGGCTAGCAAAGTTATATTCATGCCCCACATGACACAGGCTGATGCTTTCTGTGGTCACTCTATGGAAGCAGAATCAAAATTCTACCTTACATTTTGCTTTTCCAGTTTAGATAAGACATCTTCACAATTCCAGATTCACTGCACATCCAGAGATCTGTCTTTCTGATTTTGTTTTAATCAGCTGGAATCACAACTGGACAAATGGTTTAAAATCCTGAGCTATCTGTTTTCTGCTGTGCTTGACAAAGCAGAATGATGGACCTCTTTCTTCTCCTGGTCCTTTCCTTTCTTTCTCTCCCTTCTTCTGCCTCCTCATCTTATTTCCCCAAACAAATACAAAACAAGATAAATGTTCGCTTTTAGCCAGTGGGGGGAAAGGGAACAAACTAAGAAATCAACTGAATTGGGTTGCAAATGTTAGTTATGACCAACTTGGTCCAAGTGGCTGAAAGAGAGGGCAGGTTAGTTTTAGGTAAATTTACATTCAGGTATAGAAACGATACTAGAAATCTGTTGTCGATAGGAGCATTCTTAACAGTCATTCTCTTCATTTGATGGTAGCAAAATTCATTCCTACACCAAGCACACATCCTACAATGTAGGAGCTGCAGTGAACGTGTGCTTGGTGTAGGAAGGAATTTTGCTACCATCAACAGTCCCATGATAAAATTCCTTAATCTAACTTGGATGTCTTCCATGCAGACAGCATAGTTAACCATGCTGATTGACTAAACCTGGGTCACTTTATCATAGCTTAACATATTCCTAAGGTAACAATCACGGGACTGTTCCCAAAGGAAATGGGGAAATATACTTCAGTGGAAAATGTGGACACCAGAATGGATAAGTCTTCCATTAAATGTCAGAATGATACCAGAAGGCAGCATCTAGGAAACAGTAGAAACATACTAAGCCATATATTATGAAGAAGAAAGCCTGGGCTCTTTTACTGGGACTCCAACTTGTAGGCAGAAAGGAAGCCAACAATAATCAAACAGGTGACTTGAACTGGGCAGAGTACAGGAGGCAAGGGGATTGCCACAGGTTCGAGGCCAGCATAAGCTACAGAAGTGATTTCTGTTTAGCAACCTGAGTTAGGCTATAGAGTAAGACGGTCTCAAAAACATCAAAATGGAAGAAGGAAGGGAGAAAGGGGAGAATGAGAAAGGGAAAAAGAAAGGAAGAAGGAAGGGAGGAAGGTAAAAGGAAGGAAGAAGAGAGGAAGGATAGGAGGGACGAAGGAAGGGAAGAAGGAAGGAAGGAAGGAAGGAAGGAAGGAAGGAAGGAAGGAAGGAAAGAGAGATGCTCCAGCTGCTACGTAGCGAAAGGAGCAATACGCTTTATTGATTTTCTGGGGTGGGCTGAACTTCTATAATTGCCAATTAGTCATGGGCACAGTTTCAAAGATGTTCTTCCCATGTATAAACATGCTGGCCTTGTACTTGGTGGACTAAAGGGCAGTCAGCCTCGCTTAGGAACTGCTGAGTTATTCCAGTGTTGTCATCTTGGGTAAATGTCCTAGCCTTGTGGTTTAGTCCAGGTCTTATGACAAGGCCCTGAACTTCAAGGACTCATTTGCCAAGAAAGCCCCAGGCAGGGTGGAAGAAATGCATGCCAGTTCCAATGAGCAATAGGTGAAGTTAGCCCTGCATTAAACAGTTCTCGAAGATCAGTGTGTCTACAGCCAAAGCTCAGTGGAGTCTGATCCACAGGCTGAAGCAGCAAAGATGACAGACAGGACATACAGACAGAGATGCCAAGCCTTGTATCCCACTTAGTCGCCTATCGGGTGTCTGTGTGCTCCAATGACAAATCAGCATTTGGCAAAAATGGTCTCCAAATTTCCACGAAATAGGTTATGCAACTGTTATCATAGCTGTTTTTGAGAGGTGCCATCAGCAGCAAGCTAGTGAGGTGCTAAGACTGTATCCTCAGCCCTGTGATCTCCAAAAGTAGTGATTTTTTTTTTAAGTAAGAACAAATGCCGTGATTTTGCTCTATCAGTTTGTCTTATATCAGAATTGATTCTGGGAAGTAGAAGGGAAGAGAATTAGAATTAACTGTCAAATATGGTGTTATTATGCTTACTTGGGTGCTTGCTATCTCAGGTCCAGCTCTTCACACCCCTTTATCTTCCCACCCAGACTTATATCTCAGGCCCAGTGACATGTAATAAGAAAGAGCTACTGACAAAACTTAAAAGAGAACCAATGGCCGGGCTTGCCATTCTTGCTACAAATACATAGAGGCAGAGAGAACGGCCAGGTAGGGGGCGGGTGTGCCAGTTCTAGAGGCTGGGGGGCAGAGGCAGGCAGATTTCTTGAGGCCAGCCTGGTCTACAAGGCAGAAGTTCCAAGTCAGTCAAAGCTATGTAGTGAGACCCTGCTTCTAAAAATAAAAAGCAATGAGAGAGTAGAAGAGAAATACAAAAGAGAAAAACAAAACAAAACAAAACACATAAGTCTTCCTTGTTAGGGAGTTGTACCAAGAAGAAATGTAAATAGGCAGGCAAAAAAGACTTGCATTTCTAAGTATCTAATAAATTTCTTTGGAAATTTAGTGGGGATGATATTACCTTGAGAAACAAAGACGGGGGAGGGGGTGCTTTAAAGTGTGGTTTGTATTATTGTTTCCCGTTTCATTCTTAAAGCTAATGAAATGTGCGTTCTTTTCATGGTGTAGGAGTTGTTGTCCACATAAGAAATAGTTAATGAAATGAATGACAATTGGCTCAACTTGACCTTTCATTCGAAGATGAATTTATTTATGCAAGGGATAAGTCCTTTGTGCCCAGGCAGTGTGGTCCAAGATCGCTAAAGGATGTCCTCCCAAAGCAGTTTCTTTGTTCATATCGGGAAGATGACTTTTAGGGTTTCAAATGTAACTAACATGAAAACAATCAAGATCACATTGGAGGAAAGACGGCTCAGAGGCTGACAGCACAGACAGCTCTTTCAGAGGACCAGAGTTTAGTCTCCAGCATCCACATTCAGCAACTAACAACTCCGTGTAACTCCAGATCCAAAGAGAATCCAATGCTTCTGGCCTCCAACAGTAAGAGCAGCTGAACTCACATGTACAGAGAGTCCTACACACACACACACACACACATACAATTTAAGATAAAATCTTAAAGAAGGAACAGACATGCATAAGAAAAATTATTTTTAAAAAATAACAAAGTAACCTGGTTTAAGTCTGCAAAGTGAGTATGTTAGGGAGAAGGGGGAAAGTCATCGTCCCCATGGTAACAGGAACTCATACCATCTAACATCCTTTGCAGTAAGCAACTTAACCATTTTTCTATTGCATTACACAAGCAATTTGACAAATTATGTAGCCTTTGCTGGCCTGGAACTCCCTATGTAGCCCAGGCTGGCCTCAAGCTCACAGAGCTCCACCTGCATGTGTCTTCTTTAAAGAAATGAACCACCACATTCCCACCCCACCCCAACCACCTTACTCTCTCCCACTGCTGGCTTAGAAAAAAAAAATCACATTTCATTCCACTTTTATCCAGTTGATAGATGTGTAGGTGACTTACAGTGTTTTAATCTTGCAAAAAACACCTCCCTTTTCTTTACTGTGTGCTTCAAGTTTGTGGGGCGATTTGAAACATCACTGAAATTTTTACAGCATCAGCATAAATTTTTCTCTACAGAATGGAATCCATGATCAACCAGTGCTAGTTTGAACATTGTTGGAGAGGGTCTAGTCACAAATTATCATTACTAAGTGCTTTTTTACCCAAATGCCCAGGGATGTCATGGAAGGATATAGCTCTTCCAGGTCCATGCACTTGATCTATCAAGTACTATGTACTTGGCCTACACTAAGAAGGAGAGGAGGCCTGTGTGGCTTGAATAAAGTATTCTTACTTTCAAGTGGATTTTAAACACAAGACAAAATTAAAGAACATTTTCTATTTTGTTGAATCATGAGCTATGCATACCCTTTTCACTTTCCCGACCTTTGCTAACTGATATACCAAGTAAGAGGACCTTTAAGGACATGCTTTTATTCACCGGTGGCCTTGGGATCATTTTGAGATGTGGAAATCCTTAACCTTTCGTGCTTTATTGATGAAGGGACACATCATCATTGCTATTGTGTGACACTATGTGCTCTTAGGAGGAAGCTGAGGTGACTCTGGGCCACAGGACCCCAGAGAGTTGGCCCCAAACAGTGAACAGTCAAAACTATAGCCTTAGACCAAGAACATGGAGATTGACTACAAATTATTGCTTGTGGTCCACTTCCAGTTTCCAAGTGCAAACACACCGAAGTTTATTTTAAATTTGAGCCGGTCAGACATTTAGTAATTTACATCAAAGAAGGAGCCAAGGCTTCCCCTGTTTATTATTTCAGCATGATGTCTGTCCCAATAAAGCATGCACACGATAGATTACGGAGAAGTCCTTTAGTTCCATGGTTTGCCCTTCAATCTGAACATATACTTGTAAATTAATCCGGAACACATTGTCACGTTCCAATCCCTCTGAAAGATGATTGTTCTCAATCGCTCTTTTAATTTTAGAAATCCAGTGGCTGACTGCCAGGGCACTCACAGATCAGCAGTCCACCCCATGTATAAAAGGGGCATGGACCTGCAGTGCTCAAAACCCACAGGGTGGCATTCAAAGAACTTAAAACTTATTCTACTCTTTCCTATTAATTAAAAAAAAAACCGCCATCTGTGCAAGGTGAATTTTGGTAAGGTACCAATGTTTTTAATGATTCTGGATGGAATCTGAACCTGCTTATGAAACAGAGAAAGTATAGCAAGGGATTCCCAAGATAAAATGCACTGTTTGTAAAATTCTGTAATCATTTGACTGCATTTCTAATAAACCACTAGAAAGCATTCTTGTTATTCAATCAGAATTTACAATCAAACTTGAAGGAATTGCCTCTGCAGTAATCTAGTAACCGCCACGTTCCACTCTTCTCCTAAACTACCTTTTCTCATTTAAACTAACTCTCTCTCTCTCTCTCTCTCTCTCTCTCTCTCTCTCTCTCTCTCTCTCTCTCTCTCTCTCTCTCTCTCTCTCTCTCTCTCACACACACACACA
>JAQHUG010000101.1:3748874-3806724 GCA_028555095.1 Dicrostonyx torquatus | reverse complement strand
AGAGAGAGAGAGAGAGAGAGAGAGAGAGAGAGAGAGAGGTTGAATAAAGAAGCAGCACCCTGAGGCACATTATATTTCCAGCCCCCTTCTATACATTTTGGGGAATGCATCTTTATTTTCATTTTGATTCTGGATGTTTGCACGATTTCTCCCCCTGGGCTGACAACCTATAAACCTAGACTTTCAAATTTCAGAAACTCCAAAGGGGACCACTGCCTTGAATTTGGCCAGGAAATACTTTGACAAGGAGGATTTTTCAAAAATTGCCATTTGCTCCCCAACCAGTCTTTTCAGTCAATTAAAATGTGTACTCTAGGTCTCCTCCAGTTTGAAGGCACCTCCACGCCTCTGATAAACAATCCTTGTTTGTGAGCCATTCCTTTTCTCCATTACCAAACAGAGAATAGAGGACAATTGCATTGTTTGGATGTATCGGAGTGTTAGGAGGAGTATTTGTCACGGAGGCAGAGTGCAGTACCTGACAGGCAGCGATTGATGGCCAGGAATGAGTGTGAGTGGCCGAAGCAGCCTCATAGGATGCAAATTACTGACTGTGGATTCCAATTTATCCTGTTCATTTTTCTTGCCTGTGCTGAAGACCATTAGTGGTTTTTGAAGCAGTGAAGGGGTCATTACTAATGTGGGGAGGCTCGAGCAGGAGGGGGAAGGGGGGCAAAGCCTTCTGTAATTACACAGCTTTAAGGAACAGGCTGCAGGCCCTAGCCAAAAAAGTGTCAACACCTCGCAATCAGAAAAATTTATTTTCATTTTATGCTTAATCCATATTAACTCAACATTATCATCTTTCTTTGTTAACATTTGCAGAATATTAAAAGCCTGGCTTCTATATTAATACAGATCTAGTTAACCCTTTGGCTATGCAGGGGATTTTGTTGAACCTGGTGGCTTGTGGGTTCTTGGATAAACAACCATGCATGTCTTGGAGAATGCATGCTATTGTAGAAGGTGAAATACCTGGGAACTGAATTCTTAGCTGATTGAAAGGCATCCTGGCCCTCCAATGCTGGGATGATTAGTACACTTGAAATTTTTGTTTAGATTACTCAGTTGTGTGTCGGGGGAGGGGTGGATGGGAGGAGGGCAGTGTGCACGTGAGTGCAGAGGCCCCAGATACCTGGGAGCTGGAATTACAGGCAGCTGTGAAATGCCCAACATGGGTTCTGGGAACTGAACTCCGATCCTCTGCAAAAGAAGTAAGAGGCTCCTTCGCACTGAGCCACCTCCCCAGCCCCTTATTGACACTTCAGTGATGTGGGTGAGATCACAACTCAAGGCTTTCTGGTCTATGAGGAACTGTGACATGGGGACAAAAGTTTACCTTCGTGTTTAAGAAAGCCAGTGAATTTTGAACAGGACCTTATGTAAGAGATGTGTTCTGCAATTACGTGCCCTCCAGCGCAGAACTTCTCGAAGGAAATGTATGACTGTAAAATAACAATCCTGGGTTTCGAGATGAGAGAGGAAAATGGAGAGGAGGATAATGGGAGGGCTGGTCATTGTCAGCATGAGTGGACTGTGGTGGAGTGAAAGAATTCAAAACTGAACCCTATGGCTTTGCTCTCTTGTTGCTGTACTTGACATTAACATGGAAAACTTTCATAGGAAGCATAGCATATAACCGAGTCCTTCTTCCCTGAGTTGTGAAATTTGTGCCTAGGGTAAGGAACATGTAGCCTAAGCAAGTCATTGTGTGTAACCTTGAAAGCCCAGAGAACTAACCAGTAAAAATTAAAGAATTCCAATACATCTCCACAAAGGACTCTTCGTCTAATCATTTGCCTTGGCTTTTCAAAATAGTTGTGATTACATATTGGCCCATGGTCCAAATGTAGCTAGCCTCACACCAACTACGAAATAACAGTTATGTAGACCAGACTCTCAAGATAGCATAGAATTTGAATTCCATGTAACCCACTAGTGAGCAAAGGTAACGGATCTGCAATCCCCTACACACAACTGACAGGCATGGAAACACCCAGAATTTGGATGCTGTTCCAGCACACCTTCTGCCTCAAAGGATCAACGTCACTCTGTGTGACTTAGGTAGCTGGACTTTCATTGCTGGTCCTATGGAGTGTCACAGAAAGTTGGGGTTGTCCCCACTGCCTCCAGTCCACACTTGTCAGCATTGTAGAATAAAGAATGCACCAGGGGTGGTTTCACACTGGGAAGTATGTGCCTCTTTCCCAACTTCTGATGCATCTCTTAAAACATTTGTCTTTCATCAGCACCCGTACCCTTCCGAAGAGCAGAAGAAACAGTTAGCGCAAGACACAGGACTGACAATTCTCCAAGTAAACAACTGGTGAGTGACCCCAAGATCTTCCTCTGTTGGCTAAAGCGGGGTTTCTAGATAATTGCTTTCTTTTTGGTTTTTGTTTTGTTTTCTTATTCCTGGAACAAAGAAAATCAAAGGTAATGTCTGCATTTCTTCCCCGAGGTGTGAAATACGTGCCCAGGGTGAAGAACGGGGAGCCTAGACAAGTAGGGTTTGGAGGATTTCTTCTTCTTTCCCACTCTTTCCTTTTTCTTCTCCCCTACACTCACTTTTCTCACCTCTGACGTTTTCAAATTCTCCAGCTGAATCACAAATGCTGTCTGGCTCGGTGCTGTTAGATAATGTTCTCTGTGTGGTTTTTACACAGTGCTCACACACAGCCACTTCTTCCGGGAAGACTCCTTTTGTCTGGACTCTGAGGAACAATGTAGACACAGGGGTTTGGGGTTTGGGGGCTTGTTTTGTTTTGTCTTGTATCTGTGCTTAGGTATTTGTTTACCCTAATTTTTCTTTAATGGAAGAAAAGGGTTTTTTTTTCCTCCATTTTTAGCTTGTAATTTAGATTACTTGCATGGTGGTATATGGGCCAGCTACTCTTTGTACATGGCTTAGAGAGTAACTGCGGAAAGAGGAGGGGTAGGGGATTAAATAAAATGATCACAGTGGCCAAGAAATGATATAGGAATTACTTATCAAAATACTGGTCCAGGTTTTATCAGCGGCTTAATTTTGTTCTGTACATTCTTGGGGTGATGTTCAGATTAATTGAACTGACAGTTCTCTTTCAAAATTCAGGGGAAGTATTTGCACGGATTTCAGGCCTTATACAAACTTAATTACATGGAACTCCACTTTATCATTCTAATTCCATGTAGCAGAGGTTGTATTTACAAATGAGAAGTCTCTGGCTTTATTCACAGCTTTCCTTAATATATTTATCAAAGCAGGTTCATTTACAAAGTGCTCTATCTGTGGGATACAGGCAGGCAGACATTAACAAAGCTTTTAGGTTTATCAGGCTCACCGCCTGATGAGCTACCCGAGGGTCAATTGATTTTGTGGTTCTGTGATTCATTTTTTTCTCATTTTTCTAGGATCACAATGAGAGACATGCTTGGAGAATTAGCCAGTTTGTCTGCCTTATCTGTCAGGCAATTTTTTTTTTCCCAGGGAAGTCAAGCTACTTAAATTGGCCACAGGAACTGTCGTTATCTGACTTTAATGCACCCTATAGTGTGGATAGCATTTCAATTACACCAGTAACCAAAGCTTAGCTGCAGCCCTTTTCATGCCTAGTGTTGTACGGAAAGTGATGTGCCTACCTACAGAAGCAGAAAATTGAGTTGCCTTGCTTCTGTCAGGGTGATTAATGCAGAAATAAACTGCTAACCTGAAAAGAGAGGCAGAGAGAAAGGATAGACAATACAGACTGGAATTCCCTTTCATTTTCTCCTAAAGATTGGAGCTATGTACATTTAAAGATGCCCTTTAGAGCAAAATCTTGGAATAAAGGCTATAATCTCCAGAGCAAGATGTGTCTGGACTGGCGGTGATAGGGGCCTCCTGATGTAAATAGCTAATGTGTGTAAACACACACATTCTCATTCATGTTCCCAGTACAAGCAATCAGTGGTCTGAAACAATAGACTAACTACATTCTGGGTTAAGTTTAGGAGACTTGGTCCCGTTCATTGTTCTATATGCACCGACCTCCAGTGTAAGCTACTGCAAATTCAGTGGTGCCTGGTACAATTATCCCCTTAGAAAACAGGGTTTTTTGTTGTTGTTGTTGTTTTGTTTTGTAAATTTGGGCATATTCAGGGAAGTTGTGATGGGGATATTTGAAAGAAATGGGATGCTTCTATGTTGATATTTGGCATTGCCATTTGACCTTTCTTTGAAAACATTGTCACATATCATCCGTTCCTGGCATTTTTTGATGTAGTCATTGCCCTTGAAAAGAAAAGGCATCTCAGCCCTCAGTCTAAAGACCAGCTCTCCCTCACAGACACCTGGCTGGAGCCTGGAAGAAAGAACCCTTCCTTTCTGAATTCCACGGAGCCCCAAGGCATGTGCAGGAGTTCAGTTGGTGTGATATTTTGGGTTTCTTGTTTCTCTGTCATTTGGGCTACATTTGCCGAGGGTGAGGAACGACAGTCTGTCATGCGGCACACTTGCCTTAATACAGGATAAATGTTGACGCCTCCGTCTCTACAAAATAATTCCGTCTTTCTCATTTTCACACTTCCTTCTGAAAAATTCTGTAATCCTGCCCTCGGGTCAAATTCTTAGCTAATAGCTACCATAACTTTGATAATAAGGTGCGACTCCCAAGGATGGCTTCACAAGCACCCTGAAGCCCTGCCAAGAGTGGAAGGCAGTGGCCCCCACCTGGGGATTTCAGAGAGATCTGAAAAGGAACGGTCCCCACCTTGGTACATTTTGAACTTGTCCAACGCCTTGACAAAGTCACCTTGGAAACAGCTCTGTCTATCCTCTTTCAGGAGGCTTCAGAGGCGGGCCTCAGGTGCGAGACAGTGAGAAGAGCAGACTAGAGATGGGTTTTCTAGGCCCAGAGATCTGTCACCATCAGGAAAAGGGGGTCAAAAGTAGTTCCTGGGGTTGGAGAGATGGCTCAGTGATTCAGATCACTTGCCGCTCTTCCAGAAGACCCAAGTTTGATTCTCAGCACCCAAGTTAGATGGCTCACAACTGCCTATATCTCTAGCTTTAGGAGATCTGACTCCCTCTTCCAGTCTCTGTGGGAATATCCTTAACACACACACACAGATACACGGACACACACACAGGGACACACACGTAAATACACACATACATGTAAATAAAAGATAAATTTTAAAAATACTTAAAAACAAATAGCTTGTGAAGTTTAAACACTCCCCATCAGCCAGTTGTGGCCAGGTGGTCAGTCTTGCATGCCACTCTAGGCAGCGAGTTAGAGTGGCCTGGGAACCCTGCTGCTGCTCTGTTCTGCTCCTCGCCTTTAGAGCAGAAAGGCCAAGTACTGTAAAAGACCACCCACAGTAACAAGCAACAGAACATGGCCACATGCACCTCATGAGAGCAACGAGCAGTAAAAAAAGGGCCAGTTAAGAGCCATCAGTAATTGGGAACTTAGAACAAACAAGCAAAATGGAAGTTTAGGAGATAACTGAGAGAACTGAGGATGTGTTAGGTCTTTGCAGCCCATGTTGGAAATGACCCCAGACAACTTTTCTCATGTATTTATTGTAGGGGGTGTGTAAAACATGATAACACAACCAAACCAAAGCATGACGTCCAGAAGGACCAGCGTTTATGACATGATGTCATTTTCTTACACTCATCTCTCAGAAGTCCATGAATAACAAACCATTCAGTTACGATTTTTTTCAATTGACATTATAGATGAGGCAGTGAGTCGTGGTGTCGCACACCTGTAACCTAGGACTTGAGAGGCTGAGGCAGGAGGAATACATTGAATTCAATGCTAGCCTCAGCTATGCAGTGAATTCCAGGCCAATATGGGCTACAGAGTTTTAAGCCTTGACTCAAAAAGTCAAAAGCAAAGCCAGACATGGTAGAGCATGCCTTTAATGATTGAGAATAATTAATTCCAAAAACAGAGAGAAAAATTATTCTGCAAAATGAATGGCATAAATAAAATTTTCATCAAATAGCTTGCAAGCTAGAATGGAGATTTCTTCCAAAAGGAAACGTACATATTTAAGGGAAACATTTTTAAATGCAGACAGCTTCTTATGGCATAGCTTCTCTGTTTAAACCAAGGTAGACTTTTGTGATTTCTGTATGACCATTTTTGTAGGGTTTCTATTGTTGTTTTGTGTTTGGTTTTGCCAGGAGGGAAAGATGAGGGAGCCTTAGGCGGTAAGAGCCTACAAATGACTGGCGAAGCTTAGAGGGGAGAGGGGAAATTGGGGGTTAGCGACACTGGCATTCTCAGGAGGCATGCTCACACTGATAAAAAATTTAAAAAAAATATATTTTTCTAAGGATAAAGTTGTCACTTCAGTAATATTTTGAGTTGCATTTGTGTGTTTTTGACAACGATATCCACTGAAATATGACAGCGTCATTTGGACAAAACCCCAGCTAGGGATAGGGAGATGGTGGCTCAGTGGGACAAGAAAAAGGGCCCAAGTTCCAGCCCCAGAGCCCACACAAGGCTGGCAGCAGTATAACCATCTGAGATCCCAGTTTCAAGTGAGATGGGAGACACAGACAAGAGAATCCAGAGACTTGGGGCTAGCTTAGCTCACACAGCAGACAAGAAAAAAACCCTTGTCTCAGACTAGGTGAAAATTGAGGGCCAACTTCCAAGGTTGTCTTCCAAGTGCCGTGGTACATGCATATTGCACTAACATACACAAAATATTCATGCACACATCACACACACAATGCACGCACACTTGCACAATCTCATACAGAGAAAGAAAATGTAAAGCTCTTTCAGCTAAATCACAACAGCACACCTGTTCACAGGCTCGCAGGCAGCACAGTACCAGACTTACACTGTGGTTATCTCTACCTAGAATCCCCACAATAGATGAGTTCTGTTATTGCTGTTTCTTTATTTTGACACAGGTTCTTGCTTGCCCAGAATTCTCTACATTGTCCAGGTTGGCCTTGAACTCACAATCTTCACCTCTCCACCTGAGTTTTGGGATTATAGGCATATACAAACACATTGCCCTCGGGTTTATTATTGTCCCTTTGAGATAGGGTCTCACTGTGTAGCTTTGGCTTATCTGGAACTTGCTTTATCGACCAGGCTGGCCTTGAACTCACAAAGATAGGCCCGCCTCTGATTCCAGAATTCTGGAATTAAAGGCGTGAGTCACTGTGTCTGGCTGCAGATTAATTTTTAAAAGAAGAAATATACTGTACTCTTAAAAATGCCTATGATTGCAGTAATTATAACCAACAACAAAATGAAATACAAAGTCCACATGGGTGAGCTGTTGACTGAATGTAGGCAAGCTAGGATTTACTTCTTCTTGTGGGCTCCAGGCCCCCAAATAAAAATGCACAAAACTTAAACGAAGGAACTTTTCAGATGAAGGTGGTCCAGAGAATTCCCTTGTACAACAGATAAAATGCCTTGCACAACCTCTCAAACTAAGATTAACTACTAATCCCCCATGTCCAGTTTGCCTATCTTTGTATCATGGGGGCCCACAATCATATTAGCTGTAACATCCCTGAATGACTGACACCCTGGTAGAGGACGGAAGTTTGACTTCTCTTGCTTTAGTTTGGCTCCTGACGAATTTTCTAGATGGTACAGGAGTTTGTTTCATCAGAACTCAGGGACTTTTGAGAGTCTCTTGGGCATCAATGTACCTTCCAAGTAGCCCTCCTTCCTTTCAGCTTTAAAAAGGCACAGAGCCTTCACAGACACCCACACATGGGACTTAGCTTTCTTACGTGTGAAATGGGGCATAAAGGACACTGTGGGGGAAAGTGATATAGCTTGTGAGCACTCTGAGAATCAAAGGTAACACAGTTGGGACTCTAAAGTCCCGATTGAAGTGTGGACAAGAGCAAGGCAGTTGCCTGACGAAAGCAATAATAGTCCCTAGGAACCCATCATCCCAGACAAATTCAAGAGTAGAGGCCATTGTGCCACATTCACCTGGATCCTTCCACTTGAAGAACCGCCATCATGGTCTAGGTGGACTTGAGGAGAGACAGTCGCTTGCTGGCCTCTGTCAGTGAATTTCCAAATCCAATTTCTGCCTCCTAATTAGTAGGAGGCAGAGTAAGTGATGAAAAGGTCGTACCCCTTTACAGCAAAGAAAAGTTGTTTTCCAGGGTGTGTGTGATGCCGTCCTACCGCCGAGAGAGCGGACACCGGGAAATATGTTGTAATATTAGGACATTGAGAGTAAGCTGGGAATTGAGGGAAATAATTTTGCAGTAAACATATGGAATAATTGGCCAGTGGTGCAGGAAATGTAAATGAGGAGCAGAGACAGCTGGACACTTTTATCTCAAGAGAGAAAGGATTGAAGGATTGAGTGGTAAACCAGAGAGGTGGAGTTGAGAGAAACCTAGATGGAGCAAAGCCTGCCGGACTGAACAGCCTCTCCCCGCTCAGCAGTTCCCACCATGGCCATTTGTTAAAGGCATAGCTGCCGTCTGCGGTGATTATTTCCGAGTAACATCTATGTTTCAGAATAAAAATCCATTTGAATCTCAAGTCAGATTTGCCAGGTGCTAGATTCATTGTCAGCATTTAATGTGCTGAGGCTGCCAATGCTGAGGAATGAATACAAAAAAAAAAAAAGCATGCTTTCGAACTCCAGTGTGGAGAGCCGGAGTTTTGTCTCTCTGGGTTCTCTGTGTCAGAAACACCCACTCCCTGGAAGGGAGGTGGAGAGGCCAAGGGGAACCCGATGTTTCCAATTTGTCCCATGCGGTCTTCTGCTCACCCAAAGGGGGTTCCTCCTAGCAGATACTCCCTAGGCTGTGGTAGCAATAGGAATTCCCATCTCTGTCCATCTCCACAGGACACTAAACATTCCATCCAAGGGTCCTATTATTATTTCTTGGTGACCCACAATTATTTCTAAGAAGGAAGGAGTGGAATAGATAAGAAGTTAGAAGATAGGAAAAGAAAACCAGCATGATGAACGCTTAGCCAGAGGGACAGCCCTGACACTGAGGTGGGTTTCCCTTTGCTCTGTCTGGTCTGCAGGACATCCAACAGGGGTTAAGCTAGGAGTCTACACATGGCTTACCAATTCTGACCAAGAAGGCAAGGTGGCCAGACCACATTTCCCATTTCATGGTGTGAAATTCTCACAAAAAAAAAATGTGAACCCTGAGGCTCCTTCATGGATGGGGGCAGCCAGGCCTCCCATCTATTGCTCTGTCAGATCAGTGATTCTAGACAGTTCCTATCCTGTATGGATGGAAGGACTTCCAGAAATTTCGATTTAGTCCAAATGTAGGCCAGCAGCTTAGACTCAGCAAGAGCCTTTTAGAAGTGATAAACAAAAGGAGCAGAGGGGAAATAAAGGAAGACGGTGCCAGTGAGGGATGCGAAGGGGAGTTTGAGGCAGCCCTTTACATTCGATTACACCCACTCCTTTGTGCTTTTCCCTTTTTTTTTCTTCTGTATAAAGAAAGAATGAAATATGGTTTTCATAGCAAGCTGGCGGCATTATCTCAGGATGCATATTTCTTTGCTGCGTTAGGATGCCAATAAGAGGAGAAAAAAAGTTGCTCGTTTAAAGGAATGTACAGTGCTGGATAGAAAACACCACACAACAAAAAGAGAATGCAACAAATTTTTGAAACAATTCCAAAAAGAAAAAAAAAGTTCCTTAAAGAAATGTTTAAATAAGAAAACTTTGAGAGGGAAAAGCCTTCATATTGAAAGTTATCATTGTTCAAGTCTGTACATTACAGAAGGAAAATTGGACTAAAATGTGTTTGGTTTTTTTGTATTTCTTTGTTTTCCTTTTTTCTTTTTTTTAATTTTTTTTTCGGTTTTTAGAATTAGCCTCCTCTCTTTCACTGACAAAAACAATGAGCTCCAGACAGCTCCCGCATTAGGCACAGGGCTCTACCTACCTCTGCACTTCATTACGCCAGGATTTGGAAGAGAGACAAGGTTTGCTCAAATAGGTCCTTTATCCATCGCCACTGGCATCATCCACATGGTTTCTCTAGGAATGCTGAAAGAAAAGCCTATACCTCGGCCTGCTGCAGGATTTGAGGCTAGGATGCTTTTGACGTGAGCATGTACTTCTTTTTACTGAGGGGGAAAAATGAAGCAACATCATTGCAATATTACAAGTATCCCGATCCTAGAGCGACTGATGGAGTAAGTACTTCTAGCTCCAGTTACGAAGATTAAAATAAAAGTTGTCTTGAAAATAAAACTTGTTTTAAAAAAAAATCAAGAAATTGGGATTTCAAGTTACTCTTAGGTTATTTCTAGATTGTAGGAAATAGAAAGCTGGCCTGCCCATTGCTTCTACAGACCCCAAGATTAGAAGCTGTTAAGAAGACACAAAGTAGATCAGAATGCATCGAAACTATGTTGTCCCTACTTCTCTCAAGTTATTTTTTTGCTCTTATGAATCTGCTGGCTGCTGCAGCTGGGTTCTCCTTTTCAGTGCTGTTGGGTTTTTTCCCCCTACTATGGGGCTTTTTCCACTAAGATTTCCTGCAGCCCTGAGGACTTCAAAAATTCCTTCCAAAGAGTCGCTCTCCCAGAAGCCATTTCTAAGCGGTCTTTAGGCTGCCTGCACCCAATGCACTCGACTCGTTCATTCATGCGTTCTCCCACTGGAGAGCAGCCTTGTAAAAATTACTTAATTGAGTTTCTTCGCTGTTAATGAGTAAATGTAGGTCTTATTAGCCTCATGATCTTGAGGACTCGTTTTGTTGTTACTACCGCTGTTTTCATTGTGTTAGATTTTTCAAGTATGAGAGTGAACAGGGGTAGGTAGCACTTCTGGTGCCCACCCGACTTCCACTACCCCACTCCTTTTAGGACACTCAGAACTATTTATTCCTATCGTGTCAACAAGGAAACTCAGTTTATATCTGAAAAAAAAAAACAAAAAAAAAACTTAGAGATTTGGGAAGAGGAGTAAAGGGAACCTTGGTTTTCTTTTCAATATTGCTTTCCTCGAGTTCCTTTCCCGGTCATTGTTTTTCTTCTAATCAGAACACCCAGTGTAGTTTCCGTCTGGTTTTGTTTTTGTGGGTGAATCGGAACCATCACTGCTGACTGGTCATTCCCTCGAGATTAGCCAACTCCCAGCTCTCCCTCAAATTCACACACCATTCTGCACTGAGGTTGAAACAGGCAAGATTCTGTCTCTCTTTCTCCGACAAGGTAAACACTGGGAGATAGGGCATTTCCAGATACACTGTATCTTTTAGATAAGTTCCAGCCGGCTGAGGTTTCAGGTTGCTTAATATGGACTTCCGGAGCTCCAAACTTCCCTCAAGCCTTCAGATGAGCATCAAAAGCTTCAGCAGATGTAATTCAGAGTGCTTGGAACAGGGAATGAGTTCTCCAGGTCCGAATTCAAACCTACCTCAAAGTCCACACAGTGAAAAATTCCCCAGGGGTCTTGACTTAATGACTTCAACTCAGCTCTTGGGAAAAACTACTGGGTCTTCCTTAACCAAGAACAAAATTGATAGGATGATGTCTTTTGGGCCACAGGTTGCACACTTCGTGCTGTATGATTACCGTTGACAATGTCAACATGAAATGGTCATATATTTTGACACTGCATTTCCGGTTTCATCTCACCGAACTCTGAAATATGTGCCAGTTTTCAATAAGGACACATTAGCTCTAAAGTGTAGGCGAGTCTCTGGGCGGCGTGGACTCCAAGTATGTGCCACAACATATAGAAGCTAGCAATGTGGCCTGCTTGTCCCTTTTTTCTAAGTTGGGGCCCTGACTCTCAGTGTTGTATGTGCTAGCACAGTGGAAGGGCAGCGTGGGGATCCGTGAGCAGCTTTCCTCTTCTGAAAAATCTGTAGGAAGCTCAGTGGAATTTGGCCCCAGCTGGTTTATTTCCTGTGTTACCTGAGGCCAGGTGAGACAGGGCAAATTCCAAATACCTCTTTCCGCCATGAGGCTAATCCTGGACCTGTGTGATTCAGCGTGACTTGGCGCTGCACACGCAGGTCTCCTGTGAGCCCGAGCTGTTGTCACACATTCTGTGTCTGTGAATTCGTGTTTAATGGCATAGAATGCGAAGGAGAAAAGGAGAAATCCTCACTGTAAAGGAACAGGCCAAGTAAGGGCTTAACTTTCCTCATATATATTTGTTTTCATAATGCTATTACAAAAGCAACGTTGGGAAACAGGAAACAGGTGATGTGTAAAATAATTAGCACCGAAGAGAACATAATAGGTGACTTATTAAAATCCATACACGGATTATTGACCCCATCAGGTTCAGAGACCAGAGAGCACGTGACTCAGGTGTCATTTCTGAGGGGCTCGCCCCAGTGCACTTTGTCAGCTTAGTGCTTCTGACATCAAATAAGCTGCAGATATGATTGATTGAGTAGCCCTTTGACAGGAGCGAGAAGTCAGAATCTCCTAGTCCTTGTTGAGCCAGGCCTCTGTTTTCATTACCTTCTCCGAGTATTACATTTAGTCAACCGCATTATGTGTAGTTCTGGGAGAATCTCTCCTGTGCCCAGAAGTCATTGTTCAGCTCATAATAAAATTATGCTATCAATTTGCCACAAGAGAAACACTGGAGTTCACTAAATTATTGCCATGTGTTTCGCACTAAAGACAAAGTGATAGCAATTAAAAAAAAATAATAACCACCCCTGGATTCTGTGTTTTAGCGGTGTGAGGGGAGGAGCGAGCCTAGCTCATGGGGGAGGTCATGTCTCCCTTTTCCATGCTACAAATTTCCTTTTCCTTAATTAGAAAATGGTGCTTACAGAGAATGAGCAGGGGGGTTAGTGAAGAAAGAATGAAACTTGAGCTGAGCCCTAAATAATACGTCAGAAAATGACAACTTGCCTCCCTCAAGACTATTTCATTTGAAAGATTTGCTGGGTTACATTAGGCTTGGATAGATTTTTCTGGAAATGGGGCCATAACCCACAGACTGAAGAAAATGCCCCAGCTTCACAGTTCTACAGATAAGTCGCAACCTTACCTTGGTCCCATCACAGTGACAAGGACATACGTCTTAGCGCTCACCCAGGGCACCAGCTTCAGGATGCTGTCTCCCCTGAGATTGGAGCTTTAGTTATGGTATTAAGAATATCATGCTTTTTGATTATCAGCAGGATCTAATATCCTACTGTTTTAATTCATATTCTGCTAAGTTAATTAAGGAATGGCCAACGATTTGGTCTCAGGAGGAAATCTTGACTGTTTGTGCCCCAAATAAATAATGTCTGCCAATTTACCATCAGATTGATGATAAAATAAATTTAAAATTGTATATGTTGTATGTTATGCTTAAGTCAGTTTCCATTCTGTTATACAATAAAAATATTTCCAGTTCCAGGAAGTAGTTCACTAATTTTAAATAATATTTTAATGATTTAGTTTTACTAAGTAATTGTGGAAGGCTCTTTGCAGTATATTATAATGAGTTGTATCTTTTTCTGAGGACAAATCTAAAAATACTTAGGGAAACTGGTTCTTTATGGAGTTGATATGATTTTCCCAGCTAACACCAGAAAATTGCTAACAATGGGGGAAATGAAAGAATGAACACCTCCACTGCTTAAGATTCCTAGAGCGAACCTTCCACAGCCTAACGGTAGGATTTACCAAGAGACCAAAATGGATCCAAAGATAAAAATCCCTCTTTTGGACAATGCAACAGACTGAATGGCGCTGGCTTGTGTGTCCTGGGTGAGAGTCTTGGAATTGTCTGTGAGAGCGAACAAGTTGAAGGTCTGAAGCAAGGTCTGGATTTTTGTTCTGCCTTGGAATTGAGATCTTAGTAAATATTCCTAACTTGGTACTGAGCTGAATTCAAACCAGCTAGAGAGAGGCTCAGGAAGGCAACACTTGACACATCCGTTGAGGAAAGAGGGCCTCTCACTCAGCCTGCTGTTTCTTCCAGGAAATTAGATTTGAAGTGCGTTTGGAATCGGAGGAAGGAACTGTCTTTAGTAGGCAGATAGAAGCAGGGTGAGAGACCATGAGGGAGGGAGATGGAGTCCAGGTGGAAAGCAGCCTTCTCCACCTGGGGGAAATGAACCCCCAAGTACCTACTGCGATGGGGAGAGAGGGCCAGACCCCCCAGAACAGTGGGAAGAGCAATGCGCCCACACAGGCCTTGCAATGTGGTCTGTGAAGGGAGTGGACAGGGACATCATCAGTAGTTTGGATCTAATTCCAACCCAGACAATGTGTGTGATCTTGGGCAATTTATCCTTTCTTAGTATCTATCCCCTCATCCATTAAAGAATGGGGACTGGGTGATTTTTTTAAGGTCCTTTCTATCCTTAAAATTCTATTATTTTATTATTCTAAGCCTGTGAACTGAAAAAAAGTCTAGTCAAAGCAAGCGAGATGAAAAATGATTTTAACCATTGTGTCTTGAATTGATTAGAGGAAGAGATAGAGAGCACAGCTATAGGAGACTATGAGGGACTTAAACAAAGCTCCGAATCAGGGACTTAGCTATTAAAATGAAGAAAGAAAAACCAATTTTTATCGCTATTGTTAAAAACCATAGCGGGATTTAGTGACTAATTCAGCACGGGGTAAGAAGAGAATGAGAGCCACAACTCCAGGCTCTGGGCTTTAGGGAGCAAGGGCTTGGAGCTGATTTCCACGTTGACAATGGATTTGGGGGTGGAGGGGTGATTTCTCTGGGAAGATGAGCTTGTTTTCACAATAGGTCACAAAAAAATAAAGATGAGCCCTGCAGGGGAAGAGGTCAGAATAACAGGAAGCACTGTGGGACCACACAGAGGGCAAAGGTAAGTCTGAGGGTGCGGATGTCATTCCCACCCTGACAGCAGATGAGCCTGTCCAGAAGGAGAGGATGTCTTGGTGACAGGGGTGTGGAGAGGAAACCATGCTGATCACACAGCCTGCTGGAAAGTCTGCACCCATAGATAGTTCCACGGGAGCGTCCTCAGGGAGAACAGTGCACCAGGCAAGGTTGCGATTTATAACTTGCTGTTCATTTGGACGGGGCAAGTAGGGTTGGGGAAAAGTTGTATATCTCTTTAAAACTCAAAGACGGTGGGGCCAGTGAGATGGCACAGAAAGTGAGGGTACCTGCTACCAAGCTGAATGGCTCAAATTCAGTCCCAGGGGAACCATGTGGTAGAGGGAGAGATTCTGTTCTCCCAGCTTGTCCTCTGACCGCCACATAAATACTGTGGTGCACAGTCATATTTTTCCCCCAAGTTTAGACTGGTTCCTAATGGGTACACTCTCATGTTTTCACAAAACTTTTGATGCAAGTAGACCACTCCCTGTTTTTCCATAACTGTGCAGCTTGGAAATCTTGTAAGAGTGTGGAATTATGTAGCCATTTTTGTTTTTCTGGGCCTTGTTTTGTTGTTTTCTGTTTGTGAGATCCCATTGAGGTTCTGCTCCTTCAGAGGTCAGCAATGAAACAAAATCGATCTTCTATAATGCTGTGGGGTCAGTTCTGGAGAGCAGCGCAGCGCTCTGTGATGGCCTTCACCAGTAACCTTCCATTCTTGTCCCTTGCCCTGACCCTCTCATAACCATTTATAAGCTTAAAAGAGACAGTGATGGGGAAAAAAAAAAGCCTGAAATATCATCTTACCTAGCTTTCGGTGTGGAGTCAGTGGATACCTGATCTTGTTTGCTTGGAAAAACTCCTCTTCTGAGGTAGATAGACTTCTGAATGGTCTAAGAGTTGTCCGCCAAGTTCAATTTATAGGCAGCGATTCCTAGAAACCCGTTGAACTTGGAGTCTTTGAGATGGCCAGGCCAAATGACTTCCCCATGTAGTCATCTTCATTTCTTAATGGTATCTCTTTCTGTTGTTGTTTGGTGTGTGTGTGTGTGTGTGTGTGTGTGTGTGTGTGAGAGAGAGAGAGAGAGAGAGAGAGAGAGAGAGAGAGAGAGAGAGAGAGAGAGAGGCTCTCACTATATATCTCTGTATGTCCGGGAACTATGTAGACCAGGCTGGCCTCAAACTCACAGAGATCTAGCTGCTTCTACAACCCAAGTGCTAAGCCCTGATGATGGTATATAAATCTGAACTCCACACATTACCATTTTGCTATCAAATTGTCTGTTTTATCGATTCCTGACCACACAGCTAAAGAGGGCATAAAGTTAACAACTTGCAGGTAGGAATAGCTAACTCTACCACTTAAATATTTAAGTCGGTGAGACATTTGTGACTTGCCCTCGATATCTTACAAACTTCAAATAAATTTAGTAAATTGTAAATAGAGATAACTGTATCATTTAAGCATATGGGTCAGCAGGGGTTTTGTGACATTCTCCAACTCCCACAGGACTTCAAGCAATTGTAGTCAACAAATCCCTGGCACCTGCAGGCCTGGGCCCCTCCGAACTAGGCTTTACTTTATGGCACACTAAGCCCCACACTCGATTTCTCCCTGAAGAATCTGTTTCTTAAGGGTCTCATCCATGGGCTCATTGTTTGTGTTGATGTGTTTGCTAAAGCAAAGTGCATCTCTCTGAGAAAGTCTCCCACACACGAGTGTTTTTCTTGTTAAGGGGTGTTATTGGGTATACCTAAGCTAGATAAATTTTAGAATTCCCAATGACTCTGCTCTTCAGTGAGTTGGAAAGCTTTTGGTAACGTGTCCTGTCCTTTCAAATGCAATGAACGGATCATCTTTGTCATCCAGTCCTGGCTATATTTGGAATAATATATGAAAATTTTACAATTTCTTCAAGAAAGACGAGTGTAACAGGCTGAGTCATTTTATGGGAATATATTATTTTATGACTCAAATCTTTATTTAAGGGGAGCATTAAATACAACATCAAACAGTCAGTGTAATCATCATTACAACAGAGCTGAATTTTGTATTAAATCTCTCCCATGGTTCCCAGGGACGCTGGCCTTACGAGACTCAATTGCATTTAGCTTTCGGTAACACTGTGCTCAGGCAGAGGGATGCCTTTGTTAGCCACCAGCATCATCTCAGTTGTTAAATTGTCTCAAAAGTTACCTGGAGAAAGTTTGGCCCCATTTAAGAGTGTACATCCCCCTCCTTGAGGTGGCGAACAGGGTTCCTTTGCTTTGTATCTGCTGATGTGTGGCCCACAGCAAGCTCCCCAGCCATGCTTGTAAACACTCCTGGTGAGGAAGGGCATGTGGGTCCCCTGAGGAAAGATGCTCCTGCAGTTTTCTCTCCCTCCCTTAGCTAAAAAGTGAACAGGGCCTGAAAGCTTTGCCAAAGGTAACTGGAAATTTAAAATGTGAAGTAGCAGTCCTGTCAGCACTGGGCACTTGCTAATAAAGTTAAACACTGGATAATTTAAATGAATAAATTCTAAGTGGAAAAGACCTCCTTAAAGGTAGGTAATCTCACCCCAAATTGACATCCCCCCGCCGCAAAGAAAAAGGTTGGGTTATGGACAGGCCAAATGATTTTCTGAGTTCTGATAAACCTAACATAGCAGTGAGACAGATGAAGTTCTTAGGTTCAGAACTGTTCCCAGGGTATCCCCTCCCCACACCTCCAAATCCTCATTTCCATCACCAAATAATCCCAAAGAGAAAATAATTGCCATTAATTCACTTTCTTTTCTACACAATGTCATAGTGCTGTTGTTACCTTGTTTTTTTTTTTTAAGAAAAATTAAAGCCACCTACCCGATTGTTACTACTGCGAACGTGAGCTGTAAAGAATTAATTAGTAAAACATGGCTGAAAGTTTTACATTAAAGTATATTTCTAATTTTTATTTTATTTTATTCATATAGTTGTTTTCACTTGCATGTATGTCTGTGTACCACATGCATGCCAGTGGGGGCTCCAAGAGGATATCCCTGGAACTGGAGTTACAAGCAGTCATGAGCTGCCATGTGCTGGGAATTGAACCCGGTTCCTCTAGAAAAGCAGCCAATACTCTTAACTTCTGAGGCATCTTTTCAGCCCCTTAAATACATTTTATTAAATGAAATGGATATGCATACATTTTTTTAAAAGCATGAAACCTTCATTTTGGATTTAGAGATGATTAAATTGCTTACCGGAGGACTGAGAGGGTGAGGCATGGCCAAAAACATGGGGAACACTTAATCTGAATTACATAATAGAAGTGAGAGCTCAGCCCTGAACAGGGGAGTGCTAATGGGAACAAAGCTACTACTAAAATCGGAACAATTAGCCAAGAGTGGGAGCCACTGCCATATTGAATATGTGACCTTGGACTCCAACCAATTACGAAGACCCAGGGCAGCTAGTGAACAAAGCAATTACAATGGGAGTCAAACTATTAAGGAGCCAAGAGTTCAGTGGCTTTATGTGCCTGCCAAGGTATCCCTAGAATGCCATGTAATAGAAATTGAATAATACTAACATTCCCACATGGTAGTTTAAAGCAAGTTACGGTATATTCTAATCCAGGCAGATTTTTCATTTTGATGACTGTGGGAGTGGTTATTTTATTTTTATATGTACTTTTATGTTTAAATTGAAATAACCAGGAACATGAAATTTCCAGTGATTTAGCTGCCTATGAACTTGTAACTAAGTACATTTGGAGGGCTCTCCTCTCTCTCTCTCTCTCTCTCTCTCTCTCTCTCTCTCTCTCTCTTTCTCTCTCTCTCTGGTAAATTTCACTGCCTGACAACATTTCATGCTAGGCAAGATGAAAAGCCATGAGGCATATAAAACATCACAAAGCCAGTACAATTTCTTGTTTATAAAGAAAAACAAGGGATGTAAGCTAAGTGGAAAGGTGCTGGTTGAGAGAAATTTTAAATGCCTTCGAGTTAAAACCATCAGGGATCCGAAAGTGGAAGGCAAATTCTAGAGGCTGGTACACCAAGGGGAGAGGCTGATGAATTGCCTCGTGCACATTTTAATTAAACTATCATCTTGAGAATTTTTTTTGTGTGTGTGTGTGTATTGATTTACACAGTACTTAAAAAAGCCTACCCCCACCTCTTCCTCTTTTGAATACTAAAGCTTTGAGCTTCAGCTTGACTCTGTGAAAAGAAATGACTTATCTTTGGAATTGTTGTGGAGGGAGGGGGAAAAACAAATGGGTGGACATGTTCCCTTCTCCTCGGCAACATGTTTAAGTTTCAAACTGTTCATATAATTATGCTGGCATGTATTTCTCCCTGGCTCTAGTCATGCAGGAAAATTTTAAACATGAGAAATTGGACAACTCTAATGTGGTGTAAAATCTACTTACGCATTGTATTTCTTTCAATATTCGTTACCAATAGTATGCACATTGTGAAAATTAAAAAGAAAATGTTAGGTTTCTGCCTTAATGAATTATGTGATACACATCGCTGCAAAATATTTTATTAACATTGAAAAGGCGAAGTTTGAAAGTAACAGAAACGTTAGACAGAGGCTTGCCTTTGGACAGAGGTGACAATGGCAACGCTTAACAGCAGTAGCCACTTATGTGACACCAGTTGTGATGGCCCTTGACCAACGATCGTTAGCTACATAACCACGATTATCCTTAGTTCTTCTGTATCCAGGAGTGAACTGAGGCAATGTCTGAAGGGGTCCTCTGTGAAGCTTTGGCGAATAAGAATCAAACAAAAGCTGTAAGACTCACAGTCCTGTGTGAGAATTGAGGGTGGCAATGGTAGCATTATCTTTTGATAACTTCTAGGTAAAATGAAGATTTGTGTCTTCAGATTTCTTTCCTCTACCCACCCTCACCCAAGCCCTGAAACAGATTCTTAGAAATGGTAAGAAGAATGCTAGGCACTGCTGTGTGGGATTGCCTCTTCCGCAAATGCCAACGTCAAAAATGCATCTCTTTGTGTCCTATAAGAATAGGAAGATGGCTGCTGGAGGAAATAAAAAATCTTCTGGTGTCTGTCTACCTAACATCTCTCTGGCAATTATATACCTCCCATGTATCTCTCATCTAGTCATCTAGCATCTATCTTTCATCTATCCATCCGTCCATCCATCCATCCATCTTTTTCCAGAGTAGGGTTTCCATGTTTTTAGTGGCCTCAGAAAGACTAACTTTCCAGGGCCTTTCCTAGACCACAGACCTATGGAAGACTGAGGGCTTTGATTGGAGATAGGATTCCTAAAGGCTCACAAACAAGTTGAAGCTACCTCCTAACTTTCATAAGCAAAGCAAACTGGAAATGATGTCTTTCAGGGTAACCTCAGTACTCACTCTAGAAGAGGACAGGATGTCTTGGCTCAGACCTATATCTTTAGGTCTGTTCCTGCATGGCCCCTTACCGGTGGAGAAGTGTCCTGAAAGAAAATTTCATGTCAACACCAAGTATTGTGGTTTGGTAGTGCACGCCTTTAATTCCAGCTCTCTGGCACCAGAGGCAGATGGATCTCTGTAAGCTCAGGGCTATCCTAGTCTACATAGACGGTTGCAGGTCAGTCAGGGATACGTAGTGAGACCCTGTCCCAAGAAAAAGAAAGAAAACTTGCGTGTCAAACTAATGCCCTCCCTGTGAGAAACTACAGAATTCAGATTCATTTACCTACTTTATTCCTCAAAATGTTTTGATCTTCGAAAGCAAACATTTCTAAATGTGAAGTAATCTCTCATTGGCAAGAGTATGAATTTTTTCTTACATTCACCTTTTGTTTCCTGAGCATCTTCATCAGACCCCCAAAACTTGTTCCTAATTTAGCAGTGGACCCTAATACACCATCTCAGAACCTCTCTGGGGTCGTCGGTTCTCTGAGAAGGTAATGAAACCACGAAACCCAGCACCAAGAGAAATGGACACATGTGTACAGGAACAAACACACTCGCTTATCTCCAGTCATGGCCCCTTCTGCAGAGCTTCTACTGATGAAGCCTAAAAACAAACGAACAAAGCAAACAGCCACCGCCACCACAACACAAAAGAAACTCCTAGTAAGCTTGATGGAAATATGTTAACTAACCTTAAAAAAAAGACCGTAATCAGTATTCCTCCTTTTGTTGGTGGTTGAATTTTAAATTAATTGAATTTTTAAAATGGCAACAGATGGTTCTCATTTTATTAGATTTTAAATTCATAAAAATTATGAGCTGTACCTTTTGGCTTGTTCTGTCTTATGCAGAGCCTCCCATAGGCCAGACTATTCTATACAACTCCAGGGGCTGCCCATGAACACTGTACTTGGCACCTCCAGAGCCATGCAGCTCTGAGCTCTGAGCAAAGCCTGACTCACTATGGATATTGAATGGGTCCATGCACCATGATGGTACCAAGAGCCCAGCAGCATCAGTAAAAGGCTATTTCTGTCATTAGCTGTTAGGTCTCCTTTAGTTACCCTCCTGAATGGTGATTCTTCCTAATGCTTATCCCTCTGTGTTAAATAAATATATTATATATATATACATATATTTATTATTTGTATATAAGTATTATTACATATATATATATTTGTGTGTGTAGGTATATATAGCATATGCCTAAATAGCCATTAGACCTTGAGGGATGTCACTTTCTCACACAAGCTCTTCTTCTTAGGTGGGCTTTATGCTAATCAGGTTCTTGAACACCCCCTCTCAATAATGTATAACCTAGAGTCCAGCTTTGTGAAATGTCTCGTTATCTGTGGATCGTTCCACTCATTTGTTTATCAGTTCACCTATCTGTGGAAATTTTAAATGGTGTAATAACTTTAAGAACAGTGACACTAATGTCGTATTAGATTAAAAGAACGTTACTTTATATGGGCGTAGATGTAATTTAGAGGCACTTAGAGGAAACTCTATACTTAGCATGATTCTTGGCCACAGTAGACAGGTTGATCCCACTCATTTTGGGATTGCTAATTTGCCGTTAATTAGGAAGATTGATTCTGTTCCATGATGCACTGGCCCGACCTGAAATGCATTTTTCTGGTTTCTGGGACACTTTGCTGGCTGCCATTGTCGTTGCAAATGGGTGACTGCGTGCCACTGGGCTTCACAAAGCTGGAGAGCTTTCAAACTTCTAGAAAGCAAGGATTGGCATTATAAAATTTAATTTATATTATAAAGGGCAGCCTGCTGCTATTTTAAACAAACTTCTGCTTTATTCCGTTTCATAGTGTTTCAGGTTGCAGCAGAAAGCACAGTACTCTGATTGGAATAGCTCGTGGAGGAAACGTTTTTGTTTATTTTTGTTGTTTTGTTGTTGTTACCAGAAAATTTCACTCCATTTTCTTAAAGTGTCAGGACACAGAAACCATCTAGGTTTTGCTGTTCTGTATAAAACATTTATTTTCAAGCATTCCCTGTTTGTCTTCCCTGTGACGTATCGAGTTTCCTGCTCGTAGTCTTTCCTTCATGCTCTGATGACAAACTTTAGTCATTTGACTGTTCTTACAGACAATTACTTTAACTAAGATGAGTTATATTACCTTTCTTGGAAAGAAGTTGGGGATCTCTCAAAACCAGTGGAAGGAAAACTCCTAGCAGTGTTTCCAAGCACAGTTATTGAGAATGGACTGAACCAATCCGGAAACAAACGTGGAGCCTGGAGACTGAGAAGGAAACCACTTAAGCATGGCAGTCTTGATGCGCAACGTCCCCAGAAAGATAATCCAGGCGACTTTTGAACCACGTAATTTATGGCAGAGTGATGGAGACTAGATAGTCAAAGCGGTAGAAGGATCTGGGGACTGGAGAGATAGCTCAGAGGTTAAGAGCACTGGCTGCTTGCTCTTCCAGAGGACCTGTATTCAATTCCCAGCACCCACGCAGCAGCTAACAACCATTGCTAACTCTACTTCTCCACTTGCTGGGGATTCAATGCCCTCTTCTGGAGTCCCTGAGTACCAGGCTCATATATGGTACACAGACATTCATGAAAGCAAAACACCTATACACATAAGAAAATAAAATGAAAATTTTTTAAAGATCCAGTCCCACTTACACTCTTTATATGTTACAAAATGCAAAAATAACATAACTATGTTACAGAAAGGCATACATCTACATGATGAACATACCCGCATATTTCATAAATATTTACATTTGACTTCAGTGACCCGATTACACCTATAATATCCTTCTTCCTTAACATCCTTAATACTTTGGCAAATTTTTCATGATTTTTATATGTATGTTTGTATGTATGTATGTATTTAAAGACAGGGTTTCTCTGTATAACAGCCCTGGCTGTCCTGGAACTAGAGCTTGTCAACCAGGCTGGCCCTGAACTCACAGAGATCCACCTGCCTCTGCCTCCCAAGTTTTGTGATTAAAGGGGTGTGCCACCACCACCCAGCTCATAATTTCTATTTCTACAGCATAAAATGGAAATTATTTTGATGAGCTTCTTTAAAATATGCTAAATATAATCTTAGAACAAAATGAATTTTAAAAAATAGACTAGAGGGGGCTGGAGAGATGGCTCAGTGGCTAAGAGCACTGACTGTTCTTCCAGAGGACCTGGGTTCAATTCCCAGCACCCACAAGACAGCTCACAACTGTCTGTAATCCTAGGACCCAACACTTATAGCAAAACATCAATGTACATAAAATATAAATAAATAAATATTAAAAAAAATAGACTAGATACCAGGAACATGGGAAGGAAAGATGAATGGTTATGAGGTGGAACGAATACTCTGGGGCTTGTGTGGCACCAGAAATTGAACCCCGGCCTCACCAGTAGCAGGTGAGTGCTGTGGACCCGATTTGTGCCACCAACTCAGAGAGAGTGCTTAAGCATACGCATTTGTACTTTATTAGCTAGTTGCAGTCTGGTCTACTTAACGGGGCAGATTTTGTGGCTTAGGTGACCTCCACTTGCACTGGGCACTCTTTGGTGCCTGGTGGCTACTTTTTATTTCTGGATATCTCTGAATGTTTTCTAAAATAATTCATTATGAAATCAGTTCAACTTATCTCCATGCCTTCTTATCTATAGGTGAATCCGGGCCCCCTGGACAGCCACAATTCTGCCGAGTTTTTACTTCTGCCATCCATTTGTATATATTTATTAAGTCCAAATTGACTATTAATTAAAATAGAAGTTTGGTTGGCTACTGCTTCCAAAACCACATGCCAGTCTGTCCACAGAGGTTATGGAGTTTCTACCATTGCAGTCACCAGCAAGATGCTGGAAACCAGGCTAGATATGGTCTAATCAAAGGCATGATACCCACTGTTGTCTTGGAGCTTCCAATTCAAAATCAAGTAAATGTCAAAGGTACAGAGTTCTTATATCTGCTGTTTAAAAATTGGATATAATATCCTTTTCAGGAGAATTATTGAACCCTGACCCAACCACAGCAACCTAGCTAATGCCTTTCCAATTTTTATTTCAAATATTAGAAATGTATCTTCCTTTTATGATATTAGGGGAGAGGATAAAATGAAACTTTAGGGGATGATTGAATATACTAAGAAGTTCACATTCCTTGCCCCATAGAGGAGACCCCCCTTAGTGCAAGCTGTTAATTCTGGCTCTTTCCAAAGGGCTCTAGCTGCACCCGTTTGGTCTTTCCCTATCCTCCCCCATCCCTCGTGGTCAATCCAGTGAAATCCAGCAGTAGAAAAGACTGGGACACATGTAGATTGAGTGCCGAGGTCAAGGTTTCTCATCTGCTCTTACAATGGTATTAACTGCGTGTGTAGACCTGGTATGAACTGTTTGCATAGACCTGCACCTGGGAGCCTCGGTTTCCACATCTGTCATGAGACGACTCCTGTATTCAGACATGAGTCAGGGAGAATGACAGTCCTTGGCAGGGAATGCAGAAAAACAACTCTTGTTACTATTGTTTTAAATGGTTGTTTCTCTTCCCTTTCTATTCCTAGAAAACCCTTCTGGATCTTTCTATATATAGTGAAAGATGAGTAGCTATCATTATGTAGCGGGGAGTACTGAGAGACTTCCGGGAATTTCCCATCCCTTTCAAGGTAGTTTCTCCCGCTGTTGTTTGTTCTCCACTCTTCACAGGCTCCATAATGCTCCCCACGATGCGTCATCCTCACAGAAGTGTTGATCAGACTTCCAAACTAATGACAGGAACTGTGACCAATAGTTTGAATGCTCTGTAGCTTCTGATGAAAATGGTGAGCATTATGGCAAAGCACTCGTTTAAAAGAGAAACACAGTGAATAGGTCCTCACAGTCAAGGCAGAGGCAGGCGGATCTCTGTGAGCCCGAGGCCAGCCTAGCCTACACAGTGAGTCTGAGGCCAAAGAAAAGCAAGAGAGAGAGAAATTAAATGAATGGATGGATGTAGATAGATAGATAGATAGATAGATAGATAGATAGATAGATAGATAATAAATCCTGGCTAGAGCTGGAGAGATGGCTCAGTGGTTAAGAGCATTACCTGCCTTTCCAAAGGTCCTAAGTTCAATTCCCAGCAACCACATGGTGGCTCACAACCATCTGCAATGAGGTCTGGTGCCCTCTCCTGTCCTGCAAGCATACACGCAGACTATTGTATACATAGTAAATAAATAAATACTTTTAATAAATAAATAAATAAATAAATCCTGGCTAGTTCTAAATATATTTTCCAGTAGTTCTTTTTTGTCCCTTCCTCTAAACCTTTGTTTGGGTATGTTTCATATCAAACAATTAAAATTAGATGTCTGACTTTTATAATGTGTCAATGAGGCAACAGGATATGCTGTAGGCTTTTGTTTTTGAAGGCATTCTAACATATATACATAAAGGAATGAATAAAGAAAATATTGAGTTACCATGACTCCCCTAACTTGGGCAGTTCCAATATAGTCCATTGTTTCTTATCTTAAAATGCTTGGAACAGGACCCTTCATCATTCTCCTTGACACATTTCTCAATTATGTTTTTGAAAAGACCAAAGGTGCTGTGGGCACCAAGATACTGTGGGAGAAGTAGCCCATCTGATGGCCTCATTCTGGGTTCCTGAAATGGTACATATCATCTCCAGTCACAGATTAACATGGGCTGAGGGTATAGCTCAGTGGTGCCACGCTTGCCTTCCATGTGTTAGGTCTTAGATTCATCCCAGCACAACTCAGAAAAATGGATATAGTCCAGAAAATAGAATATACGACATATATCTACCATTTTTTTGTTAATCCCACCTTGTACATAGTTTCTTTCTATTTCCCAGTTGGCTCCCCTTTCTTCTTTTTTCCCTCTTGCCTCCTTCCCAGGTTCCCTTCCTAGCTCCCTTTGGGTTTGCTGTTTGAAACAGCCCCTTGTTCCCTCATACCATGTATTTCTGTGCCTCTGGTTTCCATGCCTTTCTGCATCAGCCTCCCTCATCCCTCATCAAGCTCTTCATGTTGTTGGGGGGGGGGGCGGGGGAGAGTTCTCCATAGGATTGGCAGGCCTTGCAAATCTTTGGGCTGCTGTAATAAAATCTCTAGTTCCTGAGATTTATGAGGTCAGATGCATGGAGAAGAGAAAGCACCTACAGTTCATGAAACTGTAAAGAATGCCAAGTGCATAGATAGGGAGAAAAGATGCCCCAAAGCCTGACAGCTCATATCTTTGCCAATCTGGTTTGCATTTCCTTTCATTTATCATCCAGGTATTGCAAGTATTCAAATGGCCAATTCCAATGCTTATTGTGTGTGTGTGTGAATGTGTGTGTGTGTTTCAGCTCTCAAGATATCAGTTTACATAATTAATAGAAATATACCAGCAGGTGACTGTAATGTGATTATAAAGTACAGTCCTGGCTGTTGGGGTGTATTGAATACTTTTAAATGAAATATGTGGAGTGTGTGTACGCATGCAATGTGTTTAAATTAATGCAGCCTTTCCAATCAGCCAGAAAGAGAGAAAGGATGTAAATTGCTAGCATGTGTTGTTCAAAATGCAAAAGTAGGAAAGCAATATTGATCTGTGCTTTAGATGTTTATTTACATCAGTTGCACAGCGTTAAGATGTCTGGCCGTAATTATCAAGATCTGCCCACCTGTCAAACCGCAATTGGGTTATTTCTCCCATTGTCTAGCAGCAGTAAATCTTCAGGTCAGGATGGGCATTAGACAAATGGAAAAAGGAGACTTTCCCAGAACATGTAATTCATTATGGAAAACAGGTGCCTGCCGAAGATTTTTGCTTTAATGCAGACATATTTTATTATTCATAAAATATGAATGCGAGTAGGTCGCTACCAGAGTTGTGTGAATTGTCTCCACGTAGAAATCTCAGTTCTGATGCGAGGAGGGGGATTGCGAGGACTCTCTCCAGCTTGATTTTTTTTGAAAGAAGGCAAAGGAATCAGTCCGTAAATAGTTTCACCGCCTTGCTCTCCCCAAATAGGCTCCAAATGGCCCTGGCTCCCACTTCCGTAACGTGCGCAAATCAGTCTTCTTTAATGCTGTGTGTGCTGAGTGTTCGGTCCAGGGACAACCTTGTAGGAGGGACAGAGTGACCTTTCAAGACAAAAAAATGAAATGAAATATACTTTCATTTTCCAGAAATATGCATGCAAGTAAAAATTTGACAGCCTGGAAGAACATAAGCAAATATATCTTTTTATTTGAAGATAAAAAGAAGCAGAGCTGCAGAGGAAAGGGGAAAAAACCTGTGAAAAAACGCATGACGCCGTTTTTACGAATAAGCAGCTTAATGTATCTTGGCACCCACAGTAAGCCTTGTAGGAGCTCAAAGTGCCTCAGGCAATCTGTGAGCAGAATAGCAATTTTATTACTTTGTCATTAAACCAATTTCACAGCAGTATTGTTTGTTAATGAGCAGCGGCAAACGAGGGAAGATGTCACACACTGGAATAGCAGAGAGATTTGTGACCCAGGCTCCCAGCACTGGGATGGAAAGACCACGGCTATAAAAAAGGAAATACTTTGGGATGAAATGCAAAGTCTATACAGCAGAGCTTGTGTTTATGAGCTACCATTTTGCTAAGAGCTGTGAGAGAAATAAAGGTCTAGAAATATGCAGTTAAAACAGGGCCTATAAAATTAAAACCAAATTAAAGTATAGCAGAGGATTACTGCACAGACTGTACTCGACAAAATATATTTTAAGTGATGAGGTGAAATCTAAATCAGCTTTGTTTGAGTTTGGTTGATATTTATGAAATTCAATTAAAAAATATTTTTTTGGAAAAAAAATCCAAACAAAGTAGAGGACCCATTCACTTCTACAGTCTCTGAGCTGTAAGCACCCATCACTTTGGGGGAAATTCCACTTGCCGACCCTTAAATAATTAGCAACTTTTGATTCACAGTCTGCAGCCCTCTCCCCAGCCAGCGTCCTCTGCTACTCCATGTCTTCCTAAGGACATTGCATGTGTGTAATAAACACTGAGGCGGAGCCCTGATGGGTCTGAGGCCCATGAATCAAGTGCCCCTGGCACGGCAGGAATTGAGCTCGCTGTTTAATGGGACTTTCTTTTTCTCTTTTTCCCCCTTCCTTGCTTTCCTTTGTATCTTTCTACTCCTTTCCATTTTTCTTTTCCTTTTTGCTATTTTTTCTGAGTCCTGGCTGCCCTTACAAAGAATTTGGGAGGCAGCCTTGAGGGATGCAAGAAACAGTGCCAGGCAGGCATGTTGCTACATCCCTACAAGGCACCCCCAGGTGAGCATGCTGCCCACGCTGCCTGGCACTGTCTACATAAAAGAGAGAGTAGTTGATGTCACTAGCCCTAGGAACAGACTCACTTACTCCAGGAAGGAGCAGGGGTGAAGGAGCCTGGGAGGAAATTCAATATGGTGAATCTCCAGTTGCAGAGGAGATTTTCTGAGCCGGGTGTTGTATGCACAGGCCTCAAATCCTAGATACAGAAGAGAGACTGAGGCAGGAAGTTCATAAGTTCGAGGCCAGGCAGGCCTATAGACCAGTGTGGGCAACTTAGTGAGGCTCTGTCTCAAAATCAAGCATAAGAAGAGGGTAAGGGATGCAGGTCAGTGCCAGAGTACTTGCCTCACGTGTATAAGGTTCAATTCCCAGAATTAAAATAAAAATAAAAGATGCGCTCCAGTTGTTAGATATGCCGCTGAGCCATAACCATTCTTCATCAGGGACCCTCATCTATTTGATGTTGAGTCTGGGCTTTGAGGCGGAAATGTCCAGGACCATATATGGCCTTCTTCCACACAATGGGTCCAGCAGTTCTGTGGCCTGAGACCATGACTTAATGAGTTCAGATGTGGAACCCTGAGGCTCACACTTGCGGCATGGTTGAGTACTTGACTGTAGTAAGCTCTGGGGCCGCACTCCGGTTGGCCCAGCTTTCCTCGCAGTTTGGTTGGCGGGTGTTAGTGAGGAATTTCCTTAATCTGTAGTCTCGCTTTGGTCCCACTGTCTCCTTGACTCTCTCTCCCCTGATGATTTCGTAAGTGAGTTTAGGAGCTGGGAAGAAATGCCCAGGGCCATGGTCTCCGCAGGAGTGTAGTGATGGCAGCTCAGCTTTTAGACTGTTTTCTGCCTGACAGGGCAGGACCCCCAGACAAATCACTGGCTGGCTCTGCAGTAGTTGGCAGCCATTCAAGACTGGTCTTGTGCCAGGAGTATTACTAGATAGCCAGACAGATCAATTCACTTTTACATTCCCGCCATTATTTATGGCCCCACTGTATATCTGCTCTTGCTTATGAAGTAATGATTAGCAAGTACAGTACACATAAAACATGGGCATTTGTTCTGGAAAAAGCTTTCTCCTGCTGATACCACAGATACTGTCACAGGTCACAGGACCTTCGCAAGGATTTAAAGGCCATGTCTCGTGCGGCATTTGTTCCTTTGGAAATGATGCTCCTTTCTTCCTATCTGAGTAATTGAAGAGGCTAGGAAGGTTTTTCTCCCTGCTTGCGTGGCACTGTATTCTCTGCAGCTCCTGTTCCCTCTTCAACCTGACCTCTGCAGAAGGAAGTTGCATGGTGCAGCCGGCTATTTCAAATGACTGTTTTGTGCTTCCCATTTGAGTGTGTCCAAGTGAGCCAAAGCACTTCAGTTAGCATGTATGGGAGGGAACCTGGAACGGGATTGCGTCAGTGCTCTGGAAACCTGACCAGACTCGGTGGAAGACTGGCTCCCGGGCTTGTTTGTATGAAATCTTTTTTCCCAGACACATGATCTGTAGTCACAAGCTTCTGGGGCACCCAAAAGAGGTCCCCCCTAGTGGTGACCTACCAGCCTGTGTAATGACCATTGTTGAGTTAATGCAATTGAAGGCATGTTCGTTCAACTTAGAGTCCATGATTGGAGAATATCACACTGCTTGGATCATGGAGGGTGGGGACAGCTCTGCCTTTCCTTAAGAATATATGGTGGCTGTAAAGTACTTATTTAGAAACTTACATTCTGTACCCTGGAATCAAAGCCACACATTGATTAAGTCATGTTTTCTTAGCAGAATCAACATATATAGTTAGAAGATAAAAAACAAAACGACTCTGTTAGGAGGATACTATCAAAAGAATAAAGCGGTGAAGCATTTGGAACTGCTGGGCTGTTGGCACACTGCTGGACCGACCGTCACAGCTTGCTCCTTGGGTCACTACACAATTGAGGCACTTGCAAGTACCCATGTCCCTCAGGCAGGAGAATGCATCTTGTATTCTGTGGACAGCATATTTCTGTGGCGGCAGATAGAATTGGGACATATTTGCTAAGAATATTGCCAATATATGAGAATAATTATAGCTGGGCTGGAGAGATGGCTCAGAGGTTAAGAGCATTGCCTGCTCTTCCAAAGGTCCTGAGTTCAATTCCCAGCAACCACATGGTGGCTCACAACCATCTGTAATGAGGTCTGGTGCCCTCTTTTGGCCTGCAGGCATACACGCAGACAGAATATTGTATACATAAATAAATAAATAAATAAATATTAAGAAAAGAATAATTTTAGCTTTGGGGTATGTTTTTCTTGTTTTATTTCTAGAGAACTTGTGTAATCTCCTATTATATTAAGGATCTCTAGCTCAGTAGGACTTTTCTTTGTCTTCTTATTTTTGATACAGAGTTTCATTGTATCCAGGCTAGCCTCAAACTCCCCATTTAGTGGAGGCTAACCTTGACCTTCTGATCCACCCCTTTGCCTCCTAGATGCTATAAACCCAATGTGTACTGTTCTGGGGACTGAACCCAGGGCTTCCTGCCTGCTAGGCAAGCCCTCTTCCAGCTGTCCTACACGCCAGCCCTATGTCATTTAAAACATTGTATAGAAAACCCCCATTACGTGGGGGAGAAAATTCCAGCTCCCAGCCCCTCTTAGGAATTTGTTTTGCTTTTGCCTTTTTAAATGAATTTCCATAAAAACTGATGTTGTGAGTTAAGCTATAGAATGAGGTGGCGGGGGCGGGGGCACATTGCTTTTTACTAGATAGTTCTTTCCGGTTTCCAAGCACCTTTCATACACTGTCTCGTCTGAGTCTCACATCAACCTTGCGAAGCTAACCGTCCCTCCTCACAAATGATGAAACGCCAGGTCTTTCCTGATTGGTGAATTGCTTTCTTTCTGACCAGGGATAACCCTTTCCTGGTGCCCCTCCACCATTTCAGGCTCTTCCCTGGGCGGTCCATCATCCTACACAAAGTGCTCCCTCTTGTTTTTTAAGACAGCAGAGGCAAATTTACCAGATGAACGAGGTATTCCTCAGTCAAACTCTTCAAAATTCCTCAGTCAAAACATCTTCATTTCTCCAGAAGCCCACGCTGGTGGTGACGAAAGCTCTATGGACAGCCTAGGGCTCTCCATCACTGAGGAAGAGGCCCCCACAGCTAAGACCCCGCTCTTCAGGGCAAGTTTCGACATTGGTAGCTCCTCAGGCTGTCCAGACAGAGCTTGTGTGTGTTGTCTACTGGTGTGTTTTCTGGCAGAGCATTCGGATTTCATTTTCCTCAGCAGTGCTGAGAGAACACTGGGATGGCATTGTCCCCACCATGTAGTAAGGGTGGAGTTTACCCAAAAGATAGAGGCATCTAGATACCTTCCTATTTTGGACCAAGATGTGGAGAACAACCAAGACATTGAGGCAGAAAGCAATCTTCTATTACTTAAGTTAAAGTAAGAAACTAAAAGACTTTTCGATTCTTTTCTTTGGCATTGACATAACCATCAATTTCTTCACAAAATGGTACAGAGTACGAAGGAAAGGGTTTGCATATAGTTCGTGACCTCTAGAGCAAGTTGAGGGACTGTCACTTGTCTGGAATATATACTTGCTCTTCATATTCATGTTTCTTGTGGTCTTTCTCATGCTTCTTTTGGTCTTGTGAGGCTCTATAGATTTCCACTCTGCAATCTGAGTTATTTCACAGGTACCACAGAACGTGTTCTTCGTTGTTACTTACTGTGGGGGCAAACACTTCATTAGAAATTTATCCAAGGTGCTTCTGCAATGCCATTCAGTAGGAGTAACAGTTTAGAGATCCGTTTTGTTGTTGTTGTTTGGTTTGGCTTAGTTTTTCAAGAGAGGGTTTCTCTGTGTCACCCTGGCTGCTGTGGAACTTACTTTGTAGACCAAGTTGGCCTCGAACTCAGGATCCGCCTGCTTCTGCCTCCCCAGTGCTGGGATTAAAGACGTGTGCCCCCACTGCCCAGATTGTTTTAGAGAGCTTTATGCATAATTTTTGACTGGAGTTTATAAAAACTGATTTGGCTCTTCAGGGCTAAGAGAGGGCAGAGGTGTCTCACTGACCCTTCTGGATCCTTTAAGATCTTCTGTTACCTATCCACCCTTACCCATCCCTGCTCACCCCTACCTACCCTTACCCATCCCTGCTCACCCCTACCTACCCCTACCCATCCCTGCTCACCCCTACCCATCTCTGCTCACCCCTACCCGCCCCTACCCATTTCTACTCACCCCTACCCATCCCTGCTCACCCCTACCCATCCCTGCTCACCCCTACCCACCACCGCCATTCAACCCCCAGACTTTCTTCCTAAAGTTAAAGATTTAATCTAATAATCTCCAAATTATCTTCACCCCAGAATTTTTCTCCCAATGTTAATCTCCAACCTTTGGTTAGCTTCCAATCACCGATGTCCATGTTTCAACCCAAAATAATTTAAAGAACAAGATTAGAATAGATATATTGGTCTCATATGCCTAAACATTTGGATAAATCATTTGTGAGCTGTAAACAAAGGTCCACTCACTGTATTTATGTCTATCCATGCCAGTGTGGGAAGGAAAACAGTGCCTTGAAAGACAGGACTGAACAAAGGACCTTTGAATTCAGGTGTCTCACTTATTACTCTCCCATGACAGTCCAGTCACTCCATTCCAGTGGGACATTGTAGCTAAAATATGAAATGAAAACAAATAACACAAATACATATTCTGAAACTCACTCTCCAGTGTCCAAGCGGCAGCAGAACTAAGTGCCCCGAATGAATCTCTATGCTGATAACCAGACACTACTCAGGATTCTTTCAGCAATATTGGAGACTCTCCTGTTTGCCTTTCCAAGGTTTAAAACAATTCATCAAACTTTATAATCTTTCAAATATGCTCCAATTACATGGCTGAAAATGAAATCCTTACAAAAAGTGTATGAACTAGGTATCATGTCTCATCTGCAGTGGAGAAATGGTGAATCAGAGAAGTTGCAAAGCTAAGAAGCTGTAAAAGGCTTCACGTTTACCTCCAGGCTTCAGCCCAGGGACACGTAAGCCCGGAACTCTTGTTTGACCTGTAGGTTAAGAGGTCTGCTCAATCTGAGATCTCTTCCCTCTTGTCCTTCCTATTTCCTGCCATCAGACTCCTTCAAGGTTCAAGACGTCACTGGTTCCCTCCACCCTTCCCTTCCCGTCCATGCTATCTCCACCCTCTGCCTACACACTGGCGCTCTTATAACATTGGAACTGGTCCTGGGATGCAGTTCCTTCACCATTAAAGTGTCTGGAGTGTCTTCGCAGGATGGCTCAAATGTCACCCTGTAATTCTCAGGTGATGGCGAGATGCTTTACAATGCAAATCAGCCTTCACAGTCCATATTCAGGTCAAAGCTTTGAAGCAGTTCTCATTTTGCAGCTAAAGTGATTTAGACACTTACACGTTAAAGAGTTTGTCCCAAATCGTACAATAAGGGCCATCAGCTGATTTCAGATGCACATTTCCAAACCTGTGCTTTTCCTGTCTCTTTCTCTCATCACATAACTAGGTCGATGGACGGGTTAGTGCATCCTGTGTTTGCAGCTAAGCAAGCGTAGAGACCTAGAGAACGTGAAGTTCAGTTAGTGGTTTTTCCTTCACTTTGCAAGCGTGGCCTCTCATAAAAGTTCTCCTTTTATGCGCTCCCCTAAGAAGACCCGAGTGAACTGCCAAGGAGGTAGCAGACACTGAATAAATATTTGCTCAAAGGGATCAAGTGTCGTGTCTTCTAGAATTTCTACAAGCAATCAAAGACTATTAATAAGGTAGAGGAAATGAACCCGAAGAATCAAGAGCATCTGAAGGAGAACGTACCACGCACATTGTGATAATGGGACTTGTGCTGTGTGCTATAGTGATGAGGGAGGCGGGGAGATGCTACCATGCCGAAACTGTCCAGTAAGGAACTGTGTTGCCTGTGCCCGCTCAGTCATGTTGTGTGTTCTGTTCTCTGCCCTCCTTTCTCACTGATCTGAAACTCTTTCAGACCGTTTTCAGCATGAAAATGATTTGGTGCCTCTTACATGACATTTTACCTAAAATAAGACTGGTGATAAAAGTTTGTCTTTGTGGGAAAATTTAAGAAGCTGGCCTGAATTTCAGCTGGGCATTGGTGGCGCACACCTTCAATTCCAGCATTTGAGAGGCAGAGGCAGGCAGATCTCTGTGGGTTTGAGGCCAGTCTGGTCTATACAGAGAAACAAACCAACAAAAGAGAAGCCTGAATTTCTAAGACAAAATTATTCTCTGAATTTTTGTACTCTGATACATAGGCCAAATCAATAAAGATAATTCACATTTCAAAATCACAATTCTTCTATAACAACAGAACTAAACAACAAGAACATTAGCTTGGAGCTGGCCCTCAGGTTCAGAATGGAAAGTAGATTTTTATGGTTATGAATTTCTCGCCAGGCTGAACCATGCTCCCATGTTAATTTCTTTTAAAGATTTGAAATCCTAAACTACTATAGAATTACATGCTCTTTCTGTTTCTTCTAGACTTTACCTTAGAATGGCTTATGCATTTAGATATGATGAAAAATTCTAGTCTAAAATTTCCTTAGAAGGGTTGTCTTACCAAGGCCCTGAGCTAAGTGGTTGGTGTAAAAGGTGACTCCATTGCCCCACCTCCCTGAGGAATGCCAGCTAAAGGAAACATGGCCGCTGTAACTCCTGGTTTGCTAGACTTCAACCCTGTGTGTGCTTGCACCAGAGCCCACTGTAGCCACTGACTGAAAACTGAGCCACGGGATTGGATTTTGTGAACATTCAGTTTCACGGCCGGCTGGCGGCCATGGACACCACTCACTTGCTTGGGCTTTGTGAGATTAGATAAGAATATGCTTCCGTGTATATAGCCCATTGATCGTCTAGCTCAATATAGGTCGGTGATGAGAACAAGAATGAAAGCAAAGTAGTGCGTGATGAAGGGCTCAGAAAAAGATGGAGAACCACCTAATGACGGCCGCTAACTGACACTTGAACCGTGAGTTAGCTACATGCCTTCTAAGGTTTTCCCTGAACATGTTAGCTTTTCTTTTCTAAGTCAGAGTTTGATGGATACACCAGAAAGAAAGGAAGGAAGGAAGGAAGGAAGGAAGGAAGGAAGGAAGGAAGGAAGGAAGGAAGGAAGGAAAAGAAAAGAAAAAAGAAAAACAAAAAAAAAATTGTGATAGGTACCCATGCCAGACAGTGCTAATTTCCATGGTTTTATTTATATCGTCTCCCTGTGTATGCTCATATTTAGAAAATTTGCCATGATCTCCACCTCGGCCATACCCTCATCCTAAGCAGAGCGCGTTCTAACAATTCAGCGGGCTCCACTTCGCCAAGAGTTTAAGCAGAGTTCCCGAATTCATGGGCTGTTTCTGCCTTTCGGCGCATCAGTGAGTCGCAGTTACTGATCAACCTACTAATGCCACCGTTCACAAATGGGAATGGGCCAACCCCTGCTGGTGTAATGATCAGCTGGAGGTGCAGTGGGCTGGGCGCCGAACAGCTGATGGTTCTCCTCGTTTCTAGAGGGGGGCCCTTGAGATGACTGCATGTAGGTAGGCAAGGCTAGGCAACTGTGACACCTCCCCAGGGTCCCTTTGGTGCCAGGGATTTAAGAGCCTCAGCTGTCAAAGAACAATAAATTTCCCTTCAAAATATAAAACATAAATCAGTGTTTCCCAAACACTGAAAGGCAAGAAGAAACTAAATCCCCACAATAATGAAAAGAATCCTGTTAATTAAATCAGTAAGGTAGAGAGCTTCCCTCCCAGCACAAGGCGCCGCTGAACACTAGAATACCTTGGAGACCAGAGCTGAAATCCAAGCTTTTTCTCGTTTGCAAGCCGGCATCCTGAGGGAACATTTACAAGAAGAAGCAGGTTGGGGGAATCTTAGAAACAGGACAAGTAAACATGACTTTTTTTTTTTTAAAGTTGTTGGACAATGTTTAGCTAGAAAGGGAAGTTGCAAAACAGATTGTAAACGAGGCTTGGCGTGCGTGTGCCAACCTCTTATCAGATCTGCACCTGTCCAGGGTAAGCCGAAAGCCATATCCTGCTGTGAGCAGAGACATAGACTTCAATACAGGGTGCTCGGAGGGAAGGGAAGAGATGCCAGTCCTTACTCCAGAGTGTCTGTGTGTTTGGTTTGGCTTGGTGGATGGGTGGTTGGTTGGTTGGCCTCACTCTACGTCGTCTTCCATTTTATTTGCCCCTTGAACCCCCTTGGCTCAAGCAGTTTCTAACACTGATTCCTTCCTTCCCACATCTTTCTTTTCATTCTGCGCAGTCACTTGTGGAGATTTGTGGGTTCCTTTAATGTCTGATTAACTGGCTGGTCTGCTAAGAGAGAGTGTGTTGCCAGGGTTGGGGAAAGTTGGGGTAAACAGGGGTTGTGGTTTCTTAGGAATCCTGGTAGTTCAGGGTCACATGCCTGTTAGGCAGATCACTGACGGATAGCAAGAGTCCTCACAGGAATGAAAACCAACCCTACTCTGTCTACTCCAGTCTTGGATTGCCCTCTTTTGTTTTGCTATGTCTATTTCTGATTTTTGTTGTTTTGAGTCAGGCTGGCCTGGAATTAACAATGTAGTCCACACTGACCTGAAGTTTGCTATGACACCAAGGCTGGCCTGGAATCTCATATCCTACCTCTGCCTCCCAAGTACTGGGACTACAGGCATATACCACCATACCCAGCTTGAGTTCTGCCCTTCAAGCGCCTCGTAAGCAACTTACCTCAAAGTCATAATTTTTCAGTTTTTAAATTGGGCTTCACTGCCTTTAAAATACACCAGTATCTATTCCCGGAATCTGAGACTTCTCTTCTAGACCTTTCTAAATGTTTAAGACTACAAAGGAGCCCAGGTCTTCCTTCACACCCAGCATGTAACTAATCATTAGTCAGTATGTTATAAATTCCACAGAATATGCTTGCTGAATGTTTTTGTTCCCTCGGTTGTCTATCTGAGTCCAACAGGCTTTGCTTCGAGTCTTCTGACCGCAGGGATGAGATGGTGGCGAGATGGTGGGTCATCAGCTGCGTCCCTTTGCCGTCACCCGTCACCCAGTTCACATCGACACACAAACACAGGAAGATCATTCTCTGTGTTAAAGGTCAAAATGTCAGAAGCATTGCGGACAGACTTCCAAAGGCAGAATAACTAGGGCTCGAACCTGGTCCTCATACATCCTAGGCAAAGCCCCCTACCTCTGAATTACACCCGCAACCCACTTTAGTTGTTATTGTTGCTGTTTTGATTAGTTTGTTTTTCATGGGCTGGTTTGTTTTGAAACCAGGTCTCATGTAATCCAGACTGACCTCGAGCGCTTATATAGCTACTGGCATCTAATTCCTTATTTCTACTTCTGCTTCCCAGATACTGGGATTCCAAGAATGCAGAACCATGCCCAGCATGAGCCCTCCTTTTACTCTTTATTCTGAGACAGAGTTGTGCTAAATTCCCCAGGAGAGCCTTGAACTTTTGATAGTGCTACCTCAGTTTCCTGAGTAAGTGGATTAGCAGGCCTATACCACTAGGCTTGTAACCACTAAGATTCACTAACTTTCAAACTGGTAACAAAATTGAGTCCATAACTGCAAGATTGCCATCCCTGAGATCTTACCACACTGCCAAACAGTCACTCTGACAGAAAGTAGCGAATGCCGTGCAGCCCAACCCTAGTACTCTGTAGCTGATACAAACTCCTAGTGGCAGTTAATGGCCAGACTGACAAGATGGCGGCCCCAATGACCTAGCTGGCTGTGGACCATTGTGGTTTCCCTTCTCCATGCTGATTCCTTTCACAACAGCACCTCTCTACTTGGTGAGGGGTGGCGTGGATCTCCCAAGATTTTGATTTTTCCCTAACTTTGTCAAATCAAGAAAGATTTAAAGTCATAGTCTACTAATGAGTCTGTATGTGTGTCCATTCAAGATATGCATGTGTGAACACATTGCAAGGAATATGTTAGGAGGGGTTTTAGATTATGCTTGTCTTACCTAATCTTTCAGGAATGCTACTTTTGTTGGGACGTTGTTGTTTTAACAGTATTTTGAAGGGCTGTGGAGATGGTCAGTGGGTAAGAGCATTGCTGTGCAACTTAAGGACTAATCTTGAATCCCTGACACCCATATTAGAAAGTGGGCATGACTCGTCATCCATCGAACCCCAGTGTTGGAGAGTGGAGAGAGGCAGACCCTAGGGGCTCTTAGGGTAGGCTAGCCAACCTAGCCAAAATGGTGAACTTTGATGAGTGTGAGAGCCTGTCTTAAAGGATAGGGTGGAGAGAAGACACTGACATCTTACACATGGGTGCACACACACACACACACACACACACACACATACATCTTGAAATAGATATAGATGGCACAACATCTGTGTTCACTGGCTTTGCTGATGACACAAGTGTGTCTGTGACTGTCAGCTGGTAGGGTGACTGTTTCAGAAGACAGTATTAACTGTTTCCTAAAGCCAGAACCTTAATAATAATTTAACAGAGAAAATTAAACTAGAGGCTGATTTTGTGGAGATCCAACTATGCATCTGGATGAGTTTACACTTACCTTTTTAAAATAGCTTCTTCCCAGAGTCATCTTGATCTCTTGTACATCTGCAGCTCCAGAGCTGTGTAGGGTGGACGTAGTGGGATCGCTGGGGCTTCCTGGCTGCCAGATGAGTCGAAAAGCCCAAGCTTAAAATGCAGGAAGAGTTCCCACCTCGAAATTACCAGGCCAAGAGTGACAAAGGAAGACACACACTCTGCCTCCAGGAGTTCCCAAGCACAGGTGCACACACTTGTGTAAGTGCACACATCTACATACACATGATCACATATACCACGTGCACATACACAAAATAAAATAAGTGTCAAAATAAGAAAAAGTTCATTAATTTAATGGAATACAAGCTTCTTCTCAGCCACATCTCTGGGTTAACTTGGGAAGTCACACCAGCTACCAGGGAGTGGACATCTGCACTGAGAACTACTTGCTAGAAACCCAGTAGGCACAGCTTCGCAACCACAGTAAATAGCTCATTCTAGAGTCCAAAACTAACCAGCATGACAACATTAGAGGGCTGGGGACATGGTGTCCTCAAGAAAGTACTTGTCAAAAAAAACCTAAACCAGAAATGGTGGTTCACCAGAATCTCAGTGCTGGGAAAGTAGAGACAGGAGAATCCCGGGGCTCCCTGGCCACTAGATCTACCCAAATCGTTGCGTTCCTAGGTCAGTGACAAACTCTGTCTCAGGGCAGTTGAGATGCTACAGCTGGGAAAAGAGACTTATCCTGAAAACTTGATGACCTGAGTTTGATTCCCAGACCCAAACAACTCCAACTACCAAAAGTTGTCCTCTGACCTCCCCAAGCATACGTGCGCACACGCGCATACACACACACACACACACCACATACACTCACACATCATCATCATAGCAGATGAAATTAAAAGAAAAAGAAAAAAAGAGCTTGTCTCAAGAAATGAGGGAGAGAAGTAATTAAGGAAGATCCTGGACATTGACCTCTCTATGCCACAAACAGGCACACACAGAGAGTGAAAGACATAACATTACAGGTTACAGTTTACTGCTAACTATTCCCTTAGTGTTATTTCTTCTGTCTATGGGGGCCTGGCTGTGATTCAGCCTGGCTTTCTCATGTCTGTAGGTTTTACAGTGGGAGGCCAAGGGCCCAGTGTGGACAGTAGACACACAACCGGCATGAGAAAGGCTGACCCCTCCACCACCTGAGGGGTGGGGTGACTGTAACTAAACACCATTTTTTTGTCCATAGTGTCATCATTTTGACAATTTTAGCACCTTTTCTTTTCTTGGAATGGGGAGAGGGGCAGGTGAGGGCCACTTCTTCTGAGCAGGAATTTTCACAAACTTAGGAAGGGGAGAAATAAAGTTTGCATTGCTCCATGTTTCTATATGACAGAGTTAAAGCCACACAGGTATGCAGAGCTGCTTCAGCCTCGCCAAGGTGGCAGTCTGAACGCTTTGATGTCATCTGCTTGCTGGACCCCTGAGACTTTCCTGGGATCCAAATTCAGTTGGCTTGCTCGTCCCTTCTGGTGTTCAAGAAAGGAAGGAAAAAGGTCCCTGCTCCTTCTTGTCCCCTTCCTTTATTGTACGCTTTGCTTTGTTTGTTTGATTTTAAAACTGCCATTATGTGGAAGTGTAGCAAGTATAAATAATTGAGAAGATAACTCTGTAGGGAAACCGCTCTCACCGCCTTTGTGCAGAGGCAGCTCATTACGGCTCTGAGCTGCAGCATTCCATAAGAGCAATTATGCAGCATCAGTATGTCATGGATATTAACCAAGGGGAGTAGATAAGACACGGGAAAATCAGCTTGTATCTTATTTAATTAAATTTATTTGGCTTTTCCAATAGGTCCTCTCGTGTGCAATTTCTCTGACCACGCCATAGTTGCCGTTACATGACTGTTACATGGCATTTGTTTTTTTTGGCATTTCTCCTCAATTTTGTAGAGACCTAAAATGTATTTATATTGGGGTTTAATTTCTACCCAAGGAGAGGTTACCCATGAAAATGGAACCATAATTTGGTCATGAGGTTTTTATCCCTCCTAGGGCTTATATAGCCAGTTAATATATGTTAATACAGCAAAGCGAATAAAAGGTTAAACAAGTGGGTCAGGCTTGGAGACTCTTAGAATGCTTACTTCTGCTTAAACGGAAGGAAAAGCCCGTAATGGCGCTTGCCTGACTTTCACCCCCATCATTTTAAGAATTGCTTTGCCAATCCTTCACAGCAAATAGTAATTTTAAGTGGACCAAAACAGAGCTCAGGGTGTTTGCACTCCACAGTAATGATAGAGTAGCCGTGCTCCCTGGAGTCAATAAGCCCAACAATTGAGTCATTTTTGCCTCCTGTGAGTGAATCACTGCTGTTAGCCTGAATGACAGGATTGCCTATAGAGCCAGAGCCCTTCGCCACATTGACCTCATCCCAGAATATCGGGGTTCAGAGGGCAGGCAGGTGGTGTTTAACACCGCTATAAGTAAAAGCTAATTTTGTACCTCGAGGATCTGTAAACAAGAAAGTGGAATTGATTGGAGGGTGGTGGGGGCCAGGGAATCTTGGGTGTACATTGAAGTACATTATCCAAAGCAACCCATCCTCGCCCCCCATCTCTCTCACCTCCTCTTTTCTCCTTCCCCTGTAGCATCCTCCACCATGCTTCCTGCCTCGTCCTATCTGACTCACAAGTGAATGGCCCAACCCTTCACAAATCTGATTAATAAAATTGCAGGCAGTGTTGCAGGAGGAATATATATGTGTGTGTCTCTCTCTATATATATAAATACATAAGTATATATAGTGTATCTATTTTATATAATATTGTATGTATTATATATAATACATAGTGTATCTTTAAAAAAAATTAACTTTTTATGGTTCTTTATTTTGCATGAGGAAAGATGCATGCGTGAAGTCAGAAATAACATGAGAATTAATGCTCTCTGCTTACCATGTGGGTTCCGAGGATAGACCTCAGGTTATGGGGCTTGATGGCAAGCCTTAGGCTTACCCTCTGACCCATCTCACCAGCCCTATACTGTGTATCTTATACTTAAGGTTTGCTTGTTTGATTGGCTGGTTTTTGTTTTGTTTTGTTTTTGTTTTTTGAGACAGGGTTTCTCTGTAGCTTTTGGTGCCTGTCCTGGAACTAGCTCTTGTAGACCAGGCTGGCCTCGAACTCACAGAGAATCCGCCTGCTTCTGCCTCCTGAGTGCTGGGATTAAAGGTGTGTGCCACCACTGCCCAGCTATTGATTGGTTTCTAATAGTTATTGTGAAAGTAAAATTTAGGCATAGCAAAATAGCTAATGATAACTTAAAATTGTTGAGTCAAAAATGAAAACATAGAGAAAATATCCTTAATTAAAATCATTCCCTCATCTTCAAATTACCCGTGGAAGTTCTAAGGAGCCTGTTCAGTCAGTGTGTTCCTGGGATCTGCTGGGGTCTGCTGGGATGCTCCTCATGGTTTGTACTCCCACTAGGAGGAATTAAAGAAGGGGTGGATATAGAACCCAAGGCCGGCCACTGCCTGAGCATAGGAGTCTGATCCCAGAAGGTGCAAATCCCACTTCCAGATTGATGAATGGTTTTGAAGCACAATTTCCATTGGAAATTAGAATGCCGTGGTTTATTTCAAGAGCTTGGAACCCTAGCACCCCTGAAAATCCCAGAAGCCTGTTATGAACTGATTGGTAACTCCCGTCTCCTTTTTGAAAGCGTTTACCAATTACAAAGAGTCATGATGTAACTCACAGCAGAAACAAAAACATCCCTACCTCTTGTTACCTTAGTGTCCATTATCCCTTAGGATTTGACCTGGGACTCTTTGTTTTTGAGAGACAGTCACAGACACCAGTGTTCCTCCAAACATAACCGGGAGAAAATCCTTAAAATGATATAATCGGGGGGAAAATAGATTTTCTTTCTTTTCTCCATCTCGTCTTCCTTCCATCCTTCCTCCATTCCTGCTTCTGCCACTTCTGTTTCCTGCCCCTCACCCCAGAATATGCACTCACAGAACCTTTTGGACTCCAGTCTTTAATCCGTCCTCCCCATTGCAGTCCAGCACAATGGTGACATCCCACTCCAGTTTTGTCTCATGCTGTGCATATCTCACACACACACCGAACCTGGCAGAGCAAGAGACTCCATTTCTGCCAGAGAAGTCCTTCCCTTGTCTGTCTGCTGTCCAGGTAGAGTCACACCTTGTACTGAGTTAGGTGACACTCATTAGAGCAGAACCAGGAAGCCAGAATTATGTCTCATCTCAGCTCTGCGCTGCTCTAGGGCACATCGTTCTTCAGGAACTGAGCTATTCCACTTGCAAAAAGAAAAGGAAAAAAAAGACAAGAGATTCCCTAATGGTTCTTCTATTGTCAATTCTAAATTATTTCCTAGGGAAGGAGTCCTATTTTCATTTGCTTGTTTAGTTGTTGATTCACCAAACATTTCACTGGGGATAGTCGAGACGGTGTCGATAGAACTAAAATATGCTCTCTATAAGATCAACTAGGTGAAAACCAGACAGGTCAATCGTGGTCACTGCACTGAACAAACTCTTCAGGGAGCCTGCTTGCTAATGACTGAGGGTGTGTATGTGTGTGTGCGTGTGTGCACATGGTGTTTGCATTTGTATCTATATGCACTTGTATATGGAGGCCAGAGGTTGTGAATCTTTCTCTGTTGCTGCCTACCTGTGTTTTGTTACTGAGCCTATATTAGGTAGTCAGCAAATCCCTGGGATCCTTCTGTTTCTGCTTTCAGCACTGGACAGATAGAAGGACATAGCCTCATGTGGCTTTTTTTTTTTTTTAACATAGATGCTGAAAATCCAAACTTCAGTCTTGTGCTTGCACTGTGGCAGGCAAAGGAGCCAATCTCTAGTCCCAGGAAATGCTTCCTAATCAGATTATGCACCAAAGTTACCCCAAAGAGGTGTTCTCTGGCAAGAATTTCCAATGATGCCTGGGCCAGAAGGCTCCAGAAGGAAGAGCATCCCCAGATGGAGGGAATAGCATGACCCTCGCTACTTAGCATATTAACTTTAAACTTATGAATTAATCTTGGACTATTTGTATATTATATGATTCAAAAATCTGTGACAGTTCAAACCATTGCGGCACTAAATCATTTCACTGCTAATAAGTGGTGATGTTACAGCTATTTCCACGAAGACGGAGACCATTCGAACACCAGTGTTTTCATCTGTGAAAATTACATAAACCGCACTGGGAATTTTACTAAGGGATGTGAAGCCTGGATAGGCTCTAAAAATCCTCCCAAACTGCCGTACATCTAGTTTGCACCTAAAGCTCTAGACGGAACTTTAGAATCAAAGGTTGATGTCTCCATTCCTCTGTAAATGGCAGTTGGGGGAGCGGATGCACTAACTAACCGTTTAAAGCTAAAATATTTAAGGAGTAAAGCAGCCACAGCATAACCTCTGGTTTGCTAGGTCTCTTGTGGTTTATAAAGATATATTTTATGTCTTTTATGATTACGGGATGATGCTAAAAAATTTGTGGGCAATAATACCATCACATTGGAAACGTTTTCTGTAACATCTCTGTCCAAGACACAGGAGGCTACCTGGGTGTCAATCCAAGCAAAAGATGTTTCATTTCTTCTTAAGAAAAGGCAATCTGGAAATTTTACTTAGAAACTAACCTTTGGTGTTTGCGCATCATGTATATGAGGACATTAAGGCAAGTGTCTGTGAACAGAATTTTTTTTTGCTTCATGATAAAATTATGTTTTATAATATTTTAAAGATCACTTTTGGTTGTATGGAGCTTGTTGAAAGTAACTAGTAAATTTTTGTTTGTTTTAAATCTTTGATTTTAACCCCAACTTGAAAGGGAGTATAAAGTGGTTAGACAGTACCGCTTCAAATAGGAGAAATATTACTTGTATGCATATTTACGATGCTTTATTTGATGGCTCTTTTCCATACTAGCATTTGACTTTCTGTGTTTTACTCTTGTCGCTAGCCCCCCTCCCCACCCCCATTTTGGGTTGAAGCCACTCTAAAGTTTAACACCTGGGAGATTTCTCACTTATGGTTCCCTTTAAAAGTGCTAAAATCTCAGCCTCCCAAACAAGAGACCAAGCCACGGCTTAAAGAAAGAAGTGGTATTGATAAACGGCCCCAAGAATGTTGCCACCTTTCCAATGTGTCCGCAGCAAAATTCTTTCTTTTAAGCCAGCAGGAGAAAGGAAAGGGGCTTCTGGCGGGCGGGTCTGGTCTTCTGAAACATCCCCTGCTGCTCTAGAAAAAGGAGCCCCTGAAGCAAAGGAAAACTCTGGTGGGGGCATTCACATGCATAGCACCCTCCCTCCAGGGCTTTAGATCACAGGTCCCGGGGCGATTTGGCCCGGGTTGAAGAATAGAGACTTGTGAACCCTTTGTCTCCACACCTAGAGTCTGCTGAAGTGCTGCGTCTTTCACCTTAAAAGCCCATTTAAAAAGAAAAATATGGTTTGTGAGAAGGACACAATTTGGACACCATCACACTTAATGGAGTCCCTTTTAAATGTAACACTCGGTCCCATCAATTCTCTTCTAATTTACTTGTCACCACCTAGAGAAAACCTGCCCTTGATTATCTTATGCAGTTGCTTAAAAATACAGTGTGTGTGTGTGTGTGTGTGTGTGTGTGTGTGCGTGCGTGCGCGCGCGCGTTTTATTTAAACCTCCGATGAATGCCATTACTAGAATCACTCTTGCTAAGTGTAAAACAATGCAGCTTGTGTCAGAGCACAGTGTGATTGTCATCAGCTTCTAAATCTGTTCACACAGATCATCTCAGAACTCAAAGTGAGCAAGCTAGACCACCTAGAAATAAGGCCATTGTCCGTAGGCTTTTATTTACAGTTGCCTGGCCAACAGGATCAGATGGAGGACTTTGTCAAAGCCTGAGGTGCATGAAAAGGTAGAGGGTTCTCAGAGGTAGCCAGACAGTTGGTGGTTTTTTTTTTTTTAAGTTTACTACTGCTTGAGATCTAGACTAGTCCTCATTTAATAAATATGAGGAGGAGAGACCATTTTGAAGCAGTCACTTGTTTTCAGAGTTCATGCTTTCTTTGTCCTTGAGTGTCCCCTAACTTCTCAGCTTAGAGCGCCACTGTCAAGTCATCTAGAAACCCAGTGGGTGTCACTCTACTGCAGTAAATAGGAATTGAAGAGCAGATGGGCAGTTTTGATCAACTGTGCACCATGACATAGCAAACATAGGTTCTCAGAGTCACCATCCTAGTGCCTTTGACATAACCTTCCACCCAGCAAACCCCAAAGCAGAAGTTGTTCTAAATGTCAAAGGCTCCCCAGTTTCATTGCCAGAACCTTATTGGAGTCCACTTGATTTCCCCTTCCTCCCTGCACTGCCCAGGTGTGTTGAGCCCTCTCAGCTGCTCCGTTCTCATCAATCCCGTTCAGTTCATCCTCTACCTGGCTGTCGGGAAAGGTCTTCCTCAAGAGGTCCATTGCCTCGTTTCCCCACTCAAGAACTTCAGAGTTTCCCTCTATCTCTGAAGAACCCCATGCTGCTTGCTTGTAAATTGCCACCAGGTGCCTGCAGAAACCAGAAGAAACTGTCAGCCAGTCTCACATCAGTTATCCTCCTGCTTCTCACACCAAGGCTGTCCTGGTGGAGTGGGTACCTTCAAGCAGCTTTTTATTCTCGTCCCTTCCATTTGTTTGATTCTGTTTTTAAATGTTCTTTCAAACTGGTTCAACTCTTCTCTTCCAAGAGTTTTTGCTTCACCTCTGTTCTTCTGGGGCTGGAGAGCAAGGCCAAGCTTGCCCATGCTCAGTAAGCATTCACAGTGGTTTTTGTATTTATTTTTGTTTTACGTGCATTGGTGTTCTGCCTGCATGTATCTCTGTGTAAAGGTGTAAGATCTTGGAGCTACAGACAGTTGTGAGCTGCCATGTGAGTGCTGGGAATTGAGCCTGGGTCCTCTGGAAGAGCAGTCAATGTTCTGAACTGCTGAGCCATCTCTCCAGCTCCTCTGCAAGTGTTCTCTACCCCCCATCTTAGTTGTTGCCCTGCTCCGCTGCCCCTTGCTAGCCTTCAGCTCACTATGTAGCCCAGACTGGTTTGAAGTTGGCTGTCCTCCTGCCTCTGTTTCCCCAGTGCTTGCACTACAGGTGTTTGTGCACTGCCACACCTGGCGACCGACCTCTCTTCATGTCTTTAGTTGACTCCGTTGCACTAATTGACTGTTATCTATAATATAATATATCTATAGTAGAGACAGTTATCTATAATAACTTGTGTGTTCTCAAAATGGTGACTTTTTTAGTTTGTTTACATGTGTATGAAGACTAGAAATCTCAAAAGGCATGGTTTGCATTTTCAAATGTTTAGCTATGTTTACATACGTCGTCCATATGTCATTAAATTTGGTTTGGGATAACGGCAGACTGTGGACGGCTTATCAATGGTGACACATGTACAGATTTTTATGACCCTTGAAATTATTCCTGCTAATTATTTCAGGGTTGAAAAGAGATGAGCAACTACAGTGCTAGGCCGGTTTTCAGCTCCGCACCTACAGAGCCAATGACTGGGACACAACCCACCCATAGAGGACACACCACTGAATAAGAATCACATGGAGGGGGCTGGAGAGATGGCTCAGTGGTTAAGAGCAGTGACTGCTCTTCCAGAGGACCCGGGTTCAATTCCCAGCACCCACATGGCAGCTCACAACTGTCTGAAAATCCAATTGCAGGGGATCTGACACCTTCACACCAATGCACATGGAGGAGAAAGCTAATGCTCAGTTCATTTCGATTGTCCAAAGGATAAAGTCAGAAATCAAGCTAAATAAATCCCCATTCCCTCTGAATACAAGACAGGAGAGAGAGGAAGGGCTCTAGAACAGGGCCCTACTGAAAGCGAACCACCTTCTTCTCCTCTCCATGTTAGTTAACAGCCCCTTGTACCTTTAAAGGAGCAGGTATAAGTAGCCTAGAATTAACAAAAATAAATCTCTATCTGTATCTTTTTTTTCACCTTCCTCTGGAGCAGCACAGAAAAATGTATCAAGGTATTAATGAATTTGTTCCTGGCAAAGTTCATTGCTGGGAACATGTACAGGTGCAGTGTGTGTATTGCCAGACACATGTACAGGCGCAGTGTGCACGCACCCACGTGCACATACACATGTGGTTGCCCAAAGGGTTGCTTGCTTCTCACTGGCGCACAGCTGACAGGTCATGAGGACTTCTCCGTGCTGCTAGTCTGTGTCCTGCTCAGTTGATGGGCACTTCCGGCTGGGCAGGATTACTGTGGAAAACAAAATCAGACATTTGCAACCAGTTCAGTTCTCAGCAAGAAAATGCACATGACTTATGTAGATTTTGTTGTTGATTTCTTTTCCCTTATAGGTTACTCAAGGAAACGCATGTCACTATAAATCAGTAGTAATGAAATCACCATTATGGCATCTTGGATCTTGCATTTGCTAAAGCCTTTCTGGACATTAAGTCAACTTTCAATGATTGATATTATAGACAGTGGATAAGCATTTTTGATGGATCTCTTTGCTCTCAGATGGAAAAAACAAACAAACAAGTCTTTTTTTTTTCTGCCATTGCAGAAGGAAAGGTTCAGATGTGGTCATCACAGGTTGGTGGCACCAAAAATAGAAGCTCACTTGGGGTAAAATTTGCTGTCAGGAAAAAACGGAGCCTTCCTTCTGAACCCGGGAACATGTGGTTCATGTGAGCTAGCTTGTAGAGGGTTGCTACAATAAGGCTTCTTTCATACAGGTGTGTTTATGCCCCAGGCTTGCTGGCCACAGTCCATTCCATTTACAGAAGCTGAATTAAACAATAACTACCGCTTGCAAAAAAAAAAATATGGTGCAGGTTGGGGGAAGGGGAGGGGAAAAGGTGAGCGTCAAAGGAGATGCCTGAGAGCTTTGTTAGGGCCAAGAAAACCCGGTTGTAGTTGTCAGGGCTTGTTGATGTTGCTGGGAAGGGCACTTTTTTTTTCTCCTGGATTTTGTGGTTCTGCCTTAGGAAAGAAAGTAAAATAGAACGGAAGAACAAAGTCCCACTCTATAAATCAGCAGCTGCTCCTTGCCAGATCAAAGGAATGACATTTTTGCTCCTGGACTTCTTGTCCACTTGAGGGCTTGACAGGCAGCTAACAGCTGGCCTGCTCCACTGTATGAGAGAATCAGCCTACATCTTCTTCCGAGCAGATGACAAGCTAATCAGAGACCTCTCCATAGCACAGGACGCGTGAGTGCACCTTGACCTCGTCCAACAACTCGGATACATAATTGCTAAACAGCGTGGTGCATTTTGGGGCCAGTTAATTCTTAGGTGACTTCCATGGAGGAGGAGAATCTGAGATAATGCTCAGTCAAAGGTGATCATGAAGGCCAAAATTATTTTTAAAACTAGATGTTGTGTTGGGATCAGGTCTTAGTGGAAATTAGCGCAGGTTTGGAACATAATGGGAAGTGACTGTGAATGGGGTAACTGATCACCAGGGGAGACGGCAGAGGGTTCAAAGCCCAATCAGCTAGATGGCCAAGGTGGCCAGGAGCTGGGAACTGGTCATTTTGAAAACGATCATCATTTCTTTGTAGGGCTGGTGGAGTTGAATGAAGTTATAGATCTATGTTCGGTGTCTGCCAAAAGTGGTTTTCAGAACCATTCCTAGGTGTGTAGGTATTCAAATCTGGAATTTTAATGTCAGTAGTAAAACGTTCGAAGTAATTCAGTTTCTCGTTGATTTCCATCTGCAATAAATCATGGGCGGGATGAGGTAATATGCTATAGCTTATGTCTATTGACTTAGTGTTTTATCTTTAAGAGGGTAGATTCTAGATATGAATAGCTAAGGAAGTTCAAGTGTTTTCGCCTCCTTTGCTTTCAAGTAGCTCTGAAAGATCGCTTTTATAATACATGATAAATAGCCACATGTGAATAACCCAACAGCATTCTGTATGAGTAACAGGGCTTTGGAGCCGGGACCTGCTTGGATGCTTTGTGACACACCACTGGGTGTGAGTGTGCTAATGGAACGGTGCTGATTGGTGCTCAGCATTCGGAAAGAAATAAAAGATAATTTCCTGTGTAAAGGGAGATTTCTCAGATACTTTTATTAAATAAAAAAAAACCCTACAATTGACCATATAAATCTTGTTAGGGATGATGCCCAATTTTATCCATCACCTTTAACAATTTTTTTTCTAATAGAGAAGAACCGTATGTATTATTGAAATTCAAAAGGAATAGAGGTAGATGGAAAGGTGACACAGGAGTGTGCCGTCCTCTCTGGTCCTGAAAGACCCTCTGTTGACAATTTCCACACAGACATTTCATTGTCCCAGCTTTTACTTTAAGAGATACAGATGGAGTAAAATGAATCAAATTATTATACATTGTTTGTTACCCAAGGCAAGTGATTAAAAGACTCTTTAGATTTGCGGTAAGAGGATAGTGTAGGCAATGTTTACAGCCACGAGAGTCACAATTAAAACTTGAACTTTGCAACTTTCTGTTCTTAGGCACAGCACTAAGATGTCTGATGGCTCTTACTGCAAGGCTTCGACAACTTAAATGTGCAGAGGTCACCCAGAGAACTTCTCAAATGCAGATCTGGAGATCTGGGAACAGTAGTTCTGGGTGGGGCGCTGTGAAGCTGCTGGTTCAGGGAATTCAAGAGTGGGGAGGAGCCAGAAAGTCACTAAGAGGATGTGCTCGAAACTGAGCCCACTCTGCAACCACAGCTGCAGACAGATGCTTCACTGGTGTCTAAAATCACACACAGACACCAACACGCACATGTGCACATGTACGTACAAATGTACACAAACATACACCAACACACAAGTATACACACACATAAACACACACAAACACACCACCAACATACACACACACAAAGTTGCATATTTACATGAAACTCTGGTCTCTAGAAAGACCCTACCGCATGGGCACATGTTACAGATCACATTGTCATCCTGTTATCAGTCCAGTAAGGATATTTTTAGTAGTGACCCATCTATTTTTTTCTTCTTTTTTTGTATTTTGGGTTTTTATTGATTTTTATTGAGCTATACATTTTTCTTTGCTTCCCTCCCTTCCTCTCCCCACTCCTTCAACCCTCTCCCATGGTCCCCATGCTCCCAATTTACTCGGGAGATCTTATCTTTTTCTACTTCCCATGTAGAATAAATAGGTCCATGTATGTCTCTGTTAGGGTCCTCATTATTGTCTGGGTTCTCTGGGATTGTGAATTGTAGGCTGGTTTTCCTTGCTTTATGTTTAAAAACCACTTATGAGTGAGTACATATGATAATTGTCTTTCTGGGTCTAGGTTACCTAACTCAAAATGATGTTTTCTAGCTCCATCCATTTGTCTGCAAATTTCAAAATCTTGTCATTTTTTTCTGTTGTGTAGTACTCCATTGTATAAATGCACCACATCTTCCTTATCCATTCTTTGGTTGAGGGGCATTTGGGTTTTGTTTGTTTGGTTTGGTTTGGTTTGGTTTTCAAGGTGGGATTTCTCTGTGTAGCTTTGGAGCCTGTCCTGGAACTCGCTCTGTAGACTAGGCTGGCATCAAACTCTCAGAGATCTGACCATCTCTACTTTCTGAGTGCTGGGATTAAAGGTGTGTGCCACCACCGCTTAGCTCTATTCTTAATTATTAACTGTAAGGGAACAGGACTTTTTAGGAATATTGATTAGCTGTGTTGTGACATTAGCGCTAATGAGCCCTTACTATATACTAGGCAGTACTCAAAGAACCTCACACATACACACTATGGCTGTCAGTCCTGGAAACATCCCAGGCTCACCCAGCCCTCCCCCAGCTGGTAGATAGGAAGGAAAGGGAGGTGGGGAAGTGATAAGGAACACAGACCCTTGGCTTTCTTTGAGGAGAGGGTCTAAAATGTGGGACAATGCTTAAGAGGACTGTGGCCAAAGTTGAGTGTTTCATTGAATAAGCTGTATGGGTGTTTGCAACTTCGGGGAGCATTAGATAAAGCGCTGGAAACCCACAGCAGACATTTAGGGAAACGAACTGTCACCCACTTGATAACTTTGCCCTGGGCCTTTCGCACGTCAGCAGGAGCAGTCTCTCCACTCCAGACAAATTCATAAGGCTCCAGCGTCTCCGTGCTTCCACGCTAAGATCATGTTTTCATATTGTAAGGGTATGAGTATTTATTTTCCATGTTTTTACAGGTGTGGGCAAATCTAATATTCTATCCAATTATAATTACACTGGAGCTCAAGGACATTAGTTATGATCTGTGAATGTGTCCTCAAGTCGCGTAGGAATCTCATTCATTTACCTCACTTTGCTCAAAGTTGTCTTTGGGCAAAGAGTCCGTGTCTGAACACCAGTGAAAACCTTGGATGTACAGTGTGATTCAGCCACTCTCAAGTCCAAGCTCTTGTTCAACAGCGCTAAACCTGTCTAACTCACTCATTCAACCGGAGACCAGAACACAGAATGAAACTTGGTTTATTTGTTTGTTTGTTTGTTTTTTCAAAACCCATGATTTTCCAAGGTTGAAACGCCATGAAATCCCAAGCGGGAGCATGCTGGCTGGCAAAGTCCTACAGCTAGGCAAAGTAGAGCCTTTTTTGTGTTTTCACTGGGCCCCTGTCACCAAGCTCCCCACCACCAAGCTCCCCACCACACCTTTTCCAAATTGATCTGATCCCTTGTCAACAGTTCAAGCCTCTTCCTTGACAACACCAATCCAAGAGAGAACTTCAAATCCTGCTACCCTGAGACTGTTCAGAGCTGGCTGCTTTCCAAGGGGGCATAGGGAGAGAGGCCTGTGCTCTCTCACAAAGGAATGCTGCTGCCTGGAGGAGTGGGTTACCAGGTGTGGCAAGAAGTTAGTGAACCAGAAAGAAGGGATTTAGCAGCCATTTAAAAGGGGTAGGGGGAATCACCTTCCAATCCAGAATGACACCTGAATCTATTCCCATCACTTTGGAGTGAAACTCTTTAAAAGAGAATGCAGTGGTCAGATTTCAGGGGGCGGTGGTTGGGAGGGGGCGGCCTGCAAAACTCAAATTGTTAGGTTCCCCCCCCTCCCCAGGTGGCTGATGGCCTCCAGGAGGTCTCTACAGCAAGAGTCAGGTGGGGCTTTAGTGACTTTTGCTGTCTGGAGTCTGTCCTTTGACTCTACTGAGGGTTTGTTTTGTTGTTGTTATTTCTAAGTTGACTTAGAAAAGCCTCCTGATTCTTGGGAAGTCACTGAATTTATTTCTATAATTAAGTTATTTTTAAGCTAAGAGTCTTGGTATATAAGTTTGAAGGATTACACATACTAATGCATTTTCTAGTTAAGTAAAATTTAGAGATGCAAATAGTCTCAGGAGACTCTCTTCGAAGCTTTTGTGTGAGCCTGGGCACTAACTTCATGCTCAATACAAATCAATAGAACTAGTGTAGTTTGGGGTACTCACCCCCTAGGGAGTCACTAATTCAATTATCTGTAGTCCTTAAAAAAAGTCACAATGAGGCTAATGAAATTTTTTTCTAAGGGAAATCTGGAAAGGCACTAGATTTATTAACACATTTTCTACACAAGTTGTACAAAATTCAGTTTTAAAAAGCTGTTGAATATCTAAGGGTTAAATTACTAATAAGGAAGTATATATTGTATGTCTGCAACTTCAAAACCATGCCAGGGTGACTAAAACTTAGTTGTATTTCTTGTTGTCTCTTTCTTTCTCCTTTTCTTTCTTCCTTCCTTCTTTCTTTCCTTCCTTCCTTTCTTCTTTTCTTTCTTTCTTCCTTTCTTGCTTTCCTTCTTTCTTCTTAAATATCAGATACAGATGAAAAACCTAACAGTCTTTGGATTGGAAATAACTCGTGGGGGTTTTTTCATTAAAGTTGGGTGCAGCTTGCTGCATTTTGGTTACTTGGATGTCTTCAGCAATTTTTCAAATGTTTTGGGTTTGGCAAAGTCCAAAATGTTTTTTGCCAAGACCCTCTTTTCCCCTTATTTTTTAAGCCCGTGTGAAATGCAGGGATAACTTAATCCATATGTGTCTGATTCATTTACACTTAACTCATCAAAATGTTATTTCATGAGACCCATTTAATATCCAAGAAACCTTTTGAGTCTTTTAAAGACGAATCTTTTGTCTCTGAAGCAGGAAGTTGCATTTTTCCATATGAATGAAGCTCTGGCCTTGAATGACTGGAGATGAGTTGATTTTTCAACTTAGCTGCTTCAGAGTTTAAGTAGAATCAAAACTTGATATTATGTTGATTATGTGCAGAAAGGAAAGGTCAATCTTAAAATATAATCAGAGGAAGTAGAAAGGATTTATGTCAAATCATTTAGGGAAAGAGACTATATATGGAAGTTCATATTGGAAATTTACGAAATAAAAAAATCATTTCTCATTTGATTTTTTTTCATCTCTGAATTAAATGGCTCCATTTTGAGTTCGTGAGAGTATTTTCTAAAAGGTGGTGCCCTGTGGGTCATCAGCATGAGGGAAGGAGAGAGTTGTCATCTTAATTTTTAAGATCACAATTTTTATCAAAGTGACCACATTATTAATTTTAATAACATCTATGGTGTTAATAAACTATTCTGAGATTAGGGCAGTTGACAATTGGCAGGAGTTTTATGTTCAGAGATTTCTGGAGGAATAAAAAGAAAAAAACGGCAAAAACAGGGACCCATATGTTTTCCAAATCCTGTATGATTTGAAAGAATGCATTGGAATTATGAAACAGTACTGGGGACCAAAGGCACTGAGAATGAAGCTTCACAGAGGCTGCATGGAGCCCACGTGAGACAGTAAAGTCTCTATGACCCTCTGTGAAAACCCTCCCGCCCTGTCAAAACCTGTAAGGGCTTCTTTCTTTCAAGCCTTCCTAGGAGCAGTGAGCAAAGAAAGGCCATTGCCATAACTGCCAGTGAACATGTTGTCCATGCCATGGAAACTAGCTGAAAATGTGAGGCCGGAGTGACACTGCCAAGTTCAGCCCTTCTATAAAGACCTGCTAGCACACAGAACGCTTTTTCTAAACGTTCTGCATTGTGCGATCACCCCCATTGAAGAACCTTTTGAGAGGATCCCCATTTTTACTAGTGTAAACATTCTGATGAGTATCCAAAGAAATGACCTTTGAGTGAACCTCTAACCTTCCCAGTAATTATTTGTTTGAGACAGTGTGAAGTTCTCCTGCTGAGAACTAAGAACCAGGATGCCTTGCAGCTCGGTGAGGGTGGGGGTGTTTGAGGGAGCAGCCTAGAAAAGCATAAATAAGGGAGCCATCTCCAGATGTAAATAATAACGGATTAAGAAGGAGGAAACTTAAAAGGGTAGGCAGCAATTTGTTTCTTCTAAAAGGCTGACCTGCAGGAGAAAACAAAAACAAAACAACAGCTCACCACACAACTGGGCTGGCAGCAATGGAAAAGGAGTAGCTGCCCCTCTCAACCAGAAACGTGGAGGCAGACCAAAAGGAACCTGCTCTTGGCTTCTCTTGGTCTTAACTAAACCTGGGAGAAGAGCCCGTAGAGGGAGGAAGTTGAAGCCTGCCTTCCTAGGCCTCAGAGAAATTCTGTTAACTGATGGGAGAGTTGCTTCAAGAAGTCTTTGTGACCGGGTCAGCAACATTTCAGGGGACAGAGGGGATAAAGAGGAAGCTTCAGCTCTCCTTTTTCAACTCTGTACTTACAGTAGCCAGGCACTTTCCTCCCCAAAAGCCAAAGGGTGGAACATTTTTTGACAACTGGGCCACCCTTTTTTAACTACTAAAGAAGTTCCTTCATTGTGTCGCAAACAGCACATGCAGAGGGCTCCCTTGGTTTTCTCCTGGCTGGATTCTAGCAGAGAACTCAAAGGAGGCTGTGTGTGCTCACTGTCCTCCTCCAAGGGACTTCCTCCCAATCCTTGAGAATTCCTCAGAGAATGTACTGTCAGGTCCTGCCTGGAGCCCATGTGGATGCATATGCTTAAGATTTGAAGGGAGAGATGCTGACAAACAACTCTTATCCATAGAAAGCAGTTTTGCAGGACCAGCTAGCTGTGTGCTCCCTGCCACCGGCCCCTCCCTAGCCTGTGCAGGGCCACTGAATCTTTCCCAGAAGTTCTTATGTGTGGGGGATACCATCATTAAAAGCACGGGGACAAGGGTAACTCGCAAATGGTAGAAAATTGTTTTGTTTTTATTAAATTTGCAGAAATAAAGGAGATTTCTTATTGTCTTACTCTGTACATGAATATTTGATGGGCATTATTAAACATTAAAGTAACATGAAGTAGGCACTTATTTTTGGATTTTCAACAAAATTGGATCCAGGCTTCTGAGACAAAATAACCGCTGCTCCTTACATTCCTGGGAGTCAGCAACCGCCTGATTTGAAAACGTTTCCCGGGTCCTAATATCAACCATGTGGACCTGAGGCTGGCTTTCGAGTAGGTTGAAAGGTGGCTGAGTTTATGGTTGGCAGTTAGCTTATCCACTGCCCTGGGTGTCCCTGCTTTTGCTGCAAAGGCCGCCCCCAGCTGGCACTGACCTCTGAGTGACCCCTAACTTTACAGGCTTAAGCTGCAGGAGTTGCCCCAAGACCAGAAGTCTTCGGGCCAGCACTTACTACTGCTGTGTTGGTGATAAAACTTCAGACAGCCTAATTGATGGCTTTGCTGACCTAACAATACCTTGTGAAAGCCGAGTGCCAGAGCCTGGGCTTCATTTATGGCCAGCTGCAAGGAAAGCTGAATCTCCCCCGGATGGATGGGGAGTCCAGGGAGAGAGGCAAAATCTTCCAGCCTGGGAGCTGCACCCTGGTTCCTACTTCTCCTGGAGAAGAAGTCTTGTCCCGTCTCTGAAAATTAGTAGCAACTTGTCTGGGTGTTGGCTCGGAGATGACAAGGGAGGGACGATCCAGTCAGCTGGCTTTGCACACTGAAGGGCCAAGTCGCCTGTCAATTAAGTAGATGGCTTGCAGTCGATACTGGACTCTGATGTGTCCTCCACAGAGCTCACTAAAGCTGTTCATAGAGCACTCAGACTGAGCTTGGTAACCCGACTTCTCTCTTCTGTTTCAGGTTTATCAACGCCAGGAGAAGAATAGTACAGCCCATGATTGACCAGTCAAATCGAGCAGGCAAGTTCTAATACATACCTATATCCATATCCCATGGGCACAAACCCTCTTCAAAGTCTCCTTCAAGACTCTATCCCATCACCTGGTAAATAAGAATTTTTTTTTAATGTCCCCAGAATTCCGCTCTAGGAAGCAACTTTGCTAATTGGTGCTAATTGGAGATTTCCCACCCTGACTCTACTGAAACTGCTTTTGCTTTTCTTTCTGAACTGGTAATTGGGCACAAGTATTCCGAGCCACAAGCAGTTTGTTTGACTGTGAACCCTGGAATACTCCTTGCCTGTCTGCATCCAATCATTAGCACACTCTCACTTGCTTGTTACCCACAATTCGTTGGTGTGTGCTTTGCTCTCCCCACTGGAACACACACGGTTAAACTCATGGTATCCATTCGTTTGCTTTGACTATTCATAATATTCTATTAAAGCCTGACATGCGTTGTTGGCATTATTTTTTATGAAGAGATTATTACCTTTGTTTAAAATGCATCATATCTGTCCCACTGAAACACATGAGGGGTTTCCTCACAGTGTCTCTCCACTGCCTAGAACTGTCATTACACAGAGCTGTCAGGACCGTCCTGTGTACTCCTGAGTATTGTGCTTAGAAATAGGCATGCCCTTAGCTTGCTGAAGAGGTGCGATCTCCCTAAAA